>JAEQBH010001980.1:600000-912895 GCA_016808115.1 Tetrastigma voinierianum | reverse complement strand
TGGAGCATTCATTGAATTGAATTTGTCATATGCCACAAGTCACATGGGTCCCTGACAATATTCATGTTATACGCCCGCCTAATCCCATTGTACCTGTGTTATCTCTTAAGCTGCATGTCGAGTACCTGAGCTATAACTTGTAATGGTTAATGTCATCGATGGTATTAGAATCACGTAAAACCTAACTGGCGGGGGAGGTCATCAGCTATGTGCACATGGTACCTCCGTGCTGGGTAAAGCCGGCCTTCCTAGAGAGGTGGTAAAACTTCAGCGTAGAACCCACTTCCGCTTCTAATGGATTCGTCAGAATGTACGGATTCCAAGATAAAGTTGCGCGAAATGTACCTGATTCCCCGAATGGTAAACTATATTTCGTGTTTCAAAACTCCTAGATCTCATTCTTGATATTGTCAGTTCATATTGGGTCAGCTTATTCACAGATAACCTATGTACGGATTGATTGATTGAGCATTAACCATCCCTCGTGAGCCGGCCTCGAGTACCTAGCCTCACAAGTATGGTGATATATTTTACCACAGAGTTATTCACCCCGTTGATTTCTCCTTTCGTGGTAGATAGAGAAAGGAGAATCCAGCATTTCGAATTACTCGATTCTATTTGAAACATGTAATGGATTATTATTTTGTTTATTTGGTGAATGAGAGTCTAAGTTTCTGTATAGCTCCATGGGTGAATTAACTTGGTTATCGGGGTTAATTATTCAAGCTAAATCGATAAATTTTGAATAGTTGAGTTGATACATTCTTTGTTTTTGATGAAACCTTATTGATATTTTCATGAGACCGTTGAGGTCGCTTTTTGTTAAAGGATGACCATTTCCGAGGTCTATTTGTTATGTTATTCGAGATAATATCAAGGATATGAGATTTTGAGTTATTTATTAAGATTTTAGATTGATATTGCGACAATGCACTTGTCATTAGTTATAGAAACGACAGGTCTCTCTGGCGAATTTTCTAGAGAAATTATTGGACTTAGGCTTGGCTGGGTTTTGGTGGCCTTAAGCCTACCCATTCCTAAATAATGCAATACAACCTATAAAAAGCGGGATGTGACAAAGCTCGGTATCGAGCCAGTTTTAAGAACTTGGGATGTTGTTCGGGTAAATGATAAATGTGACACCATGGAGCATAGGATTCCAAATTGTTCTTTTGTATGTCATAGTATAGTTATTTCTCAAGGTGATCCTATAGATGAAAAGTTTAAGTACTCTTGATATGTAATGTGAATCTGGTATCATTTGTTTTCTTGCTGTCATAATGCCACCAAGAAGACAACAAGGCACTTCGAGACGCTGGGACCACTGGCCAAGGGCGAAGGGAGATCTAAGGATCCGATAGATGTCGATGCCGATGTGGAGTCCGTGGCATCAAGATCGGATCGAGATGGAGATAAATTCACCCCTA
This sequence comes from Tetrastigma voinierianum, assembly GCA_016808115.1. Taxonomy (NCBI): domain Eukaryota; kingdom Viridiplantae; phylum Streptophyta; class Magnoliopsida; order Vitales; family Vitaceae; genus Tetrastigma; species Tetrastigma voinierianum. Next base: position 911,468 of record JAEQBH010001980.1, on the reverse strand, counting down.
GATCGAGGTGCGCGAGAGTACAGAGCGAGGTCGAATGTTCCACCACCGGGATAATACATGTACAAACGAACAAGCTGTAAAGTGTTATTTGATCCGGAGCCACTCACTCATTTGTATCCCCATCTTATGCTGGAAGAAATTGAACAAGGGTAAAATGATAATGGAGAATCCCTTTAGCTATTAGGCACACCACTGGAGAAATAGTTGAGGTGAACTATATGTACAGATCATGTGAGATAATGATAGGGGATAGCAGATTATATGCTGATTTGATTGAATTGCTTATACTGGAGTTTGATGTTATCTTAGGCATGGAATGGTTGTCAGCTAACTATGCAACCATGGATTGTTATAGAAAGAAGATAACGCTCAAACCATCGAGCAATTGAGTTTGTTTTCTGTGAGATCATAATGGAAGCCCTAGTACTGACTTCAATTTATGCTGTACCTGTGGAGGTTACTTAAGAAGGGTCACAGGTATTTAGCTCATGAGAGATGCTAGAATTTCCTCCTACATCGATTTGGGAGATATACCCGTTGTGAGGGATTACTCATATGTCTTCCGACGATTTCTACTCGGTGATTAGCACCACAGTGAAATCGAGTTTAATATTGACTTGCGCCACCGCACAACTATATCTATTGCACCATACCGTATGGCACCCATCGAATTGAAAGTGTTGAGAGCAACTTGCAAGAATTGTCAGGATAAGGGTTTTATTAGATCGAAGCAATTTCACCGTGGGGTGCACCTGTTATTTGTAAGAAAAAGGATGGGACTATGAGGATGCAGTCATTACCGATAAATAATACAACAATCAAGAATAGTATCCACTTTGCATTAGATATTTGTTTGACTGGGCCATAGGCCGCCTATTTTTCAAAGATCGACTTCTGGCCCTGCTACCACCGCTGAAGATAAGGAGGGAAGATATACCCAAGACTGCATTCAGGACTCGATATGGTCATTATGAGTTCCTGGTATTACCGTTGGTCGACTAACCCACCAGCCGCGCTTATGGATTTGATGAACCGGTTTAAACCCCATCCGATAAATTTGTGGTGGTGTTTATAGATGATATCCTGATTTATTCAAAAGTCATGTGGAAACATGGGGAACACCTCAGATTGTATCGCACTTAGAACACATCAACCGTGTATGCAAACTGTCTAAATGTGAATATTTCGCTTAATGCTGCGGAGTTTCTCGGGGCATATGATAGCAAGTGAGGTGTTCAGTGGATCCGAAGAAGGTAGAAGTGTTGGTCTAATCGCCTAGACCCACCAATGTGACCGTGATAATGTGAGTTTTCTCGGGTATGGCTGGATACATGGTGAGATTTGTGAGATTTTTTCACATCTCGCCTCCATCGACACTACGATCGTGAAGCAAGTAAAATTTGAGGGATGGCACTGGGTGGAGCAAAGTTTTAAACTTAATATTGCTTAACTAATGCTTCCAAGTAGTTAGCATTACCCACAGATCGTGGAGGTATGACAGCAGTATCAGATGCCCCGCAGTAGGATCGGGTCAGGTTTTGATTAATGGAAGGCACAAAGATACGATCCGCATGCTGAGGAGACATGAGCTGAATTATCCTACACATGACTGAGATGGAAGCAAAGGATTTTTGCAATCAAGATATGGAGGCACTACTTATATGGTGTGAGAAGTGTGAGATTTACACCTGATCATAAAAGCCTTCAATACATTTAACATCGGGAGAGATTTGAATCTCTCAGCAGAGGGAGATAGGTGTAGTTATCAAAGACTATGATCGCTGACATTTTATATCATCCTCGAAAGCCAATGGTGGCCGATGCTTTAAGCAGAAGTCCAATGGGCAGCCTAGCACAAGCCAAGACATGAGGAGTATAAGTGAAGGAGTCGAGGATCCGTTAATACTGGAGCATGTTTAGTTGCGTAGTCCTGTGGATTAGTTGCACAGCCTGTGTGAGGCTCTTATTGATTGATGAGATCAAGGCCAACCAAGATAAGGATCCTTCCTTTATTAAATTGGAGGGAGACGGTGACAAATGGGATGTACATCCTGGATTTGAAATTAGGGACGGCGTAACAGACGAGGAAATAGACTGTGGTGTGCCTGGAGTGTAGATGGGTCGAGACAAAGGATTCTATGTGGCCCATAATGCACCTTATAGTATTCATCCGTGAGTCACCAAGATGTACCACAGATGTTAAAGGTAAGGTATTGTGGAATGGGATGAAAAGGATGGCACAAGATGTGGCATCATGTTTGATATGCCAATGTAAGTCACCTCCGAGTACCGTAGACCCACAGTCTCGTAGGAGCTGCCATTACCTGAATGGAAATGGGAGAGAATTACTATGGATTTCGTGGTTGCGTTACCAAAGACTCGATGGGCATGATTCGATCCGGTTATAGTTGATGATCGACGAAACCGCCACTCTTAGTCGCTAAGACCCACTTATACGGTGGCACAGCATTAATGCATGTATCCGATTAAAGATAGCGAGCACCGCACATAGTGCCAAAGGTCCATAGTATCCGACAGAGGTCCGCTCACCTCGAGGTTTTGGCAAAACTTCAGAAGCCTGGTACTAAATCTGATTTCAAGACAAACCCTTCCATCCTCGTACAGACGGGCACAAAACTGACAATTCGCACTTTAAGGGAGCATGCTCCGTATGTGTAAGCATGGATTTCGGAGGTAGTCGGGAAAAAATATTTGCCTTTGGTAGAGTTTGCTTATACAACAACCTACCATTCTACGATTGGAATGGCGCCTATGAGGCACTCTATGGACTTTAAATGTAGGTCACCTTCTTGTCGGGATGAGGTGAAGTATGAATTGGAAGGTCCAGAGTTGATCAGAGAAACTTCTGAGAAAGTACCTATTATTCAGAGAGAATGAGGACGGCTTTCACCGACAAAAGAGTTATGCTGATCCGAGGAGACGAGATGTACGCTTGGTGTGGTGATCACGCTTCCTTAAAATATCTCCTATGAAGGGGAGGTGATGAGATTCGGAAGAAAGGGAAGCCGACACCTATATATGTGGCCATTTGAGATATTGGATGTGGTTGGCAAATGTATCTGTCAGATTAGCTTTGCCCCTAACTTTGGCCATATGTGCATCCAAAGAGCCACATCTCAATGTTACTTAAGCATGCTCTCATCCGTCTCACATTCTTCAGACTCAGGAGATCGAGGTTGATAAGGATCCGCTTAAGCGAAGAGGTACCGTGAGCTACAGCGGATGTATTGCATCGTGAAGTCGAGAAACAAAGAAATAGCTATGGTAAAGGTTCAGTGGTAGAATCAATGGCGTAGAGGAGTGAACTGAGGAGTGAGCAAACATGAAGGGACAAATATCCTCAACTCTTCAAGTGATAAGGTACACACTTTAATAAATTCGAGGACCTACTTTTATAAGGGGGAGAGAATGTAAGACCCTAAACATTTTTTTAATGATTTTTCATGGAATTTAAGATTTAGGTGTTTTTTGGCTGTCCATCATGAATTTATAATACTTTAGGAATTATTTCTCAATTAATGGAATTTTAGGAAAATATACCCAAAGAAGGTCACCCCGAGTACTGACCTAAATAGAATTTTTAAGAATACCCAATGAATGAAATAAATTATGGGAATTTTTCGAAGCAAATTAAGGTCAAAATATATGTTATAAAAATAAAATTAATGAAAATACATGAATAAAAATAATAAAAATACGTGAACAAAGGAACCTGGTAGGAAAAGTCACAGATTTTGTCAATTAAGGCCAAAGAGACATTTTAATAATTCCCAGGGCCTTAAAAATTCAAGAAAAACCGCAGGGACTTAAGTGCAATATTTAATTAATTTTAAAATATTAGCTCAGAAAATCGAGCAGAAAACAAAGAAAATTGAAGAACCCTAGGTTCTCCATTCTCCGCGCCGAATCGGCCGGGAAGGAAGAAAATTTTGTTGCAGCCAATTCCCTTTGAATCAACCTGTGATTTTTCATGTATGAGACTTCTGAAGGTATATTAAAGTGCCATGGTTTTTACCTTTGGTTTCAGATGGTCTGTATTGGAGAAAGGGCTGAATTGATAAATGGTTGTTGTTTGGATGGTCACTTAGGCTGTTTGGAAATGAAATTAATTGTTCTAATGTGTATGCTAGGTTGCAATTGCATTTTGAATCTATAGAATGTGACCTAAGAGGTATGAATTAGGGTCTTGTATGTTTAAAATTTAGAAAATGTATTTAGAATGAATTGAGGTGGTAATTAGTGGAACACCTAAGGGTTGAATCGATTGAATGTGAATTTCGTTTGAAGGTCGACTTGACAGAATCATAGGAGGACATAATGGATTTAAATTTTAGGGCCAATTTGACATCATTGAAAGATATGAGTTAGTGAAATTTTGCCACTGGTTTCAGGTCTTTCGACGCTTGTGAGAAAGATATAAAAATACTAAATCGATGCGCAATCTGCCAAAAAAAAACGAGTTTAGTGATTAAACATTGGGGATATAAGAAATTAGTTGTGAAATTGAATATTAAAATTATAATTTTGGGTATTTAGATGTTAAAAGGCAGAATGTTGAAGGTAAGGAAAGTAAAAAGGGGATGTTAAAAAATTATTTAAAAAGCTCAAGCTAGGGCGATTAAACAAACGTAAACGGCTCAATTGAGTAGTGGATAACAAGGTATAGCTTGTTATGATTTCTGACGTTATCTTTTATATTTCTTTTCGCATGAATATTGCATAAGAAACGGTCGTGGAAGGCTCACATCGCTCAGTGGTGAATAGCCCAGTCGAGCCTCGGGACTAATAGGGAGGTGAGTAAATTTATATCATCGTGACTTGCACCTTCGAAATGTATAGCAGTCATTTCATTGTTCGACTGATCGTGAAGATTCACCATGATTAAGACTTTATTCTTGAAAGCATTCATTGAATTGAATTTGTCATATGCCACAAGTCACGTGTCCTGATGAATATTCATGCTGAGCACGGTCAGCTAACTCTTATTGTATTTGGTGTTATCTCTTGTTGCATGCTGAGTACGGTGAGCTATAACTTGTAATGGTTAATGTCATTGATGGTATGAATCATAGAAAACCTAACTGATGGGGAGGTCATCAAAGATATACATGGTACCTGCAAAGCAAAGTCATGGCCTTCCCAGGAGAGAGAAAATGGCAGCTTCAGCTGAGAATCCCGCCTGCTTCACGATCTTTTGTCGAAATGTACCTGATTCAAAGAGATAAAGTTAAAAAAGGAAATGTAATGGATTCTCGAATGGTAAACTATATTTCAGAGCCAAATTTCAAATCTCATTTGATATTGTCAGCTCATATTGCCGCTATTTGTTGCATAAATCTGGTGTACCTATGATTGATTGATTGAGCATAATCCATCCTTGTGAGTCACTGAGTACCTAACTTCACAAGTATGGTGATATTTTACTCGTCGCAGTTATCTCACCCCGCTTGATTTCCTCCTTTTGTAGACAGAGAAAGGAGAATCCGTGCATTTCGACTACTTGGATTCTATTTGAAACATGTAATGGATTATTATTTTGTTTATTTGGTGAATGAGTCTAAGTTTCCGTATATTCCATGGTGAATTAACTTGGTTATTGGGTTAATTATTTGGTTAAATCGATAAATTTCCAATAGTCGTAGTCGATAAATTTTGCTTATGAAACCTTATTGATATTTTTGATGAGACCGTTGAGGTCGCTCTTTGTTAGTGGATGACCACGAGGTCTATTTGTTATGTTATTTGAGATAATACATGATATGAGATTTGAGTTAATTATTAGTAGATTTTAGATTGATATTGCGACAACAGGATCTCATATTAGTTATAGAAACGACAGTCTTCGTCGAATTTTCAGAAATTATGGGACTTAGGCTTGCTACGGGCTTTGCGGCCTTAAGCTCACCCATTCCCTTAGCTAACTCGGCCTCACAAACCCATAAAAGTGGGATGTGACACTCATGGTGACCTGATGCTCCTAGGTCTCATCCCAATAGGCCTCGAATCTAGAAGTGAGGTCCTGAACCTCATTCTCTATGCAAGAGAAGCGGTCGGGGACATCCACCCGTGGTGGTGGAGGTGGGGTGGTGGATGGTTGGCCGCCCTCACCCGGTCTCCTCTCACATGGTAAAACAAAGGTTGGTATGTCGTCGCCTTCTCATCTCGGGTTCAAGACAGAGTCATAAATCGCTCGACCTGGGAACGCCTAGCTTATCATTCTTAACGACTATGGCTTAATGGAGGGATCCAGGCCTCATTATCCTCTAGCGCCACCCCTGCGTTCTTACACAGGCCACAGGTGAGAAAGGGGTGCCTGAGGTTCATTTTAGCATCCTCGTTATAGAGGATGGCATCCTTTATCACCTGACCGACATTAAAAGGGATGTACTGAATGATGGCTAGTCAGCACGCCTCACATCACCTCAAACATTCCACGCTGGAATGAGACGAGAGGTGATGAAATGCAGTAAGCTACACCATAGGATGTATGCCAAGTGTCACCGGGCACGGCGTGCCCCCATTACTTAACTTCCACTCACCTTAGCCATTAGTGAGCATCCAAAGGATCTCGATAGTTTTGTCACAGCCTCCTCCATCATATGGTTCGACATTTATCGCTCAAGGTGATAGTAAGCATTGGATAGACTTTACGATGGCTCACCAAACCCCACGTACTTGTACTTTCTAAGCATGTGAGATGCTAGGTTGGGGCGTAGAATTCTTGGCACACAACCATCAAGTGTGGCCTGCCTCTGGTCGGCATAAAGCACCCCACCCCTTCTTGGCTATAGTTTTTCTAAAAACTTTAAAGATGTTCAATCCCTCTCCTTAATGAAGAAGCGCATTTGCGTAGATGAGGCTTCTAACTTCGCCGCACTCATTGAAAATGTTTTGTGATCATAGGCTGGAGAGGGTTCTTCACTTGCCCGCCTTTTTTTCGAGCTCATTTTTTTGGCTTTTACTCCTACATCAAGCACGTGATGTATTGGGGTCGATGGACTGGAGGGTTAAATCATGCGCGCTGGCTTCCTCACCCCTATTTGGATTCCACTCTACCAAATTACCCAAAAGAATCACTCAAAACTCACTTAGCCAAAAGAGCAAACACCTAGTGTGCACTAAGTGTGAGATGGTGGTCTCATTCAAGGCAAATGGTTCTATAATCCCCAACCACCTGCCAGTTCCTTCCTCCGACACAAAAAACCTTAAAAATGCCAATGTTGCTAATCGAATCAATTCAATTCTACAAAAATCAGACCGTAAGAAGGATCTCCAAATGAAGGTGGACACTGGTGTTTTCGGATCTAGGACGTGCTTAGGGCTTTGGGGATTTCTAAGGATGGCTAGGGATGAGTCGATGGGATTCGGGCCGAGCACCCAAGTGCACCGGAGAGCACGCTAAGGTCTCGTCGTAGTTTTCTGGGATATGAGATTATGAAAAGTTTTGTTCCTAAAAACAAAGGTAAAGTCGCGACGCTCCCGAGAGTTATATTTTTTTTAATGTCACATGTTCCGCCAACGCCGCGGATGTTCTCGAGTGATATTATGAACATCGCGGACGCCAGGCCCAACATCGACGCCCAGCACGCGGAGACAAACCCAACGCCGCTATAGCCCGATGCAACGCCGCGATCGCCCAGTGGAGGCTCGGTTCCATGTCACGACGCTGAGTCTAACGTCGCGATGTCGCTAAGAGGAATTTTTTCAATGTCGCGGACGTTGAACCCAACTCGCGGACGCTCCAGACCATTAACCATGATTTTTTTTTTATATATAAAAAAAAAATTCTAAGTTTAGAAAACTCCCGGCATTCAACTCTACTCCTCCCCAAAGCCTGCACTAAGCTTTCCATGCTATTTCTCCTTCGCTGCAGCAACCTCGGAACATTTGAACATGGAAACACATATAAATAAAAATTAAAACAAGAAAAATCGAACCTAGTAAACTTAAAACATACAAACTGGTGAATAAAATGATTTAAATGCTAGGGTTACCTCCCAAGTAGCACTTTGTTTTCTATCGTTAGCTCAACAAACTGGTGCTCAACTATAGAAAATTTCCGTCAACCAAAATTTCATGGCCCTGAGCATTGCTTATGTTGGATTCAAACTTGTGGTAGACTTTTTCTTCTTGAATTAACCGCCAAGATACGACTTCACTCGTTGCCCATTCACCTTAAATTGACCTATCTCCGATTGCATCGCCGACACTACTGCATGGGAAAACTTCAGATCACAAATCCGCCTTACAAAATTTTGACTTAAGTTTTCTTGGGAATAATTTCAATCTTAAATTGAAGAGCAATACTTGTTGTCCCAGTTTAAACTCATTATACACTAAATGCTTATCATGCCATGCCTTGGTCTTCTCCTTAAAGATCCTTGAACTGATCATATGCATTCTGCCTAAGTTCATCCAGCTCATTCAACTGAAGCATCCTCTTTTTCCCGACCATTTTGAGATTCATGTTTAGCATTCTAGTTGCCCAAAGATAAGCCAGGCTCCGCCTATAGGTAGGTGGCATGCCTTACCATAGACAACCCAGATCGGTCTGAAGATGTCTGATAGTTTACAAGCTATCATCACTTTTTCGCCAAATTTTTTTCCTCCTCACATTAATTGTCTTTTCTAATATTTTTTTGATCTCCCTATTCGACACCTCAGCTTGCCCATTGCTTTGGGGGTGGTATGCAAGTGACACCCGATGCTTCACCCCATATTTGGCTAGGAGTGATGCAAACAGCTTATTACAAAAATGTGAACCTTCATCGCCGACACGCTTCAGAGTCCCTGACCTTGAAAAGATGTTACTCTCGAAGGAAAATGCGCACTACTTTGGCATCACAAGTAATGGTCGAATGGCTTCCACCCACTCTGGACACGTAATCCACCGCTAAGAGTGCATGTACTGGCAGCCCAGGACATGGAAACGGACCCATAAAGTCAATGCCCCATACATAAAAAAGTTCTACCTCTAGAATATTCGTCAACAACATTTCATTTCTTCTTCCAATGTTCCTGGTCCTTTGACACCGATCATAGGACTTTGCAAACAAATGTGCATCTTTGAATATAGAGGGCCAATAAAAGCCAGATTGTAGTACCTTGGTCGTTGTTATCTATCCATTTAAATGCCCCCCACACTCTAAAGAGCGGCAAGAGCCAGATCTCACCTTACTTCACTTTCCTAAGCACACACTCGAATAATCTAATCGGGCTCACTCGTTTAAAGAGGATTGGGTCTTCCTTAAATAACGCTTTCACTTCGCAAAGAATCTCTTCTTTTGTTGAAATGTGAAAGGTCGTGTGGAATAATACCTAGAAAGATAATCGGCTATGGTCGGGCAAACTACGGATGTTTCAACATGTGACAAAGCTTGCATTCGCCATCTCGGGAATGTGTCATCAATTTGTAATTGATGTTTCGTGACCGTTGTAATTTCCACCATGTGCATGATCGCCACCATATTTTCGAACCCTTCTTATCTCGAATCTCCACATCAAATTCTTGTAATAAGAGTACCCACTGAATAAGTCTAGGTTTCGCGTCTTTCTTCGTCATCACGTATTTGATTGCAGAGTGATATGTGAATACAATAGTTTTGTTTCCTATAAGGTAAGGTCTGAATTTGTCAAAGGCAAACAAACACAATAGCTAATAATTCTTCTCCTCGTTGTTGCATAATCAGGTTACAGATTATTCAAGTCCAGCTCCACCGGCATAGTAGATGGCATAGAAGACTTTTTCTTTTCTCTAGCCTAAAACGGCCCCAACTGCAAAGTCGCTTACCTCAAATATAAGTTCAAATGGAAGATTCCAATCCGGAGCGACTACTATAGGGGCTGAGATCAACTTCTTTTTTTCAATAACCAAAAAGCTGTCATATGTCGCAGACTGGTTTAGCCCAAAACTAAAGTTTCACCTGCATGTGCCAATATCGTAATATACAGTTTTGAAACTGCAACTTTATTAAACCTTTCATAAAAATCCCACACTACGAAACGGCACTCCCCTTCACCCACGGAGGGGGCGCTTCATGATCTCAATTCGCCCGATCAACCCCATTTCTTCTTCCGGATACGCGATGCTCCCAATATTATGCCTTCTCTCACCATAAAGTGGCACTTTTCCCACCTCAAAACTAAATTGGCTTCCCGCACCTCTTCGGGGCACTAAAGTCGACATGGGAGGCGCTTATCAAATGTAGAACCAATCACGGAGAAATCATCCATGAAGACTTCAATGGATTTTTTTACCATATCCGAAAATATTGCCTTCATGCATCTCTAAAAGGTTCTCGGGGCGTTACACAACCCAAATAGCATTCTCCGGAAAGTGAATGTGCCATACGATACGAGCATGTGAAGGTGGTCTTCTCCTGATCTTTCTGAGTAAAGGGTGATCCGATCAGATCCCGAGTACATCCGTAAAGAAAAGTACTCATTCCCTACGAGCCTATCTAACATCTGATCAATAAATGGAAGTGGAAAATGATCCTTTCTGGTCACTTTGTTCAATCTCCGGTAGTCAATACAAATTCTCCACCATGTGACTGTTCTGGTTGGGAGTAGTTCATTTTTCTCATTTATTATCACTGTAGTTCCTCCTTTCTTGGGTACCACCTGAACTAGGCTCACCCATGAGCTGTCAGAGATGGGGTATATCACTCTTGCATCTAACCATTTAAGTACCTCCTTCTGAACTACCTCTTTCATTGAAGGATTTAAGCATCTCGCATCCACTGTCAGCTTGCTATCTTCCTCCAATATCCAAGCATACATAGATGGCATGATCCCATTTATGTCTTAGGGACCATCCACTGCTTCCATGCCTCCTTAAGGATCTTCAAATAATTTCTCCTCCTCCATGTTGTGAGAGCGGAGGACGTGGATGATGACTGGTAGTATAGATTCCTCCCCAAGATAAGCATATCTCAAATGATTGGGGAGTTGCTTCTCTTCCATAATAAGGGGTTTCTCAATAGAGGGGGTCAACCGGCTTGGGCCAGCTCCCAAAGATTCAAAGTACTTTATTCTATTCAGGCCGAAAGAATCCATCCATTTCACATATTCTTGAACTGTCTCATCTTCATAAGAGGAAGGGTCATCATGAGTTAGGCTAGTCTCTAATGGTTATGAAGGACCCAATTGGCTAGACACTATAGCCTCTAACACATCCACTCTGAAGCAACTGTCATTATTCGGTGGATGCTTTATAGCATTGAAAACATTGAACGTCACTTCTTCTTCTTGAACTCTCAACCTGAGTTCACCTTTTTGCACATCAATCATTGCACTTCTCGTGGCTAAGAATGGTCTTCCAAGGATAATGGGGACCTCTTTATCTTCTTGCATGTTTAGAATGATAAAGTCAGCAGGAAAGATAAATTTGTCCACTTTTACTAACACATCCTCTATGATACCACATGGATGAGCTAGTGATCTATCTGCCAACTGCAAGGTGATTGTAGTAGGACGTGCTTCTCCCAATTTCAGCTTCTTAAAGATCGACCAAGGCATAAGATTAATGCTCGCAGCTAGATTGCATAGGGCTTTTTCAAAAACTGCATTCCCAATAACACATGGGATTGTGAAGCTACCCGGATCTTTCAACTTAGTTAGCAACTTCTTTTTCAATATAGCACTACATTCTTCTGATAGAGCGACAGTCTCATATTCTCCCAACTTCCTTGTCTTGGACAAGACATCCTTCATGAATTTCACATATCCCGACATTTGCTCTAGTGCTTCGGCAAATGGGATGTTGATGTGAAGCTTCTTGAAAATATCCATGAACCTGCTAAACTGCTTATCCAATATGTTCTTCCTTAGTCTCTATGGATACGGGATAATAGGATTCTCATCATACGGCTGTTTCGCGCTCAACTTTCTCCTGCTGGGCTTGAAACTTGTTTCTTCACTAACTTTTCAGCATCTTCAGCGACTTTGGCACTGCTTTTTTCACTTCCTGCAGGGTTTTCAACCTCTTCTTGGGCTCTAACTGACTGTTCCAGAGTCTTCCCACTCCTAAGGGTTATAGCTTTGCAATGCTCATTTCCTTTTCTCCTTGGGTTGACCTCCAAGTACTGTGCAAATTTCTCATACTCTCGCTCAATAACGGGGCTTCATTCGTTTATCTGACCTCCAAATTTCGGAGTTGAGTTGCTTGATTGTTTAGTGACGTCCTAGTCTCATTTTTGAACTTATCATGTGACTTCATCATAATCATATGCATATGCTAATTGTTCCATTTTTAGATCTAAACTCAACTTTTTCATATGGTCGAGAGGTTTGACTCGCTTCCATGTGGTTACCCGCATTCTGATTTTTCCATGAAAATTTAGGATGGTCTTCCACCTTGGATTATAATTTTGACTATATGGGTTGAAGTTCTAATTTGAGGAATCTCGCCATATATTGAGCTTGTTCAATACCAAATCTCCCATGGCATTCATCAATGTGCACTCGCAAGTGGGATGAGGTCCATGACATTGCTCGCATGCAAGTGGGTTTCTTCAACCCTATGTGTAAAGATAATTCTGAGAACCTAATTGTCGAGTAGCCTAGAAGTTGCTTGAGAGTGTAGACACTTGAGGGAATAAGTTTGTGAACATGTTCAATTCAAACACCCTAGCTGGTTTCTTCCTGCTACTCTTCAACCTACTATCGATAATCATTCAAGGCGATATTCTCAAGAATTTGATAAGCCTCCACTTCATTCTTCCCCATAATTGCTCCTCCAGTAGAAGCATCAATGAGAGTCCTTGTGGGACGACTCAGACCATTATAGAAATGGTGGACTTACATCCATTTGGTGAAACTATGGTGAGGGCATTTTCGCAACAGATCCTTGAATCTCTCCCACGCTTCATAGAATGACTCTCCCTTATATTGATAAAACTATTGATGTTGATTCTTAACTTTGCCGCTTTTGCTGGTGGAAAAAATCTAGCAAGAAATTTGTTCGATAAGTCATCCTATGATGTTATTGAATCCAGCGGTTCTGAAATAACCAATGCTTGGCTTTCTCCTTCAATGAAAATGGGAACAATCTAAGCCGAATATCATCATCACTCACCCCATTGTATTTCATTGTATCACACACCTCCAAAAAATTCAGGATATGAGCATTCAGATCCTCATTTGTGAGCCTGTGGAACTGAATTCCTTGCAATAACTGGAGAGTGACGGGCTCGAGCTCAAAATTATTTGCTTCAGTTGCTGATCTCCTAATCATGTGTGGAGTAAATCATAGATGGGCGGCCATAATCTTCGGAGTAGGTGGCAACATAGTGTCCATATTTTCCAAAATGTTGTTTATACTACCTCCTCTAATCGAACTAACATCGCGTTTCCTATTTTCTTCTATCGGTCTCATAGGTCATTGCTCCATTCTAATCGCTTCTTTCCCTCGACTATTTTCAAAGTTCTCTCGATCTCATGATCCAAAGGAATAAGATTTTCAGCAGAGTCTCGACACATACAACCTAATGTACATACAAGTTTTTCACACAAGAAAATTCAAAAGTATCAAAAATCAAATCAAATCAAATGTCTGAAGTACTAAAGAAGTACTTAGTGTTGATTTTAGCATAAACACCACGATGAAATAGAAATGTCTCCTAAACGGCGCCAAAAATGGATAAAGTGCATGATTTGTTTTGAAGATATGCAATAAGAAATGCAAATTGCCTAATTGTCCAAGTGTACGCTTGTGAAGTAATATAGTGTACTAACGGTACGGATATTGATCCACAGGGAAAATCTTAATCGTAGTGGGCAAAGGACCAAAATTATAATATTCAAACTAGCAATTGTGCTGGCTAAGTGAAAGTAAAACCAGATTAAATTACTAATAATGTAATTGTGCGCTTCAGACGTAAAGATGGTCAAATGGGTACAAAAAGGTTAGGGTGTTGGTGCTGTTGGACAATCCTACTATGTAATGCTAAGGTTCCATTCCATTATCTAATGTACGTGTTCTCCAAGGCGGTTCTTATCTAATGTAATTAAAGCCTTTCTCAAGGTCATTTAACCTCCCTTTATCACTAGGTTTCTTGCTCCTTGGCTCAACCCCAAGCATTAATGGTGCATGAAACCCCAAGCCTCCTAATTATTGATAATCCTATATTACCAAGTTTATTAGGTTAACCCACCTAGGTCTAATTCTTCTTTCACTTCTCAGATCTTACAAAGAACCACTCACATATTAAGATTGACAAGAAGTTAATATGTTGATTTCAACCAAGCATGAGTTAATTGTAAAACAAATATATAAAAGATAATGGAATTATGAAAAGTCAACACTTAAACATAGTATTCATGTCCAATTCACTACCAACACCCTAAACTAATGGTAAATTGTGAAACATCATGATGATTTGTTCCATTACAAATGAAAAGTAAGATTTGAGAATGAGAATAGAGAAAACTTCAAAGATCGAAGGAATGATGATCTCCGGATTCTTCAAGTCTCTCTCTCTAGGATAGGCCTTTACGTCTTCTTTCCTCTTATACCAAATCGAGCTCCTCAAACCCTGGCACAATCAATGATTTCTAAACCCCCTTAATTGGACTCTCCCGTTCCTTTTATAGCTTCTTCATTAGATAAGGTTTGTTAAGTTTTCCCACGACGTCGCAACGCTGGAGTCGCTTTCGCCCCATTCTTCTCCGTGATTCTAAGGCTCCATTTCTAGCACTTTTCCTACAAAACTCAATACAAACTAAATATTAGAAAAGTAATAAAAATGAAGTCATATATATATATATATATATGAAATCGATCCAAATCTCGCTTAATCCCGGGTTTGTAATGAGTGTTTTTAGGCACTCATCAAAGCTCTAACAATCCTCCCCTCGAATAAGTACCAACCAACCTTCTCTCAAATGATCATCCATCCATCCACTCTCTACACCTCATGATTTTCCTTGGCCTCGATTTCATTCTAGCACACGTTTTACATGAAGCACCACCTATCTCGAGAGCTTGATCTTATCTGGGACAATTCCTCTTCATCATGTTACAACAACATGGATATGAAGATCCGGAGCATACCGTCTATTCGATATAGCATAACCATGGATATGTTGTCAACTAATTAGGGCTCATCACCTATGTTTGACATTCGAGGATTTCACCTACATGACCAAGTCTAAACCTTTGCTTTGATACTAATTTTTGTTGCAGTGGAAGCTTTAATGTAGATGATATTAATTAAAGAATAAAAAAAAAAGTAATAACTCACATAAAGATGCATGAGGTTTTAACGTGGTTTGACCAATCATGCTTATGCCCACAAATGAGAGAATCTTTTTACTATACAATAGAAAAAATTACAAAGGTAGAACAACATACAATTGAGTTCCCGAAACATCCAATGTTTCACCATTCCTTGTATATACCTTAAATCGCGAAATCCCTTGCTCCACCAGGTACCCCCATTTTTCTTGACATTTCTACACATTTTTACACCACGTATAGCATTTACAAGCCCATCCCTCTCTGATAACATTTTCCCCTCATGACCCAAAATATTTTTAGTGATATTCCCAACAACTTTCCTTATTCTATAAGGAAACCAAATATTACAATAATATAATGACCTAAAAAATATCCTATAAAATATTCTTTACAAATTGGAATTAATACTAATTAGTAATTTGAGACATTGTAGAGTCCGTTGCGCTGACCAATACTTTTACTTTTAAGATATATTCGAACACCAATACAAATACAAATACCTTTTCAATACCATAGCTCTATGCTACTTGTGCTTTGATACCACTCAAATCCAATTTCAATTTCTCATTTAAGACACATTTCAAGTACTCATTTTGTAAAAGATAATTAGCCTTATGAACATGCATACGTAAACATCATTTTAACTTCAAAGGGGCCCATCATTTGTTCACAAATGCATTTTTTTTTTCATTCGATATGGCATTATATGCCCATTTGGTCCACTTCCCACCTTGATACAATACGACATTATTATCCATTTTCAATATAAAAAACATTTACAAAAACAAAATCAGAGTTTACTTTTCGAATTATAGTTTCAATACAAAAATAGTATCACCACCCATATGTATGCATAAGGACTGAAGCATTTATCCTCCGTGTGGCTTTTGACGATGACTTGAATTCGGGCCGCTCGCTAGATCTATTCTGCGACCTACGTGATGATAAAACAACGCGCTAAGCATTTTCATGCTTAGTGGTTCTATATGGTTCTCTTTTCCATTTCAGTTTAATACAAATAATGCAATTTTTCTAAACAATGTTTTTTAACATTTTTGAATGATCAATGCAATACAATACATATATTCATATCATATACATTCATTTACAGTTTATTGATCATTGAAAATATGCACTTTCATATGCAATAAATCATTCAAAACACAAATCATGCATTCACAATTTTCTTATCATTTCAATTTGCCCTTAAACGACTTAACCCAAGTGCTTTGCAGTATCAGATAACCTAAGATGATCCCACATGTCGCATAAAAACATTTTGTTTTATAACACAAGATCGTCTCACTGGCCGTTGATCGGTTATTAAAAATCAATTCGTGAACACTATCGATATTGTCCCCCTAGGCTACGGATTGGAGTGACACATCATTACGTTTATTCATAGTACTGCTAATTTGACCCTTATTGGTATACCAATCTATCCTCAACTCGAATTTAACGGTTAACATTCTATTAATGGTGTTCAAATCATTCATAGCAAAGTATAGTATAGTATAGTATGTACATTTATACAAACAATTCATTTTCAATACTCATGCAATTTTTCATATGCAAATCATTTCACAATCAATTGCATCAAATCAATTAAAACAAATCAATATGCTTTTTCTTATAAATCATTTTAGCAATTCAAATCATTTTGTAATCATTCAAACACTTTGGAATTAGAGAGAAAAAAGTGGAGAACAAACTCTAAAATGGAAACAAAAGAGAGAGTTGAAGAACAAACCAAAAAGCTTGTTACACTTTGATTCCAATCCTCGGAATCTCGATCAATTAGGGATTTCCTCCTTGTCAGCCCCTGTTCCAATACAATTAACAATCATATTATTAGTCGGGTATTCTGGGAGTTCTATTTAAGTTTACTTTCTACCCGACTCCCATTTTCCATACATTCTTTCTTTCTTTTTCCCTAATTCCTCCTCCTTGGAAAATCCTTAACATTTGTTTTAGGAATTGTTATACCCCATTTTTAATCCTATTTGTGGGCTATGGGATGCCCACACGGTTCACTTACACTTAGGGGGATTTGGGAAAAGAAAAACTCAACTTAAACATCAACACAACCAAGCAATTAGTACACTTGGTGCTACAATAATTTTTTTAGCAAATATTTCAGAACCAATTGCCTTTCAATGGCATATGGTTAGATTTTAGACTCAAAGAGCTTTTCGTAGAGTCCAACAACGCGTGAATTGGAGTTTGGACGAAAAAGTTATGACCGAATAGTTTGCAACACTACGCAGTGGCTCATGAAATTTCGTTGTGCTCCGCAAAATTCAAGAAGCAGGTGTAAAATCTCTCAGCCCCGAAATTTTTTATTAGGGGTTGTGAAAATTTTCTGCATTCTATGTTTTCATTTTCTTTTCCTCTTTTTCATGTTTAATCCACTTGAAAATAGTTAGCCAAGACTAAATCACTCCATTTAAGGTTTCCATTAGAACACACATGCAATTTTCTGGATGATGCATTTGAAATCACTTTACACCACTCAAAACATCTCATTTTTGGTTCCAAATAGAGCACAAATTCATGTTCATACAGAACAATGCGCATTTTTTTGAACAACATAAAACTTGAAAATGAGGAGAGAAGAAGAATAACAAACCAAAAAGTGCCGGGCTTCGGCCCTTTTCCTTTGGGGCCTTGATCTCGACTGTGCTTTATCTTCTCCGACTCCTATTCCAGCACAAACACGGCAAAAACAGGGAAATATCAATCGGCCATTCTAAGGTTTCCACTTAGGGTTGATTTCTACCCCAATACTTAGTCATGCATCTAGACACGCCATACTTACCTCAGTAAGAAGGGATCGAAACCCTAGTTTTTTGGCTGACCATTGGAAACACTTTACCATAGATCGGCTTAAGTTTTGTTGGTTTAGGTGCGAATCGGTTAGAGCTTAGAGAAGATATGAACGGCTGGAAGAATGAGACGGTTAGAGCTTAGACGATTTACACTTGACCAAAACGGTAATTTTGGTCAAAATCCGAAATTTTTCTAGATCTCAAAGAGAAATTCTATTTACACCCCAAGAATTTCTCTATACACCCCATTAGAGAGATGGGTGTAAAAACAAATGATAAAACAGACTTCACTGTTGGAATCGTCTCGCAAAATCTAGCCGCCACGTCGAATTTTGAGACAATTGGAATTTCATGTTTTTCGAGGCACAGAGAGTGACGCGTGACATGTGGCAGGTGTTAAGTGGCTCACAATGAGCCACGTGTCAAGCTGTGAGCAAGTCAAACAATGAGAGCTCAAGTGGGACCCATGTGGACATGTTGCAACCCATGAGGAAAGAAATCCAATTATTAAGGATAAAGTGGATAAGGAATCCTAAGTGGCCAATAAGGATTTGGCATGTGGTGCGAGAGACAAGCTCTTCGACCCCATCTTAACCAAAATTGGTCAGAGGTACAGGCGATGGGAGGGAAGAGGAAACCGGAAGAGAGAGAGGGAGAAAGAGAGCTTTTAGAGTGAGAAGCTCTCACTTCTCTCTGGATTTTCCGGCGATCGATCCGTCAAATCCCGGCGAGGCAAGAGGCAAAGTTAATCTCCACTGCAAGAGCCATACTGGTATCAGATCAGGAGTTTTGACACCCGGTATAGGGTCTTCTTCTACTTGGATATTCTTGTATAAAAAACATGAAAATGGTTTAGTAGGCCAGCAGGCCTAGAATGGCCATGGAATTCGGGTTCAAGAAGTGAACCAATGAAACATGAGGGGCTGTCCTTTAGATAGCCCACGAACTCCGATTAGTGGACCCAAAAAATGTTCCTGATTGCTTCTCGTTGGACTGAAATTTTCCATGTGAATTTGCTTGAATTAGACAGCATGATATTGCTTAAAATGAATGGCTTGAAATGTGTGTGGAAAATGATATGTTAATGCATGCTAATTGATGTGTTAACATGACTGTTTGAATTATATGAAATATAATCGTGTATGAGCCAATGGAAATGGATATATGAATTGGCATCATTGCATTCATGTGCAATTCCGTGACACGTGATAGAGTCTCGGTGTGGGGTGCATCTATGATGGTTGTTCACCACTCTTGGTGAATGTAGGTCAGCTTGAGTCTTCTTTGGGGTCTACGTCTAATAAAGACTCATAGTTCAAATCATAAAACGAAAGTACCAATGTGCGTCGAGAAGAAGGGGGCCGCTAATCCCCCGTGAAAAGCCCAGGAACATGGGTGTGAGAGACTCAAGCAAGACAACCAAAATTCTCAGACAGTGTAAGAGAATTCATGAAGCCAAAAAGTTCTATTGTCCAAAAGAAACACACACGGTCATGTTTATTACTTAGACTCAGAGTCGAGCGATAGAGTCGATCGACTGGGTCGGGTTACCCATCGACAAATTGCACTGGTGCTGGTGTCGACAAAGGCTTCCCAGATACGGGTGTCATTGGTATTACCGACGACGACACAATATTCTGGTATAGGCATGTGTGAGGAGCTCTGAGTGACTGGTATGGGCATGGAAACATTTCATGCATGATAGAAATCAATCCATGTATAAATTGTAAATCAGGAGTGGAATGTGGATGTTGTGACGGGAGTAGCCCTCAGATGATAATCCAACTACTAGGCATTGCCTTCACCTGGGTCTGGATCCCCCTTTCAGCGCAGGAGTATTTGAGTGGGGCATTTACGCCACTAAAGGCCACTTTTGAGAAAAAAGCCGACATGTGGCTTTGACTATATATTTTTGTAAAACATGTAGGAAACATTCTGATTGATACATATTTGTATAGGAGTGTAATTAATTCCTGAAAATATTGTAATATAGTTGGTTATATTTTGGTGAGTATGGATGTATGGGCCTGACGTGGCCATTTTTACTCATGTTTGAGTCTCGAGTAGAGAGACACTCATTTTGTGGTTGAGACACTCGATGGCTACATGTATTCTATGAGTCAGACCTGATACCAACTGACCCTGGGCCGTACAGCATCACAAATGAGGGTTCGAGAGAGGAGTTCATGCGTGAGAGAGAGTTGAGAGATGAGAGAATGAGAGGAATGAGAGAAATGTCTCTCAAAGACCACATTTGGTCTTTAATCCAATCCTTCACTAAGCCTTGTTTGGCTACACACTAATTCCCATTTTTCTCATTTTTCTCACTTTAAAACTTCATTTCACCTTCATTTCCACTTCATTTCATTTCATTTATACTTTGGCACTTACATTATTCATTTATGACCCTTAGGTCCTCATTTGACATTTTTACCAAATTTATTTGGCTCTTGTAAAATTTTTGGGTTTTTATCATTTTTTACACCCTGAATATGTTATAAAATTGTTAGGGTATTTTCGTATGCTATAAATCCTCCCCTTAAAAGAATTTCACTCTCGAAATTACCTTTCATTGAATAACAAAGCTTAGGGGTATTACAGCATAATCTCTCTTTTCACTTTCCCACGTGGCTTCCTTGGTCTTGTGGTTTCTCCACAGCACTTTCACCAATGGGATTCATTTTTTCCGCAACTCTTTCACTTCCCAAGCCAAGATCTCCACTGGCTCTTCTTCATATGTCAAATCCGGTCTAAGCTCAATTGTCTGTGAAGAGACTACATGTGATGGGTCTAACTTGTACCTCCTCTTAGCATTGACACATGGAAAACATTATGGATCTTTTCCAACTTTGGAGGTAAGGCTAATTTGTATGCTACTAGACCCACTTTCTCTATCACTTCATATGGCCCAATGAACCTAGGGCTCAACTTGCCATTTTTCCCAAATCTCATTACCTTCTTCCAAGGCGGTACTTCAAGAATACTTTCTCGCTGATCTAATATCGAATATCCTTTATTCTCATGTCGGCATTGGATTTTTGTCTATCCATGGCCACTTTCAATCTTTTCTTAATCATTTCACTTCTTTCCTGCTTTTTGATCAACCTGTGGCCAATTATCTTCTTTTCGCTTAACTCACTCCAACACAATGGTGTTCTACATTTTCTTCCGTAGAGAGCCCCATAAGGCGCCATTCCAATACTCGACCGAAGCCATATTATGGCCATCACAAATTCAACTAGAGGAATGTGTCTATCCTAACTACCCTCATAGTCGAACACACAACTTCTCAGCATATCTTCCAACACTTGGATTGCTCTTTTCGATTGTCCATTCGTCTATGGGTGGAACACTGTGTTGAAATTCAATCGAGTGCCTAAAGCCTCTTGCAATTTTCCGTAAAATCTCGAGGTAAACCTCGGATCTCTATCTGAAATGATCGATATTGGAATCCCATGTAACCGAACTATTTCCTTTATGTAAAGCTCCGCTAACTTATTAAGTGAATAATTTCTGCCTTTATGGGTAGAAGTGAGTCGACTTAATAATCGCCTACCAGCGACCTAAACTCCGAGTCACGCTTTCTTCCCACATCGGGGTAACTTGACCACAAAATCCATTGTGATTCGGTCCCATTTCCACACGGGTATTTTAATGTGCTGCAATAACCCGAAGGAACTTGATGAAAGCCACCTTCACTTTTCACACACCATACACTCGTCACAAATTCCAATACATCTCTTTTTCATTCCTAATTACCCAAGATAGAAGTCTTTAAATCCCGATACATTTTGCATATTGGATGCATAGCAAAAGATCCTACGTGTGCTTTTTAAGTATGGATTTCTTCAATTCATCACCATCAGTACACTAACCGATCTCTATAGTACAAGAATCCATCCTCTTCACAGAACTCCATTTCTTTCCCACTCTATTCGATTTACAATCGCAGCAATTTTCATCATTCTCAGCTCTAGCACTAATTTAACAACCGATTTTGCTATCAATTTCGCCACTATTGCACCGCCGCTTGATAATGACACAATGAGCATTCAACGCCGCCCAAAGCGCTTGTACCGACTTTCTACTCGTGAGATCCGCTACTAAGCATCGGGCCTTCCGGGATGATAATCGATCACACAATCATAATCCTTAATCAATTCCATCCATCTACGTTTGTCTCAAGTTGGCTTATGGTGGGCAAATACTTAAGACTTTTGTGATCTGGTGTAGATGGTTAATTTCTTTTCTCCATAAAGTATCAGTTCCATATTTCACGTAAACAATAATGGCGGCCACTAAATCATGCATAGGGTAGTTCTTTTCATGCGGCTTCAATAGCCTTGAAGCATAAGCTACCACTTTACCCTTTTGTAGAAGGACACATCCAAGTCCATTTAATGAAGCATCACTAAAAATCACGTATTCTTTATCGTAGGTCAGCTAAGTAAAAACCGGTGCCTCTGATGAGTCCAAAAACTCATTAGATTTTTAATCCATTTTTCTGAGCGTATTACAAGATAAATGTTGATTTGTATGCAGAAATGTGGATATTTTACTCAAATTTAATTTCGCAGAAAAATTCAAAAGAAGCTAAAATCTGTACAAGAAAAATCGAAGAAACCAAATTTCTACAGCACACTGAAGCTCGCGAACTCCGAAAACCCGAGTCGCACAGGAAGCTTAGCTTGTCGGGGCTATTTCCTGAGTCAACACATCACCAAATTCAGCTTTAAGGAAGAAATAGAAGACCTTAACAAGTGAAGTTGTGACTTGAAGAAAGAGGTTACGATAAAGGAAATGTGGTCAAGACTAAAGAAAATATCCAAAAGAAGAATCTTCATGTCGCGACACCACTGACATGTCGATTTCACACCAACCGAATATACAATCGAGGTCACGACATCGATCATGTCGCGACGTAGATCCGGCCAATGAAAGCCACAAGAGAGGTCTTAGCAAGTGAACGGGTTGCAACCAGTTTTTAATGAAAGGCTCCATTTGAGGTCACGATATGTCGTCAGTCATGACATAAAAACAGAACCTGGAAGCCTCAATGTAAAAGTGACATTAAGTGGCTCACATTAAGAGTTTAAGAACAAAAAATGAGGTCGCAACCTGGAAAGAAGCCAAACAAAGTCTTAAGAAACTCAAGTCATGGCTCATTTAATGATCAAAGACTACAAAACGATGTCGCTGAATTACTCATTTATGCCGCGACTAAGAAGAGCTAAGGAGTAGAAATTGAAGCCGAAGCATCAACTTGAGGATTACTAGAAGAGAAGAAATGGTTAGAGGTAAAGAGGTCGCGATATCACCAGGTCAGCGACATAAAATCAAAACCGCGAAAGCATAAGACCACCAACACAATCGCGACCAAGAAAAGAAAGTCACAACATGAAGTCATCCCACAAACAGAAAGGTGGTCGCAACCTAAAATCGCGCCGCAACTTGTATTAAGAAGAGAAAGATAACGATGTCGCGACATGAAACTGTGGTCGCGACATCAACTATGGAGAAATATTGAGTGCGCCGAAGTCACGAATACAAACGAGGTCGCGCGATAATTGATCCAAGCAATCATAAGAAAATCGGTCGCGAATGTAAGCAACGGGTCGCTACCGAACTCGGAGGAAAGAAGAGAATCCGCGTCGCGACATCAACTCAGGCCACATGTGACGCTGAGCCGGGCTTTTCTTCGGGAATTCCAATCGAACTTTTCGGGGATTTGGCCCACTTCCTTTTACAAAGATAAATAGACTATGTTGGAAGAGTAAAGTACTTTTCGTCTTCACTACCCAGAAAAAGGGGAAAGGAGAGGAACTCAGTGTATAGTTTAGAGTAGATTTTTTTATTTTCTTTTCTTTATTTTTATATTTAGTTTATTTCTTTTCTGGTTTTGGATCTGCGAACTGTGCAGAGACGAGTAGAGCTGGATTTATTTTATTTATGTTATTTTTCTTAGAATTACTGCTTGAAAATTTATGAAATCTAAACAAATTTCTGGAATTCATTTCTTCTCAATTTTATTGCAATTACAGTGGTTGTACGTGATCGGTGCTCCATTTCTTAATTCGCAATACAGTAATCGGAGCACAACTCTACTGGATTTGATCTACATTTAGTTGCGCCTTCCTATTACCATGGAGAATTAATTGGGTTCTGGCTTACTTAATTAGTGTCATTTTAATGGATAAGTTCCCAATAAGAAGACCGAATACCCGTTGAGGTAATTTTTCGCTTCCGATTTCCAGGATGCCCTCTCGGCAAGTGACATGTAGACGAGATTCGAGAGCCGAGAAAATTCTTTTCTGTGTATGCTCGACTACCATTGAATTTAACCATCGAGCTGAGTTCATTTTGATAAATCCCCATTCCGCTCGTAATTGAAGTCGAGGTGTATTTAACAATATAAATAATCGTGAGAGTTCACCTTTAATCTAAAGGTGTTCCTATCCTCGTGTTAGCCGAGATCTAATCATGGTGCGGGACAAACTCCACAGATCCGAGGTCGAGCCACCAATTAAGTGGTAGAAACTTCTCATAAAAATCCCGAAGGTTCTGAAAAAGATCCACAACAGAAACGGTGTGAAGTACTGGAGAAAGAAAACACCCGATCTCAAGAAGAGAGTTTGGAATACGTGGTCGGGTAAGATCTTGTCTTCGAGAGAAACAAGGGTATCCAATCTGTGAATATGGAGAAATCCAATTCTACAATGAGAAAATCTGGACAAAACCAGATCCATACATGTAACGTATGCAATGTGTTTTAAGTAGTCGGAATTGATCGTTTACTGTATTTCACTGATAGTTTTCGCTTTCTCACAGAAATCGATTCAATCCATCTTTATAGTTGCAATTTATTTTTATTCATTTACTTTATTTTATCTTAGTTTGATAATATTCAATAGTCTATGATCTTTAATTTTTTTTCCGTAGTTTAGATAAACCTTTCACTATGTGTTCTTAGTGTGAATAGTATGGAAATTTAGTAGTCAGTAGTTGATCTTTAATTCATTGCCAATCTCCTTTCGTGGAATGATACCTGACTTACATTCGTATTTACTACTACATGACTCAGGCACTTGCACTGTCATAGACTTGACCCTTATTTTTAAATCATGAACATTAAGAAAAAGTTATTTTATCAAGGAAATTTATCCAAAGTGACATAGATGTAAGAGAAGTGTAAGGTTATTGTAATTATGTTAATTTGAGGGGTTTTTAGTCTATATAGAAAAAGGAAAACAAGTTTTTATGGCGCCGTTGTTGGGGATTGAAAGAATTAAATAGATCAATATTCTAACAAAAGATGGAAATGCTAATTTGGACATTTAAAAAAAAAAAAGAAAAAAAATAGTTTTTTCAAGCAGTGGCTACACCAACCACTGATCTTTAACAAGCCGTGTTGAAAATATATTTTTTAGTTTGACTAATCCTATTAACGTGTGTTTTTATTTCAGAAATCCTTTAATGCATAGGAAACAGGATTCTCACTGAGTTCCAGCGCATAATCGAATTGGAAAGAACACTGTGGCTTAAGAAAGACGAAAAAAGGTGAAAACGCAGCGGCGGCGTATGAGAGACATGACTAGACAGAGAACAGAGGACAAGAAATGTATGCCTCCTATTACCGACACAATGGAGGATTTTTGAGGCCTATTATTCAAGAAGAATCTTCTCGTAATCGATGCCCTACCGTGGATGCCAATAACTTCAACTAAAGCGCCTTGATAACAATGGTAAAAGAAGATTAGTTCAATCGGGTCACTCCCACCGAAGACCCAAATGAGCACCCAAGTAGATTTCTCTGTGACGGCAAATACAATGAAGTCGAACGGGTGAGGCCGAGGTGATAAAGTCAGATCTCTTCCCATTCTCTCTACGATATATAAACTAATTTGGTATGAATCATTACCATATGGTTCGGCTTGATACTGGGAAGAGCCGGTAGAAGCATACTGATTATTCTTTCCCCATCTCTCACCTCGTGAGAGAAGAAGAGTAGATAATAGTGTTCCAACAAGGGGAAGATGAGAGCCTATATATAGTCTGGGAGAGATTCAAGAGGTTGCTGAAGAGGTGCCCTATGCATGGAATTGATTTAAAAACCTAGATGGATATAGTGTATCATGCTTTAAATGATACATCTAAAGGCATTATCGATGCTTCTTGCTGTGGAGCATTCAAAAGAAAAAGTGTTGATGAGGCTAGAGATCTGATAGAAGACCTGGCCAAATGCAATATGAAAGCTCCATCTGAGTTTTCAAGGGGTAATAGCAGAGGAAAGGGGTCATGGAGTCGAGAAAATGACAAACATGGAGGTAAAGTTAGATGCCACTGGCAGAAGGTGATGGACAAACAAGAAAGAAAGTTGCACATTGCTCATGAAATAGGAGCAGTGGAAAGAGAACAAATGAGAAGAAGTGCTGATGTACCAACAGAGGAAGATTCTTATGGTGCTGAGGAGGTTAAGTACGTGAATGAACCAAGAAATTACCATTTCAAGCCAAATCCTAACTCCGCCACATTACAACAAAGACTAAGGAACCAAGGAGAATTTCTCATACTTGGGTAGAGGGCATTACTGTGGCCCAAGGCATGGACTTTAATCCTCAATATGGATATCGCGAAATTAATTAAGAACCCAAGAGCAATACTCACTTCAAGGTTCCAAAGAAGATCATCAAGGGGTGGCGCGTAATGAATATCGTGGTCAAAGGATGACTCCAACCATTTGAAGAACAAATGTCATAATTTCACGATGTAAGATTTTCAACAAGAGACTTTATACACTCCATGAATGTAAACTATCCGACTCTGGAGCTTGTCCGACACTCAAGTGTTTCTGAAGAATACAAGTACCTCGTTGAAAAACTCGGAGACACAAGTAGGCAGCCGGTCCCGACATGCCAAATCGTAGCAAGTGCACATTCCTAGTGACACTCAAAGAATCCAAAAGACTGCATGGCAATTCAGCCAAGAAGTTGGGAAAGAAGAGCAACAATGTATGAAAGAAAGGAAAGGGAGAATTTGGCAGGTAACAGCAAGATAATCGAAAAGGAAGGAGAGAAGAGCACAGACCGAATAACCCTAAGGAAGTAATGAAATCGTAAATGTAAGGAAGGAGTACTGCACTTATACACCTTACAATGCCATTTCCTGTAGGCTTCCTGAAGGCAAAAAGGGAAGAGCAGCTTTCTTACATCTCTTGACATTTTCAAGAAAATAGAAATCAATATCCCATTTGCAGAGGTAATATACCAAATGCTTATTTATGCAAAATTTCTGAAGGAGATACTGAGCAAGAAAAGGAAGATAGCTGAGGAGGGAATCGTAAACTCGATCAGAATCTGCAGCAGCGTATCCAAAGAAAAGATCCCAAGAAATGAAGGACTTCGCGCTTTCTACCCATTCCTTGCTCCATAGGGAAATATGAATTCAAGAAGGCTTTATGTGATTCTGGTGCCAGTATAAATTTGATGCCTCTATCAGTTGTGCAAAGACATAGTTTGGGGAAACTTACCCCAACTGCAATTACACTGCAAATGGCTGACAGATCAATGGCACAACCAGAAGGTATTCTTGAAGATGTACTTGTCAAGGTTAGGAAGTTCATCTTCCCAGTAGATTTTGTTATCATGAAGATGGAGGAAGATACCCAAGTTCCTTTGCTTCTAGGAAGACCTTTTTTAGCAACTTGAACTGCCTTGATAGATGTACAAAAAGGTGAACTGACACTAAGGGGTGGGAATGAAGCAAAGGTAATTTAATCTTACTGTGGCTCGAACATCCCGATGTAGATGCAAGAAGTTGTATGGTCAGAGAAAACAATAGTCTTCCTTGTTGAATTGAATTATGATGTATTCTTCAACATTCTATCAATGAAATCAGATGAATTTCACATTCTGAGAGTCTTGATTTCAGAAATACCGCCTCTAAATTTGTTTAACAAAGAAATGTAAATTTTAAGCATAAATGAAAACAGCTAAGGAGCAAAGTATGCAACTAGAAATGTAAAAACTCACGAAAGGTGAAACTAGTGCGTAAGGGTTAACATTGAAAGAATTGCTCAGTCATTTGAAATATGAGTTCTTAGAACCAGAAAAGAGAAAACTACCATCATATCACCGTATCGACCTAAGTCAGCTGAACAGGTTGCTGAAAATTTTGAGAAAATACAAGGAAGCTGGGCCAAGCTTGGTCAATTGAGGATATGAAGGGTATCGTCCCTCCATTTGCATGCACAAAATATTGC
Source organism: Tetrastigma voinierianum (assembly GCA_016808115.1). NCBI lineage: Eukaryota > Viridiplantae > Streptophyta > Magnoliopsida > Vitales > Vitaceae > Tetrastigma > Tetrastigma voinierianum. Next base: position 883,120 of record JAEQBH010001980.1, on the reverse strand, counting down.
TTGAATGAGAATGCAAAACTTTATCGAGCATCAAAGGAGGATGAACCTAAAGGATGAAGAAGGTTTAAAAGAAGTTCTAAAATGGTTAAATGTAGGCTTTATATATGCTATATCGATAGTTCTTGGTGAGCCTAAAGGCATGTGGTTCCCAAGAAAGGTGGATCTTACCGTGATCAGAAATGAAAAGAATGAATTGATTCTTGGCAAGAACTGTGGATGTGACGAGGTGTAATACCGCTTGAATCAATACAAAGAACAAGAAAGGATCATTTTTGCTCATCATCGATGCCGATAGGATTAAGGTGACACCTCACTTTTGCTTTGATGGATACTCCGATATAACTAAATTGCCACGACCGAGGATCAGAGAAACCACTTTTACATGCCCATTTGGTACTTTTGCTTTTAGGAGAATGTCATTTGGTTTATGTAATGCTCCTGGTACCTTCCAAAGATGCATGATGTCTATATTTTCTGATTTAGTAGAAGAAGTTATGGAGATCTTCATGGATGATTTTACAGTGTATGGATCCAGTTTTGAACAATGTCCAGATAATCAGGATGCGACTCTCCAAAGGTGCAAGGACAAGAATCTAGCTCAATCGGAAAAATGTCATTTTATGGTTGCATAAGGAATCGCTTTCAGTACATGATTTCAAGAAGTAGGCTCGAGGTAGACTACAAAGTTTCAATTATAAGAAATTTGATACCACTCACTACAGTCAAGGGAATTAGAAGTTTCTTAGGACATGCTGGATTTTACAGAAGATTTATCAGAGATTTCTCAAAAATTGCTAGACCACTATGCAGATTGCTAGAAAAGGATACTAAGTTATGTTTTGATGAATCTTGCTGCACTTTTGAAGAAATCAAATCTGGGACTAGTCAAGCCCCATCATGGCAAAACCAGATTGGAACAAAGAATTTGAATCACGTGGTGATGCCACGATTTTGCAATGGGAGTCAGATTGACAGAGAGATGAAAGCTCTAAGGCCATATACTATGCTAGCAAAACCTTCAACGAAGCTCAGGAAAACTATTCTACTACTAAAAAGGAGATGTTGGCGATAGTATTTGCATGTGAAAATTTTAGGCCATACATTTTGGGGTCCCATGTTATTATACACACTGATCATGCAGCAATCAAGTATCTAATGGCAAAGAAAGAAGCAAAGCCAAGATTGATCGTGAGTATTGTTATTTCAGAATTTGATTTAGAAATAAAAGACAAGAGGCTGTGACAATGTGATAGCCGATCACCACAAGAGTAGGAGAAACCCGCAAAGACAAAGGTTAAGAAAGAGAAATACAGGAAAATTTTCCAGATGAGCAGCTTATTCCACCATTACTCCAAACACTTTGTGATAGTCATATTGTGAACTTTAGCTTCTGTGGAATTATGCCACTAGAATTCAAATACCAACAGAGAAAAGCTAAGGACTCCGACAACAGTACTACATCCGATGACCTATTATCATTTAAAAGAGGAGTCAGACCGATTATAAGGAGATGTGTACCAAGGTGAGCAAAGCAAGATTTACAAGAATGTCATGCATCACTATATGGAGGATATTTTGGTAAGAGCCTACAAAATTCTCCAAATGGGATTTTACCGGGCCTACTATTTTTAAGGACTGCTTTTAAATGTGTGCTATGTGATCAATGCCAAAGAATGTGGAAATATCGCAAAGGCATGAAATGCCCCCCGCAAGGTATCCCGGTGGTGCAATCGTTTGATGTATGGGGAATGGATTTCGCGGGGGCTCTTTCCACTTCATTTGGAAATACATACATACTTCTAGCCGTGGATTGCGTATCAAAACGGGTTTGAGGCAAGAATATCCCTTAAAGAATGATGCCAATACATTGTGGATTTTTATAGATGTAAATATTCCAGATTCAATACCGAGAACTATAATCGTTGATGGAGGGAGCCATTTTGCAAATAAGGTGTTTGACAAACTCATGGCGATGGTATCAAACACATTATGAGTCGTTTATCACCCAAACAAACGGGCAACAAATTTCCAACAGAGATAAAAAAGGAAAATTTTGAAAAGACCGTGTTCCAGCCAGGAAGAGATCGGGTCTTTGAAGCTGGATGATGCACTCCGGGCATGCTGTGACCCGCTTTTAAAACTCCCATCGAATGTCCCTACACAGTTTCGTTTTGGAAACTATGTCATCTTACCTCGAGCTAGAATATAAAGCTATGTGGGCCATCAAGAAGCTAAATTTTGATTTCAAGGCTGGTAAAGAAGAGAGGCTACTCCAATTAAAATGAATTGGAAGAGTTAAGGAATGAAGCATATGATAGTGCCAGAATCTAAAACAAAGAAATGGCATGATCAACGAATTTTGAGGAGGGAATTCAAAGTAGGAGATCAGGTCCTATTATTCAACTCCGCACTAAGACTCCTTTCCAGAGTTTAACCAAAATTCCGAGTGGACCATATATACGTAGTCTCAAGCACACAATCGTGGCAATGATAATTTAGAACCAAAGAATCATGAGGAATTCGTGGTTAATGGTCAGAGATTAAAGCACTACCTTTGGAAGAATAACCCTTAGTTCAATGAGAAAATTCTAAGAAAACAGTAACAATGGCAAAAGAAGAAGTCCAAATTTTCTAAAGACTAAAATTGAGCAATTTTCAGGGAAGGCAACTACACGCTTGTTTTAAGTTTTTCTCATAAAATTTTCTTTTTGATTTTTAAATTTCTAATAGCTGCTTAATTTGATTCATATTTGATTTGAAAGGTAGGTAAATATTTTTGTTAGTTTTTAACAATGAAAGATGTGCAAAAGGGGAGATCTATAATCGCTTTCCAGAATATGCACGTAGACAAAAAGGGGCGATATTCTTCCTTGGATTTTAAATTTTGTCTTTTAGGCACATTATCGAAAGTTCGGGGAATTTTAATTTGTTAAGGTGCTTAAATTTTGAATGTGATGCATAGTGGATGATTTTGTTGAATATTTGCATGATGAAGATGGATTGAGTTGTAGTAGTCTTGATTGGATTTGAATAAATTGAAATTGTTGTGAGTTTGATTGTTTAGGAAGACCTAAAATTTTTTTCTGGTCGCAACACTAATCCAAAAAGTTGCAACCAAGAATGCTTGATTGCAGCTAAAATAAGAGGAAGTCAAAATGCTGAACCGAGGTCACTACTAAAATAAAGAAAGGAAAGAAAAGAGAAAGTCAGGACATAAAAATTCCCCGTCATGACCACGCTTTCGTGTCAGAATAAAATCTTGGAAGGCGGCTGCATTAATCCAAAATTCAATAAAAGTGGGATTTTAAACCTCTCATTTTGGGTTTCCTAACATTAAAAGTAGGATTCATTGAAAATCATTAATTAAGAGGCTCAATATTTAATGTCGCGACTCCCATATCGCAATCATGACATTGAACCCAGCATCTGTTCCACTTCAAGTCCATTAAATTGCAATTCATCCCAACCCTTCCACTTCTACATCCATCTTTTTGAAATCTTGAAACCCTAGAACTAGAGAGCTCAGCAATACCTCGGCACTTTACTAATAGCAACGAAATCAAGAAGACGTCGTAAATCTTAATAGACACTACGAAATCATGCGTGAAAGTGTCGAGGCAAGAGGAGGTACTGTGACCAAACTCAACCTCGTTAAGAGACAAATGCTGAAAAAGGAGACCAAATCCGCAGGAGGACGAGCAACTTAGCTGCAAAGAAGCAACAGAAGAAGAACAAGACTTCATTTCAAACGAAGCTAAAGAATTGTGGAACAAGGTGATGTTTGACAAGGAATTTGTTTGTGAAAGAGGTTTTGGCAAACTAATTTCCCATTTTTCAAGTAATAGAAAGAGGTCGTGATTCTTTTCATAGCACAAAGCACTGTGGATTCTCATCATTCGGGAATTCTATGCAAATATGGTGGGAATGAAGGATGACTCGCTTATGTGAGGTGTTCGGGTACCTTTCTGGATAGAAGAATAAATGAAGTGTTTAAATTGAGAGATTTTAAACATGGGTCGAAATATAAATTAAGTCATTGAAAACCCAAATTATGAAAAGATGAATCCCGCCACTGAGGAAAAGGAAATGGGAGGTGACGTAAGAAGAACCCCATCATGCCATCAAAAGAGGAGCTCGAATCGCTAGCTTAAAGTTTGGTTTACATCATATGTTCCGTTATAAGGTTTACTAAACACCTCGTCACAGAGAGCAGAAGCCATCTTTCTCGTATGCCTTTTCGATGTGATACAAAATAAATATAGGCATTCTAATCAAGAATCCATCAGAGGATACCACACCATAGTAATAAAGAGGAGTGATCCTCACCCTACTACTATTACTCGCACTTTGTCTCTCAAGCGGGGTGAAGGGAATTGGGAGGAAGCAGTTAAAAAGTGTCCTGGTTCCCATCTAATCTTGATAGGAGGACGGAGTGAACCAAAGGAGATGCGTAAGGAGGTGATGGTAGTAGATGCAGAAACAGAGCAGGAGACAAATGCTGAAAATGATAAAAGAGAAATAGAGGAAGTGCAGGACAGCGTCCTTCCGGAAGCAGAAGAAGAAGAACCTCTCAGGGTAAGCCCAAATTATCCTTCATTTCCAGAAGTACAGGAACAAAGGTCTGCTCAAGTAGAAGGATCTATGAGCAAGGAAGGAAATACTGAAATCATGGAAATGCTCAGAGTAATGAAAAGGGAGATGGAGGAGAGAGAATTGAAATGGGAAAGGCAGCAACAGATCAAAGAAGAATTTATGGAAGCTGCAGCCAGAAGAAAGGAGCAGATATGGGAAGAAACTGAGAACTGTGAGAAGAAAAAAACACAAGGAGGAATCAAGAAACAAGAAGAAAAGATGATGGAAAGAATAAAGACAAGCATGCAAGCCTTTTTATAATAATCAACTGGGTGCGGATGCCGAGCTCAATAACATACCGGCTGCAAAGAAACAGAATGGAGAATAACATGCTATGAAGATCGATGGGTTCAAGCATTTATACAGTGGAACCTGCTCAAGGAGTTCGAGATTAATGAAAGAAAGAGATCAGCAGTTGGAAGATAATGATGAGTATAGAAGAAAACCTCGGGTCGGGAAAGTATGGACTCTGATCAATCGTAACTCATTCCAAGCTTACTAGAATGTATCTACTGAGGTGGAAGGAACAGTTAATTAGGTAGGAAAGAGGCAAGACACGCTTATTCATGCAGTGTAACTAAACAATGAAATATCTGCAAAAGGCAAAGAAATTCCTCCTGCAGTTGAGAGACAAACATCCAAAATGAGATTTCCCAAGTTTGAGCCCAGTATGGCCAGTTTTGATGTAGAGCCTCCCAACATAATACCTAAAAAGGCCTACATAAAAGGCGAAGGAAATCGAAAGTTTTTTCTTAGCATGTTATCAAAATCCTCGTATATTCCTAAAATTTTAATAGAAAAATGCTTGTTTCATCCAAACCTCAGTCTCAGTTTTTATTGAATTTCATTTTATAGTTACTCTCACTTGTTGGATTGCTTCTCTATCAAGGAATGAAAAAGTTGATTAGAATAATTAGATATTTATCAGATGGATGAACATGACTTGATACCCCTGTGGTTTGTGTCATTTTCTCTGCTTAGGCATGAAAAGAATAAGTGCCTTGTCTATGCAAGACTCAAATAAACAATTTGCTTCTTTCCCAAAAAAAAAAAAATTTGCATGAAAAATAAGGGCGATTAGTAAACTGAAATTAGGAATGACAGATCGCATTGTTTAAATTAAATTTTAGTTTGCAAAATTGGAAAAAATGTTATTGTCGATGGAACAAATACTTGGTTGAAATAATGTAAGTGTACAAGAATAAGTACAAGTCTTGAAGAAATAATACACTTGTCAACAAAACTTATGAAACTTTGAGAGGAATTAGGAATTATCTTCTCAGGAAATTGTGGATTAAGAGTCCAGAGTCCTAACTTGTTAGATTATCGATCTAGGCTAAATCTTAGGTAAAAACAACCAACAAGAAAAGTGATGGGAGGCCATCCTTGGCAAAGCTTGAGCTTTTCTAAGCCTAATACTCAATATATAAAGCATATTCTCTGGGGCCTTAATTTGAGCCACCAAGCCTTACTTCTTCAATAAACAAATAACCCGAACCCACCCTTCCCTTGTGGCCAACCTTGCAGCAAAGAGCCCAAATTAATTCCAGCCAGCCTTAAAAGTCTACTATAAATGAAGAACAAGTTGGTGGAAATATTTATGTTACGAGGAATGAAGATAGCTAAGTAAAGATGCGTAAAATTAATGAAAAGGGAATAAGTTTGTCTCAGGACTATTTCTTAACAATTAAGCTAGAATGTTTCAACACCTAGTACCCTAATACTAACTCGGTATGGAGTTAACTAGCCCAACGCTCTTCAAGAGTGATAGAAAGCCTAAGAAGACAAACATTGCACTATTCCCAACCTTAGAAAAGCAAAAGCAAAGAGTTCAAGAACAAAGGAACTCCGTCAATAAAGTTCATATGGAAATCAAATTCCATAAAAAGAATTCAAAAGATGAATTAAAGCACATCAGAGAATCAGCAAGTACAAAGAAGAAAAATGGTGAAAGGCGAAACAAGTACGGTAGAAAAGGGTGGAAACCGGGTGATTTTGGCAACTTCTTAAATTTTTCTCCCCATTATCTACCCAATTACCTAAGCCCAACATTATAAGCCCGAAAGACTCATTGATCTTGAAGGTTGAATTTACCATTAGTGGAGATCAATATGAAAACAAGCTCATGACTTTCACAAATACCAAGAAAACTCCTGTAAGATTAATTAAATTCAACATGAAAATGAAAAGGATCAAGACCCCACACACAATATTGCAAAAGACTGTTTGAAATAAACTGCTTAAATACATTAGTTCATCAAGAAATTCTGATAAAAGTATACCATTTCTATTCTGAACTCCTAAACCGAAATTTAAAATGACGCTGCATCTCTTGTTTCCAGCTAGAATGGAATAAGAAAGACTGCGGGTATGAATCGTAAAAAATGTGCTTTAAAATTTTGCTTTTAGTCATTTGAGGACAAATAATTTTTTTCTTTTCTTTGGTTTCTGTGACAAGCAAAAATCTTAAGTTCGGGGGGAATTTGATTAAATTCCAAAACTCTTTAGGATTTTAATCCATTTTTCCAGCTATTTACAAGATAAATGTTGATTTGTGTTTAAATGGATATTTTACTCAAATTTAATTTCATAGAAAAATACAACATAAGCTAAAATCTCGTTAGAAAATTAAACTAAATTTGATAAAGAGAATTAAGTCAACTGGAGCACCCAGAGTCGCGACAGAAGCTTTTAGTTGTCATTATTTCTAAGTCACGACATCACCAATTCAGCTTCGAGAAGAAATAGAAGATCTAACAAGTGAAGTCGTGATCGTAGAAAGTGAGGTTGCATAGCGGAAATGTGGTCGAGACTAAAGGGAAATATCCAAAAGAAGAATCTTCATGTCGCGACACCACTACGCGGCACTCAATCGATCAGACCGAGGTCGCGACATCAATTCGGCGTCGACGATCCGCCAATGAAAGCCAAGAGAGGTCTTAGCAGAAACTGGCGTTGCAATCGGCGAATGAGCGGTCGAATCCGAGGTCACGCATGTCGTTTCGTGTCGGCATAAAAACAGGAACTGGAGTCTCAACAGAAAAAGTGACGTTGCAACCACATTAAGAGTTTAAGAATTAGTGCCGAGGTCGCAGAACCCGGGTGAAGCCAAACAAAGTCTTAACAAGAAACTCCGGTTGCGACCATTTACGATCAAAGACCGCAAACGATGTCATAATTCACTCATTTATGTCGCGACCGGCAGTTATTTTTAAGCAAAATTGAAGTCGCGACATCAACTTGAGGACGCGACTAGAAGAGAAGAAATGGTTAGCAAAAGAGGTCGCGACATAAAATTGAAACCAGTGAAAGCAGAAGACCACCAACACAATCGCGACCAAGAAAAGAAAGTCACAATACGGGAAGTCATCCCCACAAATGTAAAGGTGGTTTGCAATCCCAAACCGCCGCAACTCGTGCCTAAGAAGAGAAGATTGAACGTATGTCGCGTACGAAACCGTGGTCGGCATCAACCCCCAGAGAAATATTGAGCAAATGAAGTCACGACTACAAACGAGGTCGCGATAATTGATCCAAGCAGTCATAAGAAAACTGGTCACAACAGAAGCAACGAAGTCGCGACTGAACTGGAGCAAAGAAGAGAAATCCATGTCGCGACATCAACTTGAGGTCGCGACATAGGACAAGTGATGGCTGGGAATTCCACCTAGAACTTTTAGTGGATTCGCCCACTTCTTTACGCATAAATAGACCATGTTAAGAGTAAAGTAGTTTTCATCTTCACTACCTTAAAAGGGGAAAGGAGAGGAACTCAAAGGTATAGTTTAGAGTAGATTTTTTTATTTTCTTTCTTTATTTTTATTTTAGTTTATTTCTTTTCTGTATTGGATCTCATAACCTGCAAGGGCAGATTCCAGTAGAGTCGGATTTATTTTATTTATGTTATTTTTCTTAGGAATTACCGTCAAAATTTATGAACGGTAATAAATTTGAATTCTATTTCTTCTCGCTTTATTACAATTATAAAGTGGGTTGTACATGACGGTGTCTCCATTTCTTAATTCGCACATGCACCTGAGCATACTCATGGATTTGATCTACACTGCATACTTTCCGCACAATTATGGAGAATTAATTGTGGGTTCGATTTACTTAATCGTGCTGCTTTTTGAATGGATAAGTTTCCAATAGAAAATTTAATACCGTCTCAAGGAATTTATCTTGCTCGATTTCCGTGATGCCCTCGCGTGACATAGACGAGATTCCCGAGCGCTAAGAAAATTCTTTCTGTGTATGCTCAACGCCATTAATGAACCCGGCTGAGCTCGAGAGGTCATTTCGTAAATCCCCCATTCGCCGTAATTGGAAGTCGAGGGGTGTATTTAACAATATAAATAATCGAGTTCACCTAACTAAAGGTAAGTTCCTATCCTCGTGTTAATGAGATCTAATCAAGGGAAAGGGACAAACCCACGATCCGGGAGGGCCGAGCCACCAATTATGGTAGAAACTTAAGTAAAATCCCGAGAAGGAAATGCAAAAAGTTCACAACAGAAATGGTGTGAAGTATCGAGAAAGAAAAATACCCGTGATCTGCAAGAGAGTTTGGAATACAGATCCGGTAGATCTCGCCTCTTCGAGAAACAAGGGTGGTCCAATCTATGAATATGAGAAATCCAATTCCTACAATGAGAAAATCTGACAAAATCGTGATCCATACATACGTGAGCAAATGTGTTTTAAGTGTCGAATCGACTGCTTCATTGTATTTCATCGATGGGCTGCTTTCACAGAAACTCCATTCAATCCATTCTTATAGTTGAAATTTATTTTTATTCATTTACTTTATTTTATCTTAGTTTGATAATATTCACAGTCTATGATCTTTAATTTTTTTTTCCTGTAGTTTAGATAAACTTTCACTATGTGTTCTTACTTCCAAATAGTATGGAAATTTAAGAAGGTCGGGGTAGTTGGATCTTAATTTGTTGCCAATCTTCTCGTGGGAATGATACCCGACTTACATTCGATTTTACTACTAGATGACTACAGACTTGCAAGGTCATAGACTTGACCCTTATTTTTAAATCATGAACATTAAGAAAAAGTTATTTTATCAAGCAAATTTATCCAAAGTGACATAGATGCAAGAGAAGTGAAAGGTTCTTGTAATTATGTTAATTTGAGGGGTTTTTAATCTATATAGAAAAAGGCAAACAACCTCGGTTAAGAATGCATTCAACTTTTCAAAACTAGCTTGACACTTTTCACTCCACTCAAATCTCACATTCTTTTGAAGCAATCTTATCATCAGGGTCGCAATCATCGAAAACCCTTTAACGAACCTTCTGTAGTAACCTTCTAATTCTAGGAAACTACGCACTGCCGTGACATTTCTCGGTGGTTTCCATTCAATAATCACCTCTTAGATCCACTCGAATTCCTTCTTCTGATATAATGTGTCCAAGAAAGGACACTTCTCTCAACCAAAATTCACATTTGCTCGGGCCAGATATAATCACTCTTTCAAGGTTTCAAAGACTATCAAGGTGTGTATCATGATCTTTCCAATCCTTTGAATACATATGATGTCATCTATAAACACCATGACAAACCGATCTACATACGGTCGGAAAACAGGATTCATTAAGTCCATGAAAGTCACCGGTGCATTTGTCAACCCAAACGGCATTACAAGGAACTCATAATGTCCATATCGCGTTCTAAACGTTGTCTTATGCACACCCGCATCCTTAATCCTTAATTTATGATACCCAAATCGCAAGTCAATCTTCAAAAAGACACTTGCACCTTTCAACGGTCGAACAAGTCGTCTATCCTAGGTAACGGATATTTGTTCTTCACTGGCATCTTATTCAGTTGCCTATAGTCAACACACAACCTAAGTGTACCATCTTTCTTCTTGACAAAGAGCACTGGAGCTTCCCATGGTGATACACTCGGACGAATAAATCCCTTTTCTAACAACTCTTGCAACTGAAGCTTCAAATCTTTTAACTCTACTGAAGCCATTCTATACGGTGTAATGGATGCCAGAGTGGCACCCAGAACAACGTCAATTGCAAACTCAATCTCTCTCTCTGGAGGCAACCTCGGCAATCCTCAGGAAACACATCTAGATAATCACAAACTGTAGGGATGTCTGATAAACTAGGCTCTGTCTTTTTTGTATCTATCACATACACCAAGTAGGCTTCACACCCCATTCGAACCATCGCTCTAGCAAAGAGCAGATATCACATTAAAGAGGGTGGTCTCGACCCCCGCCGATAAAGTCACTTCCTCGCCACTCTGTCCTTTAAGGTCACTCTTTTCATTCTACAATCAACTACCACTCGTCAGACAACCAACCATCCCCAATATCACATCAAACTCTTTAAAATGACAACTCATCAAATCTCCCAAAACTCATACTCGTGATTCTAATGGGACAACTTATGACCCATTCACAACGACACTATTGGGGCCTGAACTTTCCATGCTTACCTATTAAGACCGACCAAATCCGCATCAAAGTCACGTCATCCTTTATATGCAAATGCAATGCATGTCATAAACAATTTCAAAATCATTTACAAAAATTTCAAAATCATTTTGTAGAACCGCCTAAACCTAGGTTTTGATAATTACTATAATCAGAATATTCACAAGGCTACCAATACTTTTACTTTTAAGATACATTCAAACACCAATACAAATACAAATATCGCTTTCAATATTGTAGCTCACTACTTGTGCTTTGATACCATCTAAATCCAATTGCAATTTCTCATTTAAGACACATTTCAAATGCTCATTTTGTAAAGGATAATTAACCTTATAAACATATATATGTAAACATCATTTTAACTTAAAAGGGGCCCATCATTTGTTCACAAATGCATTTTTTTTTTATTTTCATTCGATATGGCAATATATGCTCATTTGGTCCATTTCCCACCTTGATACAATACGAAATTATTAGCCGTTTTCAATATAAAAAACATTTACAAAAAAAAAATCAGAGTTCACTTTTCGAATTATGGGCCTAATACAAAAAATAGTCAAATCAAATTCATGTATGCATATGACGGAGGCTTACTTATCCTCCGTGTGACTTTGACGATGACTCAGATTCTTAGCGGTCCTTGCTCTTTGTACCCCACTTCTTAGTACTGCGATGATAAACAACACACTAAGCATTTCATGCTTGCATTTATATATTTCTTCTTCCATTTCGCTTAATACAAATCATGCAATTTTTCTAAACAATGCTTTTTTTAACATTTTGAACGATCAATGCAATACAATACATATATTCATTTCATATACATTAATTTACAAGCTTTATTGATCATTCCAAATATGCACTTTCATATGCACAATCATTCAAAACACAAATCATGATTTCACAATTCTCTTATCATTTCCAATTTGCCCTTAAACTAATTCTTAACCTATGCTTCCTGCATAGATAACGGAATCACCGCATGGTCTCGCTGGCTACGCCTAGTATAAACATTTTGTTTTATAACACAATAGGACCGCTGGGCCGCCGACCGGCTATTAAAATCAATTCGCGGAACACTATCGATAATCATCTCCACTGCGCCACGGGATCGTGGCTCGACACATCATTACGCTTTATCAGAGTACTACTAATTTAACCCTTATCGGTATACCGATTTATCTTCAACTCGAATTTAATGGTTAACATTCTATTAAGGGTGTTAAAATCATTCATAGCAAAGTACAGTATAATATGTACATTTATACAAACAATTCATTTTCAATACTCATGCAATTTTTCATATGCAAATCATTTCACAATCAATTGCCTTAAATCAATTAAAACAAATCAATATGCTTTTTCTTATAAATCATTTCAGCAATTCAAATCATTTTGTAATCATTCAAACACTTTAGAATTAGAGAGAGAAAAGTGGAGAACAAACTCCAAAATGGAAACAAAAGAGAGAGTTGAAGAACAAACCAAAAAGCTTGTTACACTTTGATTCCAATCCTCGGAATCTCGATCAATTCCGGCTTTCCTCCTCGTCAGCCCCTAATATTCCAATACAATTAACAATCATATTATTAGTCGGGTATTCTAGGAGTTCTATTCAGGTTTACTTTCTACATGACTCCCCTTTTCATACATTCTTTCTTTATTTTTCCCTAATTCCTTCTTCTTAGAAAATCCTTAATATTTGTTTTAGGCATTTTTATGCCCCATTTTTAATCCTATTTGTGGGCTATGGGACACCCACATGGTTTACTTACACTTAGGGGGATTCGGGAAAAGAAAAACTCAAATTAAACATCAACACAACCAAGCAATTAGTACACTTGGTGCTACAATCAAATTTTTTAGCAAAGATTTGAGAACCAATTTCCTTTCAATGGCATATGGTTAGATTCTAGACTCAAAGAGCTTTTCGTAGAGTTCAAGAACGCGTGAATCGGATTCTGGACGAAACAAGTTATGGTCGAACAAGCCTGGGTAACACCTCTCAGATGTGGCTCACAAATTTCGCAGCTCCCGTAAAATTGCTGTGGGATCATAAATTTGAAGAGGTTCTTATGAAATTCGTGAGGCCCTACAAAATTTCGCAGCCTCAACAAAAATTTTTTCGCAAGGGTTGCGAAAATTTTCTTGCATTCTCTGTTTTCGTTTTCTTTTCCTCTTTTTCATGTTTAATCCACTTGAAAATAGTTAGCCAACACTAAACAGCCATTTTAAGGGCTCTTAATAATAGAACACATGCAATTTTCTTGATGATGCATTCGAAATCACTTTACACCACTCAAAACATCTCATTTTTGGTTCCAAACAGAGCACACATTCATGTTCATACAAAACAATGCAAATTTTTTTTGGAACAACATAAAACTTGAAATGAGGAGAGAAGTAAGAATAACAAACCAAAAAGAGTCGATTCTGGTCTCTTTTCCTTTTAGTCTTGATCTTGACTCAGGCTTTATCTTCCGACTCCTATTCCAGCACAAACACTGCAAAAACATTGAAATATCAATCGGCCATTCTAGGGTTTCCACTTAGGGTTGATTTCTACCCCAATACTCTAGCTTTTCCATGCATCTAGACTACAGTTACACTTAGCTTGCAAGAAGGGACGAAAACCCTAGTTTTTGCTTGACCTAGCCGAAACACTTTACCATAGATCGGCCTACGTTTTGTCGGTTTAGGTGCGAATCGGTTAGGGCTTAGAGAAGAGATGAACGACTGGAAGAATGATACGATTTCCACTGATTTTAAGTTCTTAAAATGGAATGCAAGTGGAGGATGAGCGTGAGAGAGGAGTTCAGACGTGAGAGAGAGTTGAGAGGAATGAGAGAAATGTCTCTCAAAGACCAATATTTGGTCTTTTTAATCCAAATCCTTCCTACTAAGCCTTGTTTGCCATATATTAATTCTCATTTTTCTCACTTTAAAACTTCATTTCACCTTCATTTTCTTACTTCATTTCATTTCTTCATTTATACTTTGACACTTACATTATTCATTTCCATTTAATCTCAGTTCTTATTTGACATTTTTATCAAATTTATTTGGCTCATGTAAAATTTTCGGGTTTTTATCAATTTTTTTTTCGTTTTTTGCCATTTGAACTCCAAAGAAATATAATTTAATTTATTTTACACCTTGAACATATTATAAAACTGTTATACTATTTTTAGGACGTTACAAATATATTCCAACATATACGTAAAACACAAAGGAAATTAACATAACATTTCTGCATTCAAGCTTAAAATACTGAAAAATTAATCCCTTAAAAGAAAAAAAAAAAGAAAAAAAGAAAAAAAAAAGAAAACAAAAAAATAACAAGAGAAGTTCATCCAAGGCGCGACTTGAGCTTTGTCTCTAGGAGAAAAATAGTGATTATTGCAGCCCTCTTTTGTTGAGAAGGTGAAGATTGAGCTCTTGGAGAAAAATTGGGATGAATCTAGGAGAGAAATTGAAAACACCCAAGTATAATGAATCTGGAGAGAAACTGAAAAGAAAACCCTAAAATGAAAATCTCGTATATACGAGAGAAATCTTTAAAATATCTTATATACGAGATGGTGGTAAGGTATATTTAATTTTGATGAGGGTAACTTAATAATTTTGTAATCAGGTGGGTAGTAGAAACCTCATACCCGATTCAGGCATGAAAATTTTATCCCTATAGTTGTCTTGTATTTGTGCTTTTTCCAAACTCCGTCTTATTGTAGACAAGCAGCGGATACCCAAAAAAATTTATCTCCCATTATCATCCATACTCCTAAAAAGGAAAAATCATCACCGTCCTTTAATTTATGATCTTTTTCTCTAAATTAGGTCAGAGATCATTCAACTTCTTGGATGATCATTACACGTGCTTTAATAAGTTCAAATAAATTATGTGCTTAACAGCTTATTAACCCATTTCCATGATCCTGCCTAATCAAAGTCTTGGCCTTTCGTCGCAAATATTCATTTAATACGGAAACAAGTTATTGATCACACATATTAGATAAGCCATTTTATTTTTGTTCACAAGGATGCTAAAGAGTAGGGGTCTCCAACGGGCCGGGCTTAAAAAATTTAGCGCCCATGACCTGCCCCCACGAGCCCTCTTCCCTTACCGTCTCCGCACTAAGATGCTAAGATCACCCTAATGACAAGAGTATCAGACGATCATCTTCGGTAGTTCGTGACCAAATGACCGATACAGCAGTAACTTAAATTTATCAAAACACGAATCGATCCAATGATAATCCCAGCCACTGCAAAAAATACACCGACAAAATATCAAGAACGATATCAGATTATTTCTTGGCATTGAAAAGACAACGATTAACAACAAGAGCCATTAACCCAATGAACGTACTTATTTTATAAATGACGTGAATTTTTCATACATTTAAACGTAATTATATTCGATGAATGAAATTTTAAATAAAGTATTTTTTATTTGAATTATTTTAAGCTTATTTTTTACTTTTTATTTAACTTTTCAATACAATTTAAATAAAACCTAACTACCCGAGCGAGTGCACGGCTTTCAGCGGCTCGGGCCGCCTCAAAAGCCCCACGACCCAAGACATACGCCGCCTCACTGGCCGGCCTGCCTAGCCTAAAATCAAGCTCCACGGTCCGGCCCTTAACGGGCCAGCTCTGGCTCTTGGTCCCGGGCCAGCCGGGCCGCGGCTGAAATTCTGGTTTGCCAGTCGCCAACATGGCTCCGTCATGGCTTTTAGACCGCTAGATTCACCACACAGAGTGATATTCATGATAATGCTACCGAATTAAACTCAAGATATTATATTGATAATCAAGAAAAAGATCTTGTGGTTGTTCTAAAATAGGACTAAAAGGGATTACTAATTAAAACTGAAAATCAAAGGTCATTATTTTTATAATAATGCAAGTGAATTTTTGAAAAGGATTTGTTGTTGAATTCTTGGAAAGTTAGGATTGATTCATTATAACATGAAAAGAAAATCAGGTAATATGATATATTGGAAAAAGTAATGGACAAACATCGACTTTTCAACCCTCGTGGTCTGACTAAGTAGTTTTAGCATGGCCATGCAAAAAAACTTAGAAATGACGAATCACTTATCTTGCCCCTTTCCTTTTCAATCCTAGCTGGATTTGAAATATGAAAAGTATTTAAGAAAGAAAATTGAGTGAAAAAATGAAAAGAAAATAAAAAATAAGTTTAAACTTAATAAATTAATTTTATATAATTATTCAAACTCATTTTATTTATTTATTCTTTATTATATAAGGACTAAAAAAATTAAAATGCATATAATTTTAGAAATTTTAATATTATATATATATATATATATATATATATATATATATATATATATTTTTATTTTTTACTGTGAAACTAAACATGACAAAAAATCATTATTTAAATTTTTTTTCCTAATATTTTCTGGGCTCCAAATAAAACCTCATAAATTAGGTATGAAGGGCTGAAAATCTAAGCCCACCCTAGATTACTAAGTATATTTTATATATCATCTGACCAAAACGTGTTTCAAGAATGCTGATATGGACAAGCTTTGAAACATTGACAATCACTCTACTGATTTTTTAAATTAGACTTATTTGCTTTAATCTTAAGCCACTGCCATATATATATATATATATATATATATATATATATATATATATATATATATATATATATATATATAAGCATGGTTCGATGAGTTCTCAACAAACATAACAAATAGAAGAGTACAAGACTAGATGATCATGAAGGTGTTTTGTCTCGAATTACTTTTGTTTATTGCTGTCCTTCCATGTCGAGCTTTGATTAACCATACTTTCTTGTTAGTAAGTATAATATCTCATCCATATGGTACTGACTATGTATATGAAGCACTCACGCAAAACTCTATAACTCAATTTCTTCTTATTTCTCAGAATGAAAGAAATAGAAATAAATAGCTTACAACATTTGAGAGACACTGAATGTGACAATACTACCCTGACAAAATTTCTATTACAATAAAAAGAGAATTAAACCACCTACCCACCTTACCGAAATTAAAATCCTACAGATGGTATATATTTATCCTAAAATGATTCTAAATCAATTATAATAATGATGTATACGCATTAATTCAGAAAGTTAAAAAGGAAAAAGAGGAACAAGCAATATGGAGAGAAACATGCACAGGCATGAGGCGACGTGGGCTTGATTTTCAACACTCCCCCTCAAGCCGTATTGTAGATGTTGATCATTCCAAGTTTTTCCGTCATATCTTCGTGGTTAACTCGAGCAAGAGCTGCGGAGAATGTCACCACCGACGCTTGTCGAGGAAGCCGACTTAAAAGCTCCTTCTTCAATCTTTTCGATAAAGTGTCGATCTATCTCCACGTATTTAGTCTGATCATGATGAACCTGATTCTTAGCGATACCGATGGCGGTTTGGTTTGCCGCAGTGATAACACTATGATGCTTCAACTGAACCCGTAATTCTTCTAACAAATTGTTCAACTGTATTCCCTCAAGTGATACCTTGCAGCCATAGCACTTAATTCGCCTCTCAAAGACTACTACGGGCTACCACTCCATTGTTTCGCTTCGCCATGTAACCAAATTCCCCAAACAAACGAACAATAGCCGGCCGATCTCCGATCACCACCGAACCTGCCTAACTCGCATCCAAAAAATCTCAATCTCTTTCTTTGTTGTTCTTGAAGAAGAGACTTTCCCTGCAGGTCACAGGTACCCTAATATTCGTCACAAAGAAATATGTGTTTTTCTGGGCTGATTATTCATGAATCGATCTACCATACTAACAGAGAAGCCGGGTCGCCCGTCTCAGATGAGAAAGATAGATGAGTTTCCACAAGACGTTGATATCTTCCCTTATCAACCGGAGGACTTCCATCACTTTCTTCAAGTTTTGCCAATTAATCCATAGGTGTTTCCTCGCCGCCGCATCCTAAAGATCCCTCGCTTTCATTTAGTAAGTCCAACGATTTGCGCTGTGGAGATCAAGTATACCTTTCACCTAGCAATCCCATTCGAGAAAGCACTCTTGAGGTTTCTAAGGTCCTTGATCTCAAATTCCTTTTGACAAGAATTTTTAAGTAGGTCAATTTTCTTCATGATTACTACTAAAATTATGTCGTCTACATATACAAATGATAATGGCCGCCCCTTCCGAAGTGTTTCACAAACAATGTGTGATCGGATTGACATTGAACGTAATCCGCATCTTCACTACCTTAGTGAACTGCTCAAACAAGGCTCGGAGATTGTTTGAGACCATACAAGGATTTTCGGAGTCTGCAAACCTTGTTGAAATTCGATGTAGTCCTCAAGCCCAGCAGGAATGTCCATGTAAACTTCTTCCTCTAAGTCACCATTGAGGAAGGCATTTTTTACATCAAGTTGGTGAAGCGACCAATCGAGATTAGCTGCTAAGGATAAAAGTACACGAACAGTGTTGAGCTTGGCAACTGGAGCAAAAGTTTCTTGATAAATAATACCATATGATCGGGTGAATCCTTTGCAAACCAACCTGTTTTATACCCGTCCACATTACCATCTCGCCTTGTACTTTACCGTGAAAATCCACTTACACCTAACTCGGTTTCTACCCCTGGAGGTCGGGCACTTCCCCACGTACCATTCTTCTTTGCCGCTCGAACTTCTTCATCGATCGCGGCCTTCCACTTAGGATACTAAAGCTTCCCGAATATCTCGAGGAACTTGTATCTCCTCGTGATGTTAGAAGTGAATGCACTAAACGAGGTGATAAATTGCTTTATCATAAGAAATAAAATTTCCAATGGGATGTCGAAAGTGCATGATCTAACTCCTTTCCTCCAAGCTATAGGCATATTAACATCATTTTCTAACTCGAATCACAGCATTATCCGAGTTGGGGAGCATTGCTACCTGGAATTTTGCTTGATTAGAACTCCGCCAAATTTCACGGGTTTGCTATTTTCGAGAGTGCTCCTTCCTCCATTTCCTCGATGTGCCTATTATCCCACAAGTCAACAATGAACTCTGGCCGATTGGCATGACTCTATAAATCGATTTCGTGGTGACGTGGGTGACTCACTCGATGATTGTTGTTCCAAAACTGATATTCCCGAGTTGAATTCTCCTCCGAATATCAATTTTGGGATAGTAAGGTCGGGTTTCAAAATGTGACATCCATTGAATTGTAGAATTTTCGTGGACTCCGAGAGTAACACTTATACCCTTTATTTACAGAATACCCAAGAAAGATGTGCACTTGAGTGACCTAGGATCAAGTTTACTTTTATGTCATTGATTGATATTTAACAAAAAATGTAATTAATTCGAAAATTTTCGTGGGACGATGGATAAGGGAGACGCATGGTCTGGAAGGATTTAAGGAGTGTTTGACAAGGTGTTTGGAATTTTAGCACCCTAGACGGCATCCTATTGATGAGGTAGGTCGTCAGAAGGACGCTTCCCTGCACAATTTCGTACATTCAGAGAACATTAGCGATCTAGCCACCTCTAACAAATGCCTATTTTTCCTTTCAGCTATTCCATTTTGTTGTGGGGTATCAACACAAGAACTTAAGTGAACTATCCCTTCTTTTGCTAGAAATTCTCCTAGAATGGAGTTGAAGTAATCCTAGCATTATCGATTTAAATTTGCATTTTTGATCGAATCGGGTCTCGAATCATATTTTTGAAATTCTTGAAAATTCAAATTGCTTCTCGATTTTTCTTTCATGAGGAATACCCATCGTTAATCTAGTGTGTGATCATCTACGAATGAGACAAACCACCTAGTACCGGGTCACATTTTTTATTTCGACTTTTAATTCTGAGCATCGCTATGAATCATTGAGAATGGACTAGACGCTTTATGTGTGGCTGAATGGGAAAATGAGACCTAACTTACTTGAGCACTGATGATTTCACACTCAAAGGATTTTGGATTTTATTAAATAGTGAAGGAAATAAATGCTTGAGATACATAACATTAGGGATGACCTGCGATAGTGCCACAACATAATTTCACTATCGTTATTTTGAGACATGAGACCGAAAAGAATTACTACTAACTCCATTTGAGGTTGTCTTCTTTGTGGATCGTGGGTGCTCCTTAAGGATGTAGAGTCTGGCATTCTCAAGATTGCCAATCGTCTTCCCCGAATCCAAATCCTGAAATTCACAGTGAGTAGAGGAAAAATTAGTAATACACCTCTTTTCCTTAGTGAGTTTACTAATTGATAATAGATTACAATCCAAGTTAGGGACAAGGAGAACTGAGTTGAGAGTAAGATCCAGCTCGATAGCACAACTCACTCCTGATCACCTTGACAAGAACCATCTCGCTATTCGGACTGTTAAATTATTATTTGACATGGGCTATATGTATAAAAAATCACGTGATCTCCCGGGCTTCATATGGATCGATGCCCTCGAAGTCCACGATCCAAGGTTTTTTTTACGCTTACCAACACCAATAAAGGCGCTTTAAAGAATTACTCTTGTGAGCTAAGGTTCAACCAATGACCCGATTGAAGATGTGCCGCTTGAGAGGTTTCATCCGATGAGAGGATGAAGACGATGAAATGATGACATCAAGAAGAGAGGATGAGTTGGTAGCCATTCCAAATCGCCGACCGTATTTAGGCATAAATGAAGATGGAGAAGAAGAGATGCGATTAAACCCGCTTCCGATACTCACAAGCACTTGAAGGCAAAAACTCTATAATCCATTCTTCTTATTTCTCAGAATGAAAGAATATGAATAAATAATTTATGATTCAGATAATTTCTGACGATAATATCACCTGATGTAATTTCTCTCTTACAAGGAAAGAGAATTAAACCACCGTCCACCTTGCGAAATTGGGTAATCCTATAGATGGTATATATATTTATCCTAAAATGATTCTAAATCAATTATAGCAATGATAAAGACATTGCATTAATTCAGGAAAGTTAAAAAAGGAAAAAAGAGGAATGCTAAATATGGAGAGAAACATGCACAGGCATGAGGCGACGTGGGCTTGATTTTCAACAGTATAAAATGGAATTATGATCTCATAATTGTTTAATTACATACTTCTTACCTGTTATTTTATGTAGGTGGAAGAAACTCCATATACAAGACTTTGCAGCACCAAGAAAATCTTGACCGTGAATGGATGCTTCCGGGGCCAACTCTATATGTTAGAAAAGAGAGACGGTGGTTGTGGATGTTTACAAACAAGGGGAACTATAATATCACGATTCACTGGTACGAATCCCAGCCTGCAAAAGCATATTGAGAGGAAATGAAGTTAATACTTCATGATTAATATTGTGATAATAGTAACAATTTTGCAGGCATGGAGTGAATATGCCAAGGAATCCATGGTCAGATGGGCCACAATATGTGACACAGTGCCCTATCCAACCAGGAGGTAAGTTTAGACAAAAGATCATATTTTCGTTAGAAGAAGGAACTCTATGGTGGCATGCTCATAGTGATTGGTCTCGAGCAACCGTCCATGGTGCTATCATTATCTACCCCAAGAAAGGAACTGGCTACCTTCTAAGCTCTCACGCTGAACTTCCTATTCTATTAGGTACGCATATATAAAAGTCTCCATCTGTAATTAATTTACCTAAATTTTGATCTGCTTACTAAATATAAGAAAGTCAGTTTAACTACATGGCTATGAACAACAAAAATTCAAACTCGCTTTTAACCCTAACGTAATATTAAAAAGAAAATGCATTTTCTACGTTTTGGCTTTATCATTAAAATATAAAAAAATCAAATATAATCAAAATTCTTTAAAATTTAACATATTTTTAAATTTTTACTGCCTCTATATTGAAAAAGTTAAAACAAATAAAAAAGAGTTTGACTGAATATAGAATTAATTTATTAATTTTAAACCTATTTTTTATTTTTCTCCAAATTTTCTTTTTTCTTATACTTTTTCTTTATATATTGCTCTATTTTTTTTTTTTTTTTTTAGTACTTTCTAGTTTCAAACGGAGGTGAAATGGTAAGGAAATTGAAAATTATTGCAGGAGAATGGTGGAAGAAAGATATCATGGAGGTTCTTGTGGAATTTGTCCAGAATGGAGGAGGCCCCCAAATATCGGATGCTTTCACTATTAATGGCCAACCTGGTGATCTGTATCCCTGCTCAAAATCAGGTCAAATCTCATTACAATTTCGGGATCCAATTTTCTCATGCTTGTTGAAGATTGTAGCTAGAATTATTATTTTTCTCATTACATTTTTCTTATATTACCGTTATGTCATCAATAGACAAACTTGTTTATTTGGGATGCATTGAGACCATAACGGGCTAGTCCGGGTTGCCTACAGATAAGGGCCCATGGCCCAATTTAGACCATGCTAATGAGCCCATTTGCTGGTAGCAGGCCGGGGCCTACCATATATTTAGGCCCACGACTTGGGTTAGTAATAAAATTGAGGAGAAATGTGAAGAATCAAACTCCAACCGGACTAGACTATCCCACCTTTTGATTCATTAAGTTACGCTAATGGACTAGACTAGACTAGGAAAGATGTATTAGAAAAAGCCTGAAAACACATGCATTTTCTGTTCTACTACATCAAGGTGCTTTTGTTAATAGCCTTAGCTCAAGCCTTGCCCTCTAGAAAAATAAGGTATCTACTTCTAAGTTTCACATTATCACCATTTGTATGTGCACATGGTGGTTTAGATAAATTTGGGAAGACAAAAGTGAATTGGGAAATTTTTTAACTCTTGTTTTCTATTTCACAATTTACAGAAACATTCAAGGTTCTGGTTGATTATGGCAAGACTTATCTCCTCCGGATAATCAACGTGGACATGCAAGACATTATCTTTTTCTCCATTGCTAAACACCAAATCACCATAGTCGGAACTGATGCTACCTACACCAAGCCATTAGCACGAGATTACATTGCCATATCCCCTGGACAAACAATTGATGTCTTGCTCGAAGCCAACCAACCTCCCGACCATTACTACATGGCTGCTAGGGTATATTCAAGTGCCGAGGGCTTGAATACAATACCATTGGTCCACCACTGCCATTGTTCAATACAATGGGAACTATACTGTTCTTCACCTCCTTCTTTGCCTTTCCTGACTATAATGACACAAATGCATCAGTTAACTTCACTGGTAGCCCTGTAGTTTAGCAACAAAGATTATCCTGTGGATGTGCCGACAAATATTACTTCACGCAATTGGTCTTCACTGTTTCGGTCAACACATTACCATGCTCTTTTAACAAGACATGTGAGGGTCCGAATGGGACAAGGCTAAGTTCTAGTTTAAACAACATAAGCTTTGTAAACCCAAAGATTGATGTTCTTGAAGCATATTATTATCAAATCAATGGAGTATTCAGAACTAGGTTTCCTAGCTTCCCACCCTTTGTATTTAATTTTACAGCAGATTATCTGTCGTTGCTCCTAGAGTTACCGAATCAGGGACTCAGGTGAAAGTAAGATTTCGAGTATGGCTCCATGGTGGAGCTTGTTTTGCATAAGGACAAACTTGGTTGCTGGGACGGACTACTCCCATTCATCTCCAGCGGACACTGCTCTATGTTGTTGGGTGGGATTTGAAATTTCGACAAAGATAAGGACCCTTTAGGGTATAATCTAGTTGACCCTCCTCATCTAAACACAATCGTTGTCCCGAAAAAAGGTTGGACCACCATCAGATTCAAGACAGAAAACCCTGGTACGTACGTAGCTCTCAACCATGACATGCACACATAACCAATATTACTAATATTGCAATGTACATAATGACTTCCTCTTATATTTCTTTGGCAATATTTGATTGTGGAAATGCATAAAAGCAGGATCAAAAGGAAAATTGAAAAAATTTTAAAATATAATTAAAATGTATAAACTATTTTTACATTATTTTAAACTCATCTCATTTAAATATTTAAAAAAATTAATATAAATATTTAAAAATTGAAATGGATAATTTTTGTAACTTATTATTATTATTTTAAGAAATGTATATAATATGATAAAAATCTTTTTTATTAGTTATAGTTCAGAAACCCATCGCAACGTTTCTTTGTTTTGATAGGAGTTTGGTTGATGCACTGCCATTCTTAGAACGTCACTTTACGTGGGAATGGACATGGTGTCTATAAAGTGAAAATGGCCCAATTCCAAAGGCACAATTACTATTGCCACCTCCGACATGCCTCCATGTTGAAGCTGCCTCAATGCTTGGTGAATTTCTTTCTAATTAATTATTGTGTGACAATTACCATGAAACTCAAAGCCAAAGAGAATTCACTTGGAAATTCCTTAACATGTAATTGAATATTTAGTGTTGCACACTAAATCCAAGCTTCTTGAATAAAGTCCTGCATGGAATCAGCACCTGCAGGCTTCTTTTGAATAAAGTCCAGCTTTTTTGGGTGGTAAAGTCTCTACTAAGAAAACATTATTTGTGTGTTTCATCTCGCATAATAGCTCTTCATTTCTACAAGTCAACACTATTTTGCATTGTTTCGTATTTCAATTCGCTCCAAATCAATCTCCTTCCAAATGTCATCTAGGATTATAAGGATCTTCTCTTTCTTTAGTCTCTGCTTCATTTTAACTGCTCTTTTGGATCCATACCAGTACCACTCCTTAGATTCCCAGTGTAACATTTCTGCAATTTGGTATTGAATATCTTGTTGAAGATTATCCAAATGTTGAGTCGAGGATAAACCAAAGTAGACTTGCGAGTGTGAACAAGTGGTGTTACGATAGCTTGATGAGCAATTCCAGTTTTGACGAAGTTGTTTTAGACCAGTGCACTGCTGCCATCTTCTATTGAGACTCCAATGGATTAGACATTGTTGTCTCTCAAGGCATCCGTAATTGTGGGATAGTGTGAAACACTACCTAAACCTTTCCAAGATCTCGTTATCCAAGAACATACCTCACTTTCACCGTATTTATCTTGACATCAACTCTATACTCACTGAATTGAGGGCTAAAAGCAACACTCCTGTATATGGATCTCCAAGTATGCATTAATCAAGTACCCACTGGAATAATTAGTCCAGTAGATTAAACAATTAAATTTACAAAACATGTACAAAGATGAAGTCTTCCGCAAACCGGGAGTGTAGTTTTTCTCCATCAATTTTCATTTGAGTATTGCATTTTTAATATATATATATAACAAGAGTTTTCTCTTCCAACGAATCAAATTAGGAGTTCTACAGAGTGCAGATCAATCTCTGCTAATGTTTGGAGACTGACTTGCATATCACAAGGGACTTAACATCTATGAAGCATGGATACGGCCAACATGTAGAGTGTTCGTGTGTTGGCCATGTACGTGGATACAAGGACACACGTAGGATAAGTTATGGATACGCCATGTGACTTTAATCCATGAAGCTTTGGAAAAAGCGCTATTATTTAAATTAGTATGTGAGATTTATGGTGCTTGTTAGAAATGTCATTGTTTACTTTAGCTTTTCTTTTTAGTTTATGACGCTTATTTGGTATCCAATGGCGCTTATTTGAAGCGTCGTTGCATAAATTCCTTACATTTCATTTATGGGTATAAATATCCCTCTTTAAAACTGGCTCCCTGTTTCGATAAAAAAAAAAAACCTACTCCCCAACCCCAACTACCCACAATCTTAAAACCCCAATTACTTGTACCAAAATAAAAAATGCCAGCAACTTCTCCATGCTCTCTTAGAGGAGACTCCTCAAACTGGAAGCCTTGAAGGGAAAATGGGCAGTGATTGGAGTCAGCTCTCATTGGAGCTAGTTGAAGTCGTTTCTCAAGCCTTAATCCACGCTCGCTCCCTTGCCCGAAAGTGAACCTTAATCAATATACAGAAAACACATAACCTAAAGCGATATTGATGTTGTAACGGTGAGGGTGCAGCAGCACATAAGCTACCTCGATCTCCTGGCTCGCATGGAGTTCTCGAGGGAGATTTCCAACTCGGTGAGTTTGAGGAGGAAGTGGGTTAGAGTTGAAGTTAGGAACTTGATGACCCGATTGCAAATCGAAAGCACGAAGGCGGGGAACTTGACAATGGAGTCATTGCTTCGGTTGCTATACTCTACCTAGCCAAAGATGAGAGCAAAAGTATTGTAGGTGATTTCTAGGGTTTCGGCTATGGATAGATGCAAACATGTGTTGATGGCATAGGGCTTCAACTGATAAACCAATTGATTAGGGTTTTAAAATCAAGAAGTGGTTTGCTAAGGGAAAATCTTGATTGCCACAACTGATACGAATTGTTCTTCTTCCATTCTTTGAGTGATTTTGATGTTTTTGTGCAGAAGTTCGTCCCATTTTCTTTGTTTTTATTATTATTATGCAAATTTCTACGTTTAGATAAGCAATAATATATATTTTTGCTATGCAATCAAATAATAATGAAATAATATACCATAAAGAGATTTTGAGTTAATTTTCAAATTGTACTCAGATTATTTCTTTACTTATTTATTTTCAAAGCTGGATAATTATTTTTAAAAGAATTTCCTTAGGCTCCATAGTTGGGAATTAAGCAACCATGATGAAAACAAGCATTGCCCTAAAGATTTCTCCTTTTTGCTCTATCTCTTTCCCTACATTCATGTTCTCTCTCTCTTTAAACCTTTTTCACCTACGACTATAGAATCCAAGGCTGGATGACAAGTTCTGCTAAGTCCATGATGGAGATTTTTATATTATTTTATTTTTGTTTGGCAAAAATTTCACATTAATTATAAACTCTTTAGGCATCACCATTCTCACGATTTCCCAACTCTATTATTCGGTGTTGTGTGAGCTCTCGTTCTCCTTGGACCGATGAGTCCTTTTTCGGTTTGTTTTGAGAAAGATGCCATCACCTCTAATCGCAATGCCTTTCAGATTGTCTCAATTTTTTCTACACCTCCTTGTAAGTAAATTTTTGGACTCAATCTTTATTGGTTTCTTGGAAATTTGGGAATGGAAATGGAAAAGGGAAGAGAGAAGATAACATTTGATTTTTTTATGTTGCTGTTCTTAGTGTAGGATACTTGGGAAATGATATTTGGTTACTGATGCATTATAAGAAAGGGAGAGAATTAGAATGTTCGAATTTTAAGTACGAGGATGTTGCATTTAAGTGTTTTGAGAGATCATTTAATTTTTTCTTGAGTTTTATCTTTGTTTGCTAATTTTGTTGCTTCAAGGTTACATCAGGGGAAAGAATATCGTTCTCTGATTTGTTCTAATGGTTTCAACTTCTTAAGATTTGGATCGTGTTTTTATTGTTAGCAAGTATTATGGAGGAACATTGTCTACGGAAGTCCTTGGGAAGTGCCTTAAAGGAGCAGTAGTGTCAAGAAATGACTACATTGTCTCAACTAAGTGTGGCCGGTATGCAGAGGGCTTTGATTTCAGAGCTGGGAAATTAAGAGCATTGATGAGAGTCTAGCAAGGCTGCAACTTGATTGTTTTGATATACTGCATTGCCATGATATTGAATTTGGGTCTCTTGATTAGGTGTTAATGGAATGTTCTTTATTTTTCTTTTGGAATTTGTATCTTTATTTATTTGTGTGTATGTTTTGTAACACCAGAATATCAGTAGCTAATTAGATTCTCTAGTTTATATATATATATATAAGAAGTAACTCATACTCTTACATTAGTTGTATTTCCTCACGTAGACATAGTATGAGAGCCTAGTATAAGAACGGTGTGAGCCTAGTCTATTGAATGTGTTATTTCAAAGTGAAATCTGAAGCTTTGCTTGCTTTGATATGTTTTTTCAATAGGTTGTCAATGAGACGATTCATGTCCTTCAAAAACTCTAGGAAGCAAGGAATATCATATTCATTGGTATTTGGAATTCCCTTGGAAATTTTACTTATGTGCTTGATAGAGTGCCACTTGGCCCCATTAATGTGATTCTGTCATATTGTCACTATATTATCAACGATACAAGACTTGAGAATTTGTTGCCTTGCTTAAAGAGCAAGGAAGTTGGTGTGATCGATCAACACTTCTCCACTTACAATGGGATTCCTTATAGAGAGGGGCCCTTCGAAATGGCACCCTGCTTCTCCTGAACTTATGGTGTTCCCTTATACCTTTTAAATAAACTTTGCCATTTTTGTCCTATTGTAAAACTAAAAATTGGTGAAACGATAGGGACTATCGTCAGAGTACAAACAGAAACCTAGAAATTCTTTAGATCTCTGATGATGACGCCGGATTATACTCAAGAGTTTGTCTCACGGTCTAGCGCAGCTACCGAATTTCCCCATTAAATTTCGAGATACTGGAATTTAAGGTATTTGGAGGCGAATGGGTGAATAATGGAGTGGCATTTGGTAAAGATGAGCTTTGTGTCATGTGGCACTAGAGAGGGTGACACTCTGGCAAGATGGTGGAAGCCATGTCATGCCACTCATGCATGAGCATGGTAGTGGGTGGAATAGAGGCATGGGAGAATACATGGTCTATAATGGCATGTAACAAACCACTTTGATAAACACAATCTAACTAAACAAATGGCAAGAGAGAGAAATCACGCTCCTGATGGTAAGAGAGGAAGCAGCAGCAAAGAAGTATGGAAGAAAAAGAAAAGAAGAAAAGAAGAAAAGAGGAAAAAGGATAAAATGGAAAGAGCAGTTGAATTAGGAGGTAGCTTACACTCTAAGAGGTAGGTTCTTCTCCTACTTGGGATATCCTTGTCTAGGGGCCATCTTAATGGCTTATGGAGCTAGCCCCAACATGGGGTCAGAGCCTGCATTTGGGAACAAACTGTGTGAGTCTCTAGGTTCTTTTGGTTCCAGAAAACTCGATTTTGGAGCAAGTTGGACCTGCTGAAAATGTGTTCATGGTGCTGGATTTTTGTGTGCCACCGCTTTTCTCGGCGAAAATCGGAAAAAAAATCCAGTTTGTATGCTTTTTCTGGTTGATACATGCGCTGTGTGAAAAAGGTAAAAAATGGCGCTGCTTTTCTAAGTCGAAACTGAAGAAAATTCCAGACTTTCATGTTCATTTTTCTTAGTGGATTACATGCATTTTATGTGTGAGAAGTGGTAGTAATGCATGCTATTTTTTTTCCGTTGTTCTGAAAGTTAAAAAATCCAGCGAGTACGCTTACCTTCTACGATAACACGCAAATTCTCATGTGAATACAAGGTTAATAGTGCATGTCGCTTTCTCGAAATGAGATATGGAAAAAATTCCAGCTTTGTATGGTTAATTTCTTTTTTGAAAATCCATGCGCTTATGGAAGTGATATTAGTATATGCATGTATGAAATATAAGTAAATAATATGCGTGAGTATCAGATCTCACGTGGCATGGGGATATCGTGTATATCGTGTGAGGAACTGCAATGGCTTTGAAATGCGCTTTATCTATTATTGTCTAACAAACATTTGATTGAGCCTGTCCATCAAAATATTTTGGAGTGTGTCCAATGAAAAAAAAAAATCGGAGGGTTGTCCACAATACTATCGGAGTTTGTCCAAATGAAATATATCAAAGGGTCAACAGTACTATCGGAGTTTGTCCAAATGAAATATATCGGAGGATTGTCCACAGTACTATCGGAGTCTGTCCAAATGAAATAGATCAGAGGGTTGTCCAAGGTACTATTGGAGTCTGTCCAAATGAAATATATCGGAGGGTTGTCCACAAAGATTATCGGAGTCCGGGTCTAAAATGAAATAGACTGGGAGGGTTGTCCATGGTACTATCTGAGTCTCCATTCAAATGAAATATATCGGAGGGTTGTCCTACTGCATTTCAAGGGAGTCTCTGGTCCAAATGAAATATATCGGAGGGTTGTCCACACTACCATCATAGTCTGTCCAAATGATATATATCGGAGGGTCATTCCACAAGATCGCTTCTGAGTCCTGGTCCAACTAAAAATATATTGGAGTGGTCATT
This sequence comes from Tetrastigma voinierianum, assembly GCA_016808115.1. Taxonomy (NCBI): domain Eukaryota; kingdom Viridiplantae; phylum Streptophyta; class Magnoliopsida; order Vitales; family Vitaceae; genus Tetrastigma; species Tetrastigma voinierianum. The sequence goes on along the minus strand of JAEQBH010001980.1, from coordinate 853,107 downwards.
CACAAAGATTAACAGAGTCTATCCAAATGAGAAAAAAAAAAAAAAGGAATGTCGGAGGGTGGTCTAACATTTTATCGGAGTCTGTCCAACGAACCTTCGTGAGAATTAAAACAAAAACATTTTGTTTTAGAAACAAAAATTTCATACATGGAAAAAATGCATGTGTGAGGGAGTCGGTGAGGACTCGAGGCATGGGGCTTGGCATGTGGCATTCATGTAGAAAATTGCATAATTTTTACTTGAATGGGTAAGGAATTTTGTGAACATGGAGTTGCATGTGCTCTTAGGGTGGGGTGTGAAATTTCTACAGGAGATTTTCTCTACCCGTCTGGCTTCACTCGTCTGGAAAACCATTTTTAGTGCTCGAGGTATGCCAAAGTATGAGGCCTCATCTAACCCCGATCGTGAAGAAAAAGGCTGAAAATGTGCCTTGTTTGGCATTTGCGATTTTGGATTGAAACCCAGATTTTTTGTAATATATGGAAACAAAATGTTGTATTTAATTTAGTTTTGTAAAATTAAATACATTTTGGCAAGTTTTCCGAAGCTTTCCAAGTCCCTAAGTGGTAAAAAGGACTTTAAAATTATGTTAGTATAGGTTGTGTGGAAATGAAATGAAAAAAAATGTACAAAATGACCATCTGGATTCGTGTCACAAAGATGGCATCGCAGTTTCTAGGTATACGAATACCTGGGGGCTCCAGAGGGTATCCGTAAGTATGATCCCGATACCAGCTTCACACTTGGGTACTAGAGCCGAGGTACACAACACTCAGACTCGATGGGGTAATGGGCTTAGATCATACATAAACTATGCATTGGGTGAAATTGTTGGTGTGGTGATCGGCGTGTTTGTTTTCATGTGAACCCTTGCATGATAAATAGTATGTGAACACTGGTGGTTAGAAAACATAACCTTTGGGGTGGCTCGGAAACATACCCGAACGTTAACTGAAATTAAATTAAATTGAATTACATTAGTGGTTGGCAAGTGCACTACCACAACGAAAAAAAAATAAAAATCTTAAGTTCCATTCACTTGTAGATGGCGGCAAGTCAAGGACGAGGATGCAGGGTCACCCACTCTGACACACCGCCCGTTTCAACAGCGGTGCCTTGCCGAGGCCGCGGATGTCAGAAATGCTGCCATTGCACGTGCCAGTGCAAAATGGGTCAGGGACCAAGTGCACCTGCAGGTTTATGGCACATCATTCTCCCATACGTATGGGCGAGGGACTCGTGGTCAAGACAGCCTTCGCCATCGAGTAACCGATGTGCGAGCATCCCACTTCTGCCTCTGGGCAAGAGGAAGGAGAGTTAACCTTCTTCTAGCTCTAAGAAGAAGCAGAAGACTTTTGTTTCACACGGATCTTGAGGACAAGCCCGTGGTGATCAGGGTCAAGGCCAAGGTCAATTATCTAGGGGTCGGGGACACTTAAGGACTCCTACCCAATGGGCGCGCGTAGAGCCGTAGTTTCCATTTTCACCAGCCCTGACACTTTACGTGGATTGCCCTGGAGAAGGGATCTCGAAAATGCGGGACATCATGTACCCTAATCACTGGGCGGGGACATGCGCAAGCGTAGTTTGTTCTCACTACCCCGAGCATGGGGCGCGAAGGGATTTTGTGTCGGTCACGGGTCTTTCACTAGCACTGTTGTGTTTGCCTTTGATTATATAGACTAAAGCCCCTCAAAATTAACAATTATAGGAGCCTTACACTCTTTTTGCATCAATGTTAAAATTGGATGAGCTTGATTTAATGGAATAAAAGTTCCTTTGTGTCGGGATTCAAAATTTGGGTTTGATCTATGACAACGCAAGTGCACAGGTCATACAAGTAGAATTGGATGTAAGTCGGATATATCATTCCCATAGAGATGACAAGAATTGGAAATCAACTACTAACTACTTAAGGTCTTTACTATTTGAACTAAAATGGATAGTGAGAGTTTAATCTAGAAAACTAATAATCATCGATTGTAAACTATTATATGGCGGAGGTAAGTGCGACTAAATAAGAACAAAATTTACGGTGAATCAGTTTCTATGAGAAATGAACACTATCAAGAAATAACGTGAAACAGCCCAATTCTACATTAAAATGCATTGCTACGTTCTAACGTGGGTTTGGATTTGTCCATGATTGCCTAACAATCTGATTGGTTTCTCCTTGTTCGTTGGTTAAGGGGCCTCTGCTTTTCTCAAAGACAAGTTTAACCGGCTACTTTTATTTTGAGCTTTTGCAAGATGCAGGTATTTTCTTTCTCAATACTTCATACCATTTCACGAGACTATAGATCTTTTGCTTCCCACTTCTCGAATTCTTGCAAAACTTCTACCATCTAATTGATGACTCATCCTTTAAAATCAATGGATTTATTCTCTTCCCTTGATTAGATCTCAGCCTAACAGGTTGAAATTGCCCCAGATTAAGGCTAAATCTCGATTGTTATATTGATAAATGCTCCTATCCGACATCAATTATGAGTGAAAGGGAATTTATCGAAATGAACCCTCGAGGCTTGGTAGTTCATCAATGGTAGTCTAACATACCCTGAAGTGAATGCTCCAAGCTCTCGATAACCATGGGAACTGCTGAAATCATGGCAAGAAACCCCTCCCCTTGAGTAGACATTGGTGCTATCATTGGGAACTGATTGGTTCGAAACGACATCAATCGAATAAATCAATCCAGAGTATTTCTCTCTAAATTCGTAGAAAGTATGTAACGATGGTAAATCCAATCTAGCGGCTAACGTTCATCTTGCATTACAGCGAAACGATAGATCATTGATCATATACACCCATTGTAATTGTAATGGTAACAGGTGAGAAATTTATCTGATCCATTAAAGATTCGAGATAGCATTTTATAGAAATGAAAATTAAATCCAGCAATGTACCTCTACAGTTGGTTCAGATCGAAAAAGAAAAGAATAAAATCCACTCTGAAAATACACAATGAGTCCTTTACTTCTCTACTCCAGTTCTAGAATGACGGAAGCTACTTTACTATTCTCCAAGTAATTTATGGCGTCAAGAAAAGCTGGGTACAATTCTTTCCAAGTGGATTTCACTAGCAGCCCGATCCTTTGTCTCATGTGACCTAAGAATTGATGTCGCGACACAGTTTCTCTCTGTTGCACCCGATACCGGTTGTGACGATAACTTCGATTATGACTTGGTTCCTTGCTTTGCTTTGATTGGTAGTGCAGCAACATCAGGCTATATTCGCGACCTTAACGGCTCGATTGTTTTCAAAAAATTGATGTCACGACCATAGTTTCATGTCGCGACCTCGTTCCTCTTCGCTTTCTACTACGATCTGCGTCTGCAACCTGGAGTTTGAGTTTAAACCTGTTTGTTGTAGTAGCCAGGATACAAAGTTAGGACTTCTTTCGCTTGTTGCGCATTGTATCGCGACCTCAATTTTAGGTGCGACCACATTTCTAGTTATCGCCTTAACTCTGGAACCATGACTGGCTTCAGCGCCTTACGGATTGCGACTGAATTTTTGACTACTCGATCTTCTTGGTCGACACGAATGATTGAGTCGCGATACTCGCTTTTTTGTTTTACGCCTTCACGTATTAAATTTAAGTTCGTAGCCATAATGCTTGTGTTGCGCGACGCTTGATATTCGCCTTGCCTTTCTTGGTACGCCTTCGACTCTTAGATTTACAACTAGTTTCTTACATTCCACCTTCTATTTGGGTCCGACCTCAAGATGATGTCGCGACCTCATGGATGCCTCTGTTGGTTGCATTTGATTCCGGTTCCCGCTCAAGCGTGTTGCGGCGTTACCGCCCCGTTGCTTTGTAGTAGTGACCCGAATAGTTGAAGTCGCGACCTCCTTTGCAGGAGTCCTTGACTAATAAGTGGTCATGACTTCAATTTTCTTGCGGGGACTTTGTTTGGCTCGGCTTCGTGTTGCAACCTCGATAATTGGTGTGTTTGCCTTTTTCATTTCTTCCCGATCTTGAACATTTACCTCGAGCCCATGTTGTGACTCTCGATCATTTCTGCATATCACGACCTAAAGCAATATATCGCGACATCAAGTTGAGTCCTTAATTTAAGAACTAGTTGCAGCTTCCAAAATTTGCTTGCAGAGACCGTTTGTAACCGTCAGCGGATGTCGACCTCAGATAAGATACCTTATGCTGCGACTATCACATTATATGTTGGCCCATGAATATTTTAAATTAGTCTTAGCCATGGTTTTAACTTCTATTCTTTGTTTGTCTTGTACACTTACAGTGCATGCTTCTCGATTTCAATCACATTTAGTTTGATAAAACCTGCCTGCTATTTCTTTCTCGAAGACTAGTCTTGTTGATGTCGTAGACACGGAAATAAGCGCTGGAATGATGAGCTTCTTGTCCGACTCAATTTTGGATAGGCCTCATTTACTGGCTTTGGGTGCTTTCTTACGGTTTCTTTGAGCCAGATTACTGTGTAATTTTGCAGATTGGATTTGAGTGAATGTCTAAATGTTTCTACATATGGATCAATGCTTATCTGATTACAGACCACTTCAAGAATGGATTAAAAATCAAATGAGTTTGGACTCATCAGTTCCCCAGACTTAAATTTTGTCTTGGCAAGAGAAGAAAAATTGTTTGTCCTCAAACAATTGACTTTATTTTAAGGACATTTTTTCTCTTATTCCAAACCCTGACTTTATTCCACCTTGTAACTTGAAAAGGAATATAGGCATCATTTTAAACCCGATTTCTTTGAGAGAAAAAGGAATGGTTTCCTTCTATACAAATACAATGAAATCTGCATTTAACGGATTCGGTCCTTGATCTTGATACGTGCGAGGTGTGTCTATAGTCTTGATCTTTTAAATCTTGTTGAATTAGTTAATCTTATGGAATCCTTGAAAATAGTCCTATATGACTGGTTACTATATTGATCTCCACTATGTGAAGTAAGACTAACCTTCAAGATCAAGAAGGTCTTTCGGGCTTGTATCTGAAGCTTAGATAGTGGTATGATAATTAGACCAAATTTGTTTGCAAATTACCCGGATTCCCTCTTCCTTTCTATCTAGTACCTTTAAACTTCTACCATCATTTTCCTTCAGCATGCTCTATGATTCTCCTCAATCTTGGTATGGTATCTTTTAATGATTTTATTTGCCACACTTTTATATCTAGGGATAGTTCCTTACTACAGGACTCTCCCCATTTTTTTTTTAAGAGATAGAATAGTGCGATGTTTTGTCTTTACAGAGGCTTTCTATCACTCTTAGAGAACTTTTGGGCTGTATCCATACCGATTGGCATTAAATTTTCTGGTGTTGAAACACCCTATGAACTTATTATTCAAGGAGATAGGCCCTGAAGACAAAACTTATTCCTCTTCAATCTAAACTATTTTCTCTAGTTCTTGAGTTGTTTCTTCTCTCCTTCCTGGTAATGTAAGGAAATATATTTACACGAACTTGTTTCTTTCCTTCTGATAAACCTTTTTGTTAAGGTGGATAATTTGGGTTCTTTACTACAAGATTAGCGAGGAGAAGGGCTGAGTTTCTAATTATGCGCTAAATTGGAAAGAAAATAAAAAACTTTTTATTTTCAAAATCAGGACTGAAGTGTATGCCTTAACTATATAGTGAGAGTGAGCTTGGAAAAATATTAAAGATGGCCTCTATCACTTCATATGGCTGCTTTTACCTAGGTTGCCTCAACCAATAATCTAGGATTACAGGACCCACATCTGATTGTATGAATCCAGAAGATGTTACTAATCATACTAGGTTTCAACGATTTATGGACCATGTCTGTTCTTTCAGACTTGTATTGACTCTTTGTTTTGCATACACCTTCAATCATTTGTTGTTCTTGTTAATATACCTCTTCCTATTTTATATAGTTTAAAACAGTTTCAGTGTAATCTTTTAGCTCTAGGGCCATTTCACGATGCACATATTTTCTTTCTTGTTTTTTCTTGTCCATTACTCAGGTTTTCCTTTGATGACTGTTCCTCCACTTGTTGGCCCCAATGTCTGAAGCTTCTTGGTGTAGCTTCATGGATGATGTTCTGACAGAAATTTGTCGGCTCCAAAAATCTAATATTTACCTTTGGATTTTCTCATCATGAATTGCTTTTTATCCATTCTATCAGTTAAGGCTTGGATGATCTATTAGGCCAGAAAACTGGTCTCATGACGATTCAATTTCCGGCCAAGTTCAATTATTAGCAAATCAGTCAAACAATTGATTCAATTCCTTATTCATCATTAGATATTCAACAAATCCCATTCAACATATGATTCAAGAAAATTGAAGCAAGAAAATGCAAAACTCACGAAAACTTTCCAATCGTGCTATAGGAGACAAAATTCAATAAATTGGAAAAATTATCTTTGCCTTTGTCCTCTTATCAGGATTGGAGGATTTTAGTATCAAGAAAATTCTCTTTGGCATGTGCCACTCTTGTCTGTGTAGAAACATAAATGATTAATAATAGTAATAAATCACTGACTATTAATTGTCTAGTACAAGAATAAAACTTTCTGGCTCTTCTCAGTGTAGATTGCCTTCTAGCTGCTTTCAGTTGGTCTTTGCATTTGGACTCTGTATCTGAGATTTTCTCCACTCTGCTTTCTCACTCGAACTAAATTCAGGTTTGTGTCCGTTCACTCCCCAGTAATAAACTACTAATCTCTCTGACCATTGTTTTGGATTCACTCTTGATTCACGAGTTCTATAGTGTCCAATTACCCCCAAAGTTTGTATGATACTACGCACGGTGCTCTCATTTTGATTGAGCTTCCTTGGAAAGAGTTTTGATGCGGGTTGAATAACGGGCTTGATCTCTCCTACCTTCAAATTCTCTCCTCAAATCATCTTTAGATCCTTCCCCATTTTCTTTGTTTATCTTTTATGGAGTGCTTATCATAAAAGCTTCATTCCTCAACTCTTTAATTCATTTATTTGATACAGCCTTTCTTCTTTAGCATCCTTGGTGTCAAAATTTGACTTCTTGATTTACCTTACAGCATATTCCTAGTTCAGAGGAAGAATTATGAGTTCAAAGCACAAAATCTGTAAAGACGTTAATGAAGGTTTGCATATGATCTGTATGCCATGATGCATCATCAAGTTTGAGAGACCAGTCTCTTATATTTGGAGACTCTGATCTTTAGGATTTTCTTTATCTCATTGAAATCTCGACATTTTACATTTGTTTGAGGATGATGACCAGCTCATATAAATGTTTGATTCATATCTACTATAAGTTTATCAAACAACTATTTAGAAGTAAACCTCCATCATTGATGATAGTTGCGTTGCTCAAATCACTCAGAATATTCAACCTGTAAAAAATCCCACAGCCCCATGTAGCATCCTTTGGGACAAACTCTTTCATGACCCATTTGGATACATAATCCTGACTAGAGTATGTAAATTTCAAATGAATGCAGGCCCATAAATCTATCCCCATACATCAAACAACTACACCACGAAGGATTACATGCCGGGGCATTTCATGCCTTTATTCCATTCTTTGGCATTGATCTTGGTTTCACAATTCAAAACAATCCTTGAAAATATTGACGGTAAAATCCACGGTGGGGATTTTGTGGAACATTTATCTCTACCAAATGTCTCTCCATATGGTGATACACCGACGACTAACATAAGATCTTCTCTTGCTCTTCTTATTTTGCACCTTCCACGTTTATCATATCAAACTCTACTCTTTTAACAACTGTTGGTCATCCGAAATATAAAAACTTAACATCATTATAATTTTTTTCTCAGTTAATTACATTGAGTTGATGCATAATTCTATAAATGCTAAAAGTTCACCAAATATCGATACTGGTGATTAGTGCAGTTGGAATCTTGCCTCCATCTAAAATGTTCTTCTTTGTTCTCTTCCTCTTGTGATGAAGCTTTTAACTCTTACCAGTGATCGGCTATCACATTGTCACAACCCTTCTTGTACAATCTAGATCAAATTCTACTGTCATATTACCCCAGGTGATCTTGGCGCTTTGCTTCTTTCTTTACATCGGATATTTAATTAGGCATGATCGAGTGTGTGGATAATGATATGGGCATGCTGTAAGTGGTTTTCTCACGAGTCCTTGGTGCTGGCCTTGTTGGATTGCTGTTAGAATATCCATGTGAAAAACATAAAGTACTGATTATCACTGCTAACCTATCCGACTAAGTAGTGGAAAATAGGAAAGATCTTCACGGTTGCAATGTTCAATTTCCTATAGTCTATGCATCTATTCTACGAGTTCTTGTAGGAATCAAATTAAATTTCTTTTCATTTCGATCGGTGAATCCGCCCTTCTTGGAATTACGCGTTTGGGGCTCACCGAGCTGTTGTGCCATATATAAAACCTGCATTCAACCATTTCGACACCTCTTTTACGACAACATCTACGAGTTGACCTCGGTGTTCAATAGAGATTGCGCAATCGTCGAAACGCATTATCTTTGTAAACGATGGATGATGCCGCCAAGATCGTAATTGACCGAAATAGCTTTCTTGTACTTCCTCCTCATTTGCCAACTTTTACTTTATGAATTTGATGAATATTTGATATGATTATACTGGTTTTTCTTTTAGGACTTCAGAAAGCTGTATTTCAAATGGCGGGCCAATTCCTTCAATATTAACCCATACCTTGCTTAGTCTTGTTGGGTAACTTTGTTTCCTTCAACTTTGCACCATAATAATATTTTGTTCCGAAACGAGGCACATTTCTTTGTTTACCAAATTGGGTAGCGTTCGCGTTGATATCTCAGATCTTTTGGGAAATTCATCTCAATTTCATTGATAAATATTGAAGATTACAAATAAATTAAAATTCAACAGTATGACTCATTTTCTCTGACCATACAACTTCTGCATGACAATGGTTGTTCAAGCCCTTACATTAAGGGTTTAGGCGCTGCTTCTTCTCGCGCCAAAGTCGATTAACGCATACCTATTAGAGCGATCACCAGTTACTGGAAAGTCTTAACAACGAAGGAACGAGCATCTTCCGTTTCATGGTCGAAGATCAGGAAAGACCAAATTCCCGCCCAAGTAACACATCTTCAGGCTGCCGAATATGCCTTGAATATGTGATGCACGGTGATTATTTTGGTGTTTCTGACTCATTCTATTAACGTCGAAGCCTCAAGCTTTGGCACGAAGTATAGGCCCCTTCTTGAATTCATATTTCCACCTCAGGCGGAAATGGTGGAAGAATTGCTTGGGTCCTTCATTTTATAGAGCTTTCTTTGAATATGGCTGTTTCTGGAGTGGCTGGTCGATTCTAATTCACTTCCCTCAGCAAATCTTATTTTCTTTCGGTGTCTCCTTGAAATTTTGCATAATTTGGCATTGATTGATTACCTCTGCAGAGGGGATATTAGTTTTCTGTTTGCTAGAGATATCAGAATTTAAAAGCGCTCTTCATATGCTGCGAGCCTCTGAAAGATATTCTGGGGTATGTAAAGCTTGTCTTTCTCCTTCTGTTTTTAACTCCATTCTCTTAAGAATTTATTTAGTACATCTTTGGTTTCCTTATACGTAATCTTCTCACGTGTTCTTCCTTTGTTTTCTTTCAGTTACTTCTTGTTCTTCCTCAGTCCCTTCCTTCTTTCTTTTACTTTCTTTTCCCAACTATGCCGCCTTCTTAGCGAACTACCATGCGAGTCATGGGTTCTTTTGATATCTTGGAGATACACCCTTATTCTGATCTGCCTGGCATTGCTTATATGTAATTCTGGGACTATGGTGAGGCATAACATTCTTACCAGTTGGTATCGGTTGAAAAATTCATCGGATAATTTATGTTCATGGAGGTGTAGCGACCTCTTATTGTCCTGTGAAGCGCAAACATTCCTGATCTTCAGAAAGTGGGTCTTCTGCAGACATGACAGTGTTACTTTCTCCACCTGTTCTTGTTCTTTGGAACCTAGGTGGTGGATATCCTTGTTGGGGACCGTATATGTCTTGGATTTGTGTGGTGCCCACCATATGGGTTCCTCTTAGTGGATTTATAATGGTTCGCGATGGCGGAGTTGGGATTGGCTTGAAATGGTGACTTCATGACTAATTCTGTGTATGGCTCTGTTGTGGATCTCCACAGATTGACCTCGACGATTCTTCTCTCGTTCACCCTCTTTCACGACCGATTTCATGATGATCACCACAGTCTTCCTGTTTAAATCCATCTGTACATGGTGTCTCGCTTTGTGTGATCCATTGTTCTAGCTGACGACCCACTTCACTCGTATGCTGTTGCTCCATGAAGTGGGAGCCTTCATGTTGCATTTGCTAGATCTTGATCGGATCTTTATCATACGCACTTTTCTCTTGAATGCTCCATAGTAAGAAGCATCAATGATACACTTTGCTGATATATTTTACGGGAGAATGATAGAACTATGTCCATTTAAATTATTTTAGTGAATCCGTATTTGGACATCTCTTCAGCGACCCCTCTGGATGTAGGCTGTCTGCTCGTATGTCTTCGCATTTGGGATACTGATTTTACTTCTTTAGTGCAGGACCAGAAAACACTGCCTAAATCTTTACCAGCCCTTCCCGGTATCAATTGAACGTATGGTAATGACTCATACCATGTAGGCTGCAGTATCTTGGAAAAGACCACTTACAGCTTCTCCACTTCTGGCCTCACACCATTGAACTGTGTATTCCCTGAATCATGGGATCCACTTTGATTTTCGTTGAAGATCTTGGTGGATAATAGAATAAACGATTCACCCTTTTTGTTAGCTAGATCAAAGCTAGTTTATTTCAAAAAATTGTGGCATATAATGCATTGTAATGATTCTTGAGTATTCTTCTTGAATAATGAGCCTCGAAAATCACTCCATTGTATCTTGCATAGGTAGCCTATTCTTATCACTTTGTTCAGTATCAGTGTTTCTCATCTTCCACTTAGTTTGCTTTCTCTGCTCTTTTAGTCTTCCTTAAGCTCCTTAGTGTTCTGGATTTCAATTCGATATCTGCTTTGAAACTTGGTGAGTCTTGCTTAAGTTATTAAAGAATCTCACGAAGTGAAATACACTTAGATTAATGAAACCTAGTGGAATAAGAAATATTTTCAATATGGCTTTCTAAAGATCAGTAGCTTGTACGACCACTGCTTGCAAAATTGTTTTTGGTCTTTTCTTTTACAAAATTTAGAAAATCATCAAAATTAGCATTTTCCCTCTTTTGAATGATGATCTATTCAATCATTTCAATCCTGACAACGGCCTTATAACTTATTTGCCTTTGATTATATAGACTAAACCCTCAAAATTAACATATTCTGAGGCCTTACACTCTTCTTGCATCTATGTTAAATTGGATAGACTCACTAATGGAATAAAAGTTCGACTGTCATGGGGGTTCCAAATTAGTTTAGTCATATTTTCTGAGATGAGTTCATCTAAATGGTAAAAGTGGATGTAAGTCGAGATATCATTCCCACAGATTGACAAGAATTGGAAATCAACTACCCAATACTTAAGGTCCTTACTATTTGAACTTAAAATGGATATGTATTGAAGTTTAATCTAGAAACTAATAATCATCGGCTGTAAGCTTCATTAAATTTAGATACTAAAATAATGTTTAAGAGGCCAGAAAGTATATAATTTGAATTGGTTTCTCTGAGAATGTTTGCATTAAAGAAATATTGCAAGCTTGACCAATTCTGCATTAAAATGCATTGCTCTGTTCTACTGATGGGTTGGATTTGTCCACGATTCTTCAATGCAATTGGATTTCTCCTTGTTCACTAGTTAGGGCCTCACTGCTTTCTCAAGACAGTTTGTGACTGCTTGCTATTTTTGAGCTTCTTACGAATCTGGGTATTTTTCTTTTTCTCAATCGCCATACCCGTTTCACGAGACTACAAATCTTTTGCTTCCACTTCGGGATTCTTTGCAAAACTTCTACCATAATTGATGACTCATCGCGCTAAATCAATGGTTCTTCCCTTGCGTAGATAAAGATATAGGCTAACACAGGTTAGAATTCGCTAGATTAAGGTGGAAATCTGATGTTATATATTGATAGATAACCACACTCATTATCAGTTGTGGTGAAGGATGGGAAGAGTTTGTGAGAGTGGACCCTGGGAAGCGAGGGTAGTTGTGATGGTGACACAGCAGTGGTCGCTCCAGAAGCTCTGGGAATCTCAAACTCACCATGTCCATGGGGGCCTCAGAGGAAATCAGAGGTAAAACCTCAGCCAGAAGCCCAGGTGGTCAGTGCCTATCAAGTCAGATACAGTTGGTTCAAAGGAACCATATCATCAAAATAATCAAATCCAAATGTTGCATAAAGTGGAAAATTTAAATGTATGGGGTGATCGATCTGCAGGCTATGGATTCTGATAACTAGAGCCACAGCAGACCAATAGATCGTTGATCGGATGCACGTTGTAATTGTGGTGTGTTTAGAGGAAAAAAGCGATTCAAGAGATTTGTCAAGATCATTAAGTTGGATACTTATTTTGTGAGAAGATGGGAAGTGAGTCAAACTTGACGTTTCTGCACGGGTTAGTGGTTTGGGATAGAAAAGAAAGAAAGAAAGAAAAGAAAGAAAAATAGATAAATGAAAAAGAAAAATCATAAGCAAGATATGCCAGTGGGTTATTCTCAGTGTCAGGGTTAAAGATGTTGGAAGGCATTTGCCCTACTATTCTGAAAGAGTACATTTATGGCTGTTAAAAATGGGCCCAATTCGAAAAAACTCAGTGTTCAATAAAGAAGAAACGCCACGATCTAAAATCTCATGTTTAGCGACCTAAGATTGATTAATCGACTGGTTTCTCTCATTTGAACCTTGGTTGGATTACCGGCTTTAAATAACATAGTTTGTGCGACTCAAATTACTATAAGCTGGCACGGTGATGATCAAGACTTGATTATAGTGCGAACAACAATTTAAGCCAAGATTCAGCTGAAATTGTTGTGACCGTTTCAAATATCAGACATCGTTTATCTTTCCTTAACATTTTCTAACGTTATCACAACCTCTCATACAGGTTGCGACCTGTTTTGTTATTGCCCGCCGGTTCGAGTTAGGACTCTTTTACTGTGTGCATTTGTATGTGTGACCTCAGTTTGGTGTGACATTTCTGGTTTCCACTCTCACTCACGGTGCGACACCACTTTGGGTTGCGACTTTGATTTTACCCTTTAGATACTTTGGGGTAGTGACCTACTTTTCATTTCTGCCATGGTAGTTTCAGTTGACATGTTGCCGGAGTTTCATTGCTGCACAATGTTCGCGCTTCTCCACAGGTTGCAACCTAAGCTCTTGAGTGCCTTGATTTCATAAATCATATACATTTCAGGTGTAACTCAAAATGATCTTGGCGACCTCATGGTTACTCATTTAAGTTTGTAATTTGGTGGGTTCGCTCAAAAGCATCAGATTCATAGGCCACAGATTTTCCACTTCCTCGTTAATTTCGCCTGTCTCGCGGCTTGAATGGTGTCGCGACCTCCTTTTGGGGTCTTGACTAATAAGTATTGCCTTCAATTTTCTTTGCAGGGGACTTTGTTGGCTCGACTTCGTGTTAGCCTCAAACGATGGTCCAGCCTACAGCGCATGTAAACAGCCGTTGGTGACATAGGCGTGTTGTGACTCTCGATCGGTTTCATGTCATGACCGCAAAAGCGCGTCGACTCGGTGGTCGCTTCATTTAAGAACTGATTGCAACTGAAACTTTCTGCGAGACTTGTTACGTGAAGCGTCGGCGGATCAAGCGTCACGACCTTAGATAGGATGCAACCATGCTGACCTTCTCAGATCGACATGAAATCTTTGCCATTAGTCTTCGCCCCTTTATTTCTTCGTTTGCAACTTCTATTCTTGTTTGCCTTGTACTTACGATCGTAATCTCAATTTCGATCCACGACTAGTTTGATAAAGCCTTATATTTCTCTCAAGACTAGTCTTACCCAGTGATGTCGTGACTGGAAATAAGCGGTGGCGAGAGCTTCTTATCAGCGACTCAATTTTGAGATTTGTTATCATTTTAATTGAGTGAGGTTTCTTACAGTTTGAGAACGCGATTCTGTTTGTAATTTTTTTCACAAAATTAGTTTAAATCGATATCATGTTTATGCATATGAATCAATATATCTTGCAAAATACTTGAAAAATGGATTAAAATAAACAGTTTTGACTCATCATTCATTGTAAGCAGACACATGGTAGGACATGGAGTGAAGTCGAGGCGAGCTCACGGTGGGACCAGCTAGACGGTCTTGAGATGATATGCCACCATTGTTGTCAGTGGGTGAGAAATGGATGTCCTCAAAGTAAGATCTCGTGGTACCACAGGGTTGAACTGTGGTCGGTATGGTATGCAGTGCGTTTAGAACAAGCTATTAGCGAGATTGTTGTTTTGATTATGGTGCTTCATGTTTAATGCTATGTTTGTCATGTGTGAAGGTTGAGGCAGAAGTTGAGAGCAGAAAAGTTGTAGTATGTGTGTAAGACAGCGTTTACTATTTCCGCAGAGATAGTAAATTTTGTTTTAAATAAGTTATGTAATTGGTAAAGAATGGTCCGATGAATAGTAATTTTGGCGACTGAGTGGCGTTAAATAATATCATTGATCTAAAGAACTGGAGAATGGATTAAGCGGATTAGTTAAGGTTCAAATCATAAGATTGTGATAAATGCACTATGAAATAGTTGTAAAAATAATTCATACTTACACAGAATTTTTTTCTAAAGCATGTTCATGATATGAAATAAGTTTTAATTAGAGTATTCCATGGTCAATTTTATGATAGAATGAATATTGTGGATCGATTTTCAATGATTTCATGATTAAGCGATGAAGAAGAGTTGCATAGAACCGATGGCCACGGATTGCTCTTATATGGCTGAAAGTTTGACATAGAACCAAAGTGCCTTCGAAAAACATCAGGAAGGTAAATGAGTCACCGTCCTTCGTTGGCTCATACAATTTTGAGCCCTGTAATTATTCATAAACAAAAGTTAATTGATGATATGGTTAGTAGCGTCATGAAAAGAGTTCTGACCAAACGTTTTCTTACAAGATCATGGTATCAAACATTATTGGCAAAGGAAATGACATTTCTAACCAGACATATCTTTGGATACGTATTGACAATGAAACTGCAGAAACATCACTTTCAGTTGTTTATTTTGACTGAAATAACACTCGCTAACAATCACATTTAAGGAGGTCATTGTTAATACATTTGTCGATGACGTATGCGGAATTTTCACTCTTCGATTGACTTCCTTTTGACTATATATTCAAGAGCTCATTTATATCTTAATTATTAAAATAAATAATTCTATATTAAATAAAGTTAAAGAATTCTAAATCTCAATTAATTTTATTCGTAAAAATTCTCCAAATGTTTATTTGCATAATAACTTGGTTCCAACCAATAATGTAACCATATGCATAATAATTTACAAGTCTTATCACAATTTCTAAAATTACAGATAAAAAACAAATGTATCTGGAATCTTTTTGTTTTAAAAACATATTTTCTTTAACATAATAGATTATCATATTTTTGCTAACTTCTTTCATTTTGAAACACCTGTCGAATTTGGAGAGGAATAAAACAGCACTAAGTCTCATCTTGCCAAACAACCACCAAAGTATCGATTATATAAACATAGAAAGAATTGAAAGAAACCTTTTTCAGATCAAATATAAATAAAATATGTGGGAAAATAAAATGGGGCCAAAGTTAAAGTGACAATATTACCGTTGATTCTTGGTATCAAATTACAATTGCAGCAATTTTCTCATCATTATTTTGTGCCTCTAGCATGATTTGTAAATAAGTTTTATCTCAGTTCTTGCCACTATTACTTGCCAGGTAGTTTTGATAATGACAAATAGGCATTAATTACTAAGCAGTTTATCTTGACAAATCTATAGAGCATCTTGCTACTACATTGGCCTTCAGAGATGATGTCCCGATCGCTACAATTATAATCCTTAATCAGTCCATCCATCTCAGATTGTCTCAAAGTTGGCGCTCTTTAGGAACGATACTTTAGACACACAACAATCAGTGAATGAAACACCCTTTCCACTCCACCAAAGATAAAATTGTCTCCATGTTTTTCAATGCGAACACAGTAGTGACGTTCGAAGATCATGCGTAGGGTAGTTATTTTCATACTACTTGGCTTGCCTTGAAGCATAAGCTACCACTTTACCGCTTTTGTAAGGACACATCCCGAAGTCCATTTAATGAAGCATCACTAAAAATCACGTATTCTTTGTAATGGTGGATTGAAGTACTTGGTGCCTCGGTTAAGAATGCTTTCACTTTAAAACTAACGGCGCTGCTCACCAAATCTCCCACATTCTTTTGGAAGCGATCCTATTATAGGGGTTGCGATCATGCGAACCTTGCGTAACTGCCAATCGGAAACTCACGTAATTTCGTGACATTTCTCGGTGGTTACCATTCAATAATCACCTCTATCTTCTTTGGATTATCTGGAATTCCTTCTTCTGATATAATGTGTCCAAGAAAGCACACTTCTCTTAACCAAAATTCAAATTTGCTCAGTTTTGCATAAAACTGTTCCTTTCTCAAAGTTTCTAGCACTACTTGAATGTGTGTATCATGATCTTCCCGATCCTTTGAACCACCACCACAGGATGTCATCTAGACGAACAAGTGATATCTATCGGTGGAAACGCGATTCATTGAGTCAGTGATTCGTCGGTTGCGTTGTCGACACAACGACATTACGGAGCTCGCGTGTCATGCGGAGTGTTTCACAAATGTTTGTGTAACGCGTATCTAAATGCTTGTCGTAAATAATATGTGGTATTTGGATCGCGGTCAGTGGCGAAGAGCGCCGCGCGGCGGTGACGAGTCGCGTCTATGCGGTGGCGGATGTTTGATTTCAACTCAAATCTTTATTGGTTGCCTATAGTCAGCGCGCAACCTAAGTGTACCATCTTTCTTCGCGGCAGAAACGTTTGGAATACGACGGTGCCTCGAAGGCAGATGAATCTTCTCTGGCAACCAGCGCGGCTTTGAAGTTTCGATCTTAACTCAGTTGAACCATTCTGTCGGGTGACCAGGATGGCGTGCTTACCAGAACCGTAAATCAAATTTACCAGCTCAAATCCTCTACTCCTCTGCCTTGAAGGCAAGGCCATCAGATAATTCAGCACAGAAACATCATACAATCATAAGCGTAGGATATGCGATAAACTAGGCTACCAATACTTTAACTTTTAAGATATATTCAAACACCAATACAAATACAAATACGTTTTCAATACCGTAGTTCTATGCTACTTGTGCTTTGATACCATTCAAATCCAATTGCAATTTCTCATTTAAGACACATTTCAAATGCTCATTTTTGTAAAGGATAATTAACCTTATGAACATATATCGTAAACATCATTTTAACTTAAAGGGGCCCATCATTTGGTACTGCAAATCTTATTTACCTCTTCATTGATGTAAACCCAATATAATACTCCTTTAGTCATTTTCCCACATGATACCATCGACCATTCATTAAACTGTTTTCATATAAAAAAAATTACCAATAAATCAAATTTCACTTTTCCAAATTCTCAGTTTAATCTCAAAATGGCGATCAATCAAATTCCGTATGTCATGTGTGGACTTTACTTATCTCAGTGTGGCTTTGATGATGACTACGAATCTTAATGACCCTTGCCTTTGTACTAAGCATATCTGGGTATAGTGAGTAAACTGTATTGCTAACTTGCTTTCATGCTTGGTGGTTATGTAGTTCTCTCTTCCGTTTCGATTTAATACAAATCGTACAATTTTCACAAATAATGTTTTAACATTTTTGAATGAAGTCAATACCCATTACAATACATATATTCATTTCATATTTCATTAATTTCACGGTTTATTGATCATTCCAAATATGCACTTTCATATGCAATAAATCATGCAAAACACAAATCATGCATTTCACAATTTTCTTATCATTTCCATTTGCCCTTAAACGAATTTAACCTATGCTTTCGGTGCACAGGATAACGGAATCATTGGCATGGTCCCATTAGGCTGCAAGCCGGTATAAAAACATTTTGTGTTATAACACAGTCTGAAGTCTCGTTAGACTCTTGTGATTATTGAAAATCAGTGCAGTAGAACCGCTCTAATCTTGTACATTGATCACGGATGATGACATCATTCGTTATTGTAAATCTTTACTGATGACTTTGCTAATGACATATAATCATCCTCAACTTCAATTTAGCAGATTTAACCATTCCATATTAAGAGGCGTTCAAATCATTTTTAGCAAGGAAATGCAGTATATGGTATATGCGTTTATACAAACAATTCATTTTGACCTTTAATGAATTTTATATACAAATGTTTCACAGTCAATTTCATAAATAAAATTAAAACGAATAATATTAAACTTTTTCTTTATAAATGTTTGACTGCATTCAAATCATTTTGTAATCCGTTCAAACCTTTGGATGAGAGAAAAGAAGTGGAGAACAAACTCCAAAGTGGAGCAAAGAAGTCGAAGAACAAACCAAAGCTTATTGCACTTCTAGTTTAATCCTCAGAATCTAAGTCAAATTCAGAGCTTTCCTCTATATAAAACCCTATTCAATACAACTAACAATCATATTATTAGTCGGGTATTCTAGGAGTTGTTAGGTACACTTTCGACTCACATTTCATCTGTTTCTTTCAACAACTTTAATTCCTCCTCCTTAGAAAATCCTTAACATTTGTTTTAGGCATTTTTATGCCTTAATTTTAAACTTATTTATGGGCTATGGGACGCCCACATGGTTCACTTACGCCCAGGGTTGGGAACTCAACAAACAATAACCTGCTTAAACAATTGGTACTTGTTCTGAAATCATTACCATAAGTTACCGAGAACAATTTCGCCTAGTGCCTATAGTTTAAATTCTAGACTGACTCCTGGGAGTCAGGCGGCTTGGAATCAAAGTTCGGACGAAAAAGTTGTCAGATCGATTGAAGTTTAGTGATAACAATTTCATATGGGAAACGAGGAAATTTATGAGCTCAAAAAAATTCAGAAAAGTTGCAAAAATTTTTTTTGTAGGTTCTGCAAAAAAGTACTATACAAATCTGTTTTGTTTTTCATATCTTTTTATGTTTAATCCACTTTAACAGTTTTAACATAAATCAGATTATTTACGGTTCTTAATAGAACACACCAACGATTTCTTGATGATGCATTTAACAAATCACTTTACACCACTCCAAAACATCTCTTTTGTTCCCAAGCGAGCACACATTCATGTTCGCACAAAGCGATGCATATTTTTTTGGAACAACATAAAACTGATGAGAAGGACGAGCTCAGCAAAACCAAAGGTAGTTCGTCTAACCTTTAAATCTTGATCAACATAAATTTTATCTTTACCAGCACGATACTTCAGCCACAGGCATCAAGGAAATATCGTCGACCATTCTCAGTTTCAACGGTTGGATTTCTACCCAATCTCTATTTCCATGCATCTGAACTAAAGTTACACTTACCTTTTGCAGAAAGGAATAACCCACAGTTGCCCATGAACTATTTGAAAACGCTTTTGCTCCAATCGACCACGTTTATCAGTTTAAATTAGTCAGTTTAGGAGCTAGAGAAGATGAAACGTTGGAAAGACCTGGGGCGATTATTGATTTTCAGTTCTTAAAATAGATATGTGGGAGATGAGTTCAGAGGAGTGTGTGGGAGAGGGTTAGGAATGAGAATAGGAGAATGAGAAGTCTGCCTCCAGACCAATATTTGGTGCGATAAATGCCACTTCAGCCTTGTTTAGGACACACGTAATTCTCATTTTTCTCATTTTCTCACTTTAAAACTCATTTCACCTTCATTTTCACTTCATTTCATTTCATTTATACTTTGACACTTATTATTTGTTTGCCCATTACTTTTGATCCCTCAACAACACATTTTACCAAGTTATTTGGCTCTATTAAATTTTCGTGTTTTTATCATTTTGTTTTCGTTTTTTTCCATTTAAACTCCAAGAAATATAATTTAATTTATTTTACACCCTTAATATATTTATAAAGCACATTAAAATATTTTGGGGCGTTGGATATTCAACTCTCTAAAACATAAGGAAATTAACATAACATTTCAGCATTCAAGCTTAGAATGTAAAAAATTAATCCATGAAAAAAAAAGTACAGAGTTCATCCAGGCGGCGACTTGAGCTTTGTCTCAGGAAAAGTGGCGTTTATTGTTGGAAAGGATGATTAGACTCATGGAAGGTGGGACTGAAGGGTGAAAACACAGTATAATGAATCCCAGGAGAAAGAAACTGAAGGCCTAAGGCGAAATGCAGGCCTCTGGAGAAGGCAGAAAATATCTTATATGAGAGGTAGGTAGAACACATTTGATTTGAATGAAGTACTTAATAAATTTTGTAATGAAGGTGGGTGGTAGGGAAAGGCACTTAGGGACTTTGTTTCTCAAATTTTATCCATTTTTAAATCTTATACAGGATTATTCTTTTTCCAAACCTGTTTCCATTAGAAGGAATAGATGAGGTGATAAAGAATAAATCCCCATTATCATCAAATCTTTCAAGGAAAAATCAACAGATCCTTTAATTTATGATCTTTTTCTCTAAATTAAGTGAGAATATTAACTCTAACCGAATGAATAAATGCATTCTTTAATAAGTTCAAATAAATTGTGTGCCTTAATAGCTTATTAACCCATTTCCATGATCTACCTAATCAAAGTCTTGGCCTTCGTCGCAAACATTCATTTTAATAGAGGCTGTTATTGATCCCTTTGTAGTGATCAAGCATTTGTGCACCTTCCCCCAAGAGATCTAAAAGCTGGGATTATCAGCGGCGGGGCGCATCTGGGAGAATCAGAGCCATAGGCAGTCAGACTTGTCCTTTTGGCGTTAGCGTTCAGTGGGATGAATGGCAAAAGAATTTGAAGAGCTATGGCCAGGCCAGGCCGCTGGGGCTGGCCAGGTCCCCCTCTCTTCTGACCCGCTCCCCGGCTACTAACCTCTTTAAAAAATTGAATTTGTGAGCAGAGCTATTGCGCGATGTATTGTTTACCCTAAATGTTTAATCTGAAGAAATTTATCAAACTGTGAATGGATCATGATAATTCTCCGTCTGAAAATAAATGATTAAAATATTTAGTTAAATGTATATTGTATTTTATTTTCTTGTGGTTGAAAAGTACAAAATGAATTAACAAATAAAATGTGAATTTTGACCCTAGTTGGACCTTATTTTATAAGTGATGTAAACTTTTCATGCATTTCCAGAAATGTAATTATATTCGATGAATGGAAATTTTAATAAAGTATTTTTATTTTAAGTATTTTTAAACACTTTTTATTTTTCTGTTGCCATGATACAGTTTAAATGAAAAATTCAACCACCACAAGTGAGAGAAATTCGGAGGCTTTTAGAAACGGGCTATTGTTGAGCTTCTGCTTTACTACAAGAAAAATGCAATTCTTGACATATATTATCTTCAACATGACAATGTAATATCGATATTGTGTATTTAAATTAGCAATTAGCATATACAACTTACTTTAAAGCAATGTGACATGTAAACCATTCCATGATTTGGGATGATGGAACCTTGACTTATGACAATACTGTCAATATTGTGTATTTAATTACGTACACTATCTCCTTTTTAGACGAATTCTCTCCCGCTCCCGGTGCCAAGAATGACCATTCATCCCTCCTTCTTTTCACATCATGGATTCTCTTCAGATTTAACCTAATACTCTCCATTCCAGTTCACTCATACCCCATCCGCCTCTCTCCTTTTCACCACGAAACATGGCGCGACTTAAGGCCTCTTTTGTGATGGCGCTTTGACCGATGGAAAACTTTCCTCTATCATGTTCTCGCGGATGATCTCGTTGATGATATTGTAATTACCAAATATAAATCTCAAGACCAATGAAACATATTGATTATTTTCTTTGCCTTCCTTCCCTTTTCATTTAAGTTTTCCATTTCTTCCATACATGGGTTTTAGATTCTACCAACTTTCTTGAACAAACCTTTTCTTTCTCTCTCTATATCTTCACTTTGTTAATGCATAAAATCCTTTTTGTTTCATCTTTGTATCTCTGTTTAGGTCTATACATGCTTCTTTTTCAGAAATACTAAAGGGTTGGGATGACATTGAATATATTTTATTTTCTGATGCAGATTCATCTATATTATATTTAAAAATGCATCGCCCGATTCCTTGGGATCTTGACCAAAAATAAAAATTAAGGCTGATTGACATACATGATCGTATTGCTTTCTGCATATACCATATTGGCCACGGTTTTGTAGTTATTTTTCAGTTAGGAATTAAAATGATATTAAATCAAATACAAGAATCTGAAAATTATGCCTGGGTTCCGTGTTCCTCCTCCAATCGCAATAGGAGTGTTTCTTTCAGGAAGTATTCTTTAATTCGATCTTCTCAATAAATATTCATGAAAATATATATTTGATTTACCTATCATCAAATACTTTCTAAGGACAGATCTGGTACATGTCGATGGTAAGAAGTTGTGTTTTCTCTTTTTGCATATCACTAAGACAATGAAATTTATTAGGATTTAATGAATGTGGACACTGGCCCCGAGTTGGAAGTTTAGTGAATGGATGAAGTCTGATGTGCCATGCGAAACATGTTTTTGGCATATGTGTTGAGACTTGTTTGAGTTTAGGAGGACGTACTCAAAAGTGTTTGTGTTTTAGTAGTGCATCAGAACTGGTGCTGGGCATTGTTTCCACATATTCGGAGGATCTTTAGTTGGGTTTTATTACTATTCACGAGATGATTTTCTTTTTTAAATCTGAAGGTGAAAGTGGGGTTTAGGTTTTTATATCTTCTTGAAATGGGTAGGCTAGGTTTGAAAACTGAGTTTTTCTCATGGGTCTATAAGATTAAGTGGATGGACACAGTTCACACATTCTTATTTTCTTAATCTGATCTATTGTTTGGTTTCACCATAAAATGGTTTTTCTCCTTCCCTGTCTGAATTTTAGATGACCATATGGGGTTTCATAATAGTTTCTTCTTCCTAGTCTTGTTGTAGAAGCGAGGCATTGAGGTGAAAATAGTGACAACAAAGGAGAGAGCGAAGAAAACAACCGCACATCTTTGGTTTCAAGTTTATTCAGTGTGAAGGGGCTGAAGCGGTGTGCTTGCAGCGCTACTTGCTGATGGGTTGTATATTTTGGTTTTGAGTTACAATAAACATACCCTTTGTTTTTGCTTTGGTTTCCTATTTTTGGTTTAGTTTCGATTTTGATTTTTTTTTTTTTTTTTTTTCTTCTTTGGAAAATTTTGCTTTGGTATCCTTATCCATGTATGCTCTTATTATCACTCTAGACTCTTTGTATTCTCTTATTAGAAATTTGTTATGAAATAACATATGGTCACGAGGAAACAAGGAAACAAAAAGAAAAAGAAAAATGGTTTGAGCAGGTCGGGTTCACCACATTTCAAATTTCAGAAGGTTGTGAAGACCCACTTGTCCTCCGCAGACATAAATCTAGATTCTTGACTCAATGGGCTTTCCATGGGAGTCCGAGAACACCTGACGGAGTTCGGACGAAAAGTTAATAACGTCGAAGTTAGAGACCTAAAGCGGAAGAATTTTTGCACACGGGTGCACGCGAAAATTTCGCACCCATGAGCCGATGGTGCGAAAATTCGCACCATGTGCGAAAATTACCCATGGCGGTGCGAAATTTCGCACTTACGAGCAGTAAATTTTCGCACCATGTGCGAAAATTTTCCAATTTGTGCCTCAGCCGGGCCGGCCATGGCACTATTAGAACTCCGTTTACGGGGTGTTCTTGGACTATATGGAAAGCCGGTGAGTCAAGAATCTAGATTTATGCCTGTGGAGGACAGAGTGGGATTCACAACCTTGCTGGTGAATGTGAACCCGGACCTTTGTTGAGCCGATTTTCTTTTACGTTTTCTATTTCCCTTGTTTCTGAACCATCCTAGTTATTTCATGATCTAATAAAAGAGTGCAAGGAGTCTAGGCATAACGGCCTCCCATGAACAAAGTGACCTACGATATGAAATACACGAAAATGCTATCACGAAAGAGAAGAATGAATAGCGGGGAATCGTAAATGACGCCAGATATATGAATACGAATGAATGGCCGAATACGTAAATGACATGAATATATGAATACACGAATGAATAGATAAAGTATAAGATGAAAGTATATGATATAGCCGGTATAGAATATGAGCGTACATGAAGCATGTGAAAACTCCACTAATGGTATTCGGGTGACACCCATAAACGACATTATAGGAAACAATGGTATTGGTTGGGGTATTTAAGTCATTGCCTAGAGAATAGGTAGCATCAAACTCCATTAATCCTAAATAGTATGAGGAACCTCCAAAACTTGTCTTTCTACGTTTGGTGCCTTGAATTGAGGAATGAGACATGTTCATTACATGGGGTTTCATCTTATACCAATAATTAGTTAATATCATTTTTATTTCCTTATTTTATTTTAGTATAGGTATCAGTTAATAGAAAGACTCAGATGATATTTTACGAGATTTCAAGATGTATATACGAATGTGTTACTAATATTTTTGATTTGTCTGAGTTGTTATTTGGTAAGATTAAAGTTTGTGTAGTTACTAAGATTTTATTACATGGATTTCATCTTCAACTAATAATTAATTAGTGTCATTTGTTTTATTTATTTTTTTTGGCTCACAGTCGAGTTAATGAAAGACTCAAGGTGGTTTTTGTATAGAGACATTTAAAGATGTATATACATACATGGGTTATTAATATTTTAGTTTGTATAAGATTTGTCTATTGGTTACATGAGTTTTATTTTTGATGTATGTATTATAAATAGAACTTGATTTACATTGTTATCTTTTGGAATCTTTTATTCTAAAGTAAAGTTGCTTTAGCTTCTCTTTTTTTGAATATATTATTTTGTTTGTATATTATTGAAAGGGGAGGACAGCAATTCAAATTAACACAATATGTACATGTGTTTTAATAGCTACATGCATATTTATATGGTGCATTGTGGTTAACAAGATAAAGTCTTAGTTATGAAAACAAGGTATATTTTGTATTAAGTGTTTAAATTAAGCGACAATTTTAAATATGCCAGCAAGTTATTTTGCATCATACTTCTTCATTGCAACATTAAAATCTTATTTTAAATTTTCAAAGGCTATCATGACATATGCTTCAATCGATTTACATAATCTATGGTGGAAAATCCTTAGCTTGACATATTTTAAAAAACCATGATTTATTTGAACCACAAACCTTGACATATTATAAGTGTTAGAAAGAAGTTATATTGATTAATAGAAAAACACATTCATTAACATTTTATATATGTCAGAGGTTGATGCACCTACCTTGACAACGCAATAGATGACGTATAAGGTAGGAAGTTATGATGGCGTATACGCAGCATCACGATGTGATCGATGTAGTTAAGATAGGTCTTTTTTCTTATAATTATGGCGGGCCTTTGGGGCGACTTTTGGGGCGAGCCTCACGGGCAAGCCTAAAGGCTTCATGAATCGGGGTGGCCGTCGAGGCGAGGCCTAGTCAAGCCCATGGCCGGGCCCTTGGCACAAACGGGCTTGGGGCGAGACCAGCCCCTGTCGGGCTGAAGTTTGGGCTGGCAGTCGGACGGCCCAGGACTGAGGGCGGGGCTCGGGCCGCGGGGCTTTTGAGACCAGCCTTAGATTAATTTACTAAGTTGTAGGAATATTCATGGGATAAGCGTGCGAATTAAGCGAAGATATTATATTGATAATCAAGAAAAAAAGGCCTTGGTAGAGTTGTTTAGAAAGTGGACTAAAAGGGACATTACCAGATTAAAAAACTGAAAATCAGTCATTATTTTTATAATAATGCAAGTGAATTCTGAAAAGGATTTGGGGGTTAAGTTGAATTCTGGAAAGTTAGATTGATTCATTATAACATGAAAAGACAATCAGGTAATATGATATATAGGAAAAAGTAATGGGACAAACATCGACTTTTCAACCCTCGTGGTCTGACTAAGTAGTTTTAGCATGCCCATGCAAAAAAACTTAGAAATTAATCACTTATCTTGCCCCTTTCCTTTTCAATCCTAGCTGGATTTGAAATATGAAAAGTATTTAAGAAAGAAAATTGAGTGAAAAAATGAAAGGAAAATAAAAAATAAGTTTAAACTTAATAAATTAATTTTACATAATTATTCAAACTCATTTTATTTATTTATCTCTTTATTATATAAGGACTAAAAAAAATTAAAATGCATATATAATTTTGAGAAATTTTAATTATATATATATATATATATATATATATATATATATATATATATATATATATATATATATATTTATATTTTACCGTGAAACTAAACATGACAAAATCATTATTTAAATTTTTTTTTCCTAATATTTTCTGGGCTCCAAATAAAACCTCTCATAAATTAGGTATGAAGGGCTAGAAAATCTAAGCCCACCCCAGATTACTAAGTATATTTTATATATCATCTGGACCAAACGTGTTTCCAAGAATGCTGATATGGACAAGCTTTGAAACATTGGGCAATCCCCTATTGATTTTTAAATTAGACTTATTTGCTTTAATCTTAAGCCACCGCCATATATATATATATATATATATAAGCATGGTTCGATGAGTTCTCAACAAACATAACAAATAGAAGAGTACAAGACTAGATGATCATGAAGGTGTTTTGTCTCGAATTACTTTTGTTTATTGCTGTCCTTCCATGTCGAGCTTTGATTAACCATACTTTCATAGTAAGTATAAGTATCTCATCCATATGGTACTGACCAGTGTATAAAATGGAATTATGATCTCATAATTGTTTAATTACATACTTCTTACCTGTTATTTTATGTAGGTGGAAGAAACTCCATATACAAGACTTTGCAGCACCAAGAAAATCTTGACCGTGAATGGACAGTTTCCGGGGCCAACTCTATATGTTAGCAAAGGAGAGACAGTGGTTGTGGATGTTTACAACAAGGGGAACTATAATATCACGATTCACTGGTACGAATCCCGGCCTGCAAAAGCATATTGGAGAGGAATGAAGTTAATACTATGATTAATATTGTGATAATAGTAACAATTTTGCAGGCATGGAGTGAATATGCCAAGGAATCCATGGTCAGATGGGCCACAATATGTGACACAGTGCCCCATCCAACCAGGAGTGGATTTAGACAAAGATCATATTTTCGTTAGAAGAAGGAACTCTATGGTGGCATGCTCATAGTGATTGGTCTCGAGCAACCGTCCATGGTGCTATCATTATCTACCCAAGAAAGGAACTGGCTACCCCTTTTCCAAGCCTCACGCTGAACACATTCTATTAGGTACGCATATATAAAAGTCTCCATCTGTAATTAATTACCTAAATTTTGATCTGTTTACTAAATATAAGAAAGTCAGTTTAACCATGGCTATGAACAACAAAAATTCAAAACTTGAAGGCTCTTTTTTGGAACCCGGAATGTAATATTAAAGAAAATGATTTTCTTATGTTTGGTTTTATCATGAAAAATATAAAAAAATCGGAAATATAATGAAATTAACACAAAATTTAACATATTTTTTAAATTTTACGAATCCTTATATAATAAGAAACAAATAAAAATAGTTTGACTGAATATATAGAATTAATTTATTAATTTTAAACCTATTTTTTTATTTTTCTCCAAATTTTCTTTTCTTATACTTTTTCTCTTTATATATTTTCCATTTTATTTTCTTTTTTTTAGTACTTTCTAGTTTCAAACGGAGGTGAAATGGTATGGAAATTGAAAATTATTGCAGGAGAATGGTGGAAGAAAGATATCATGGAGGTTCTTGTGGAATTTGTCCAGAATGGAGGAGGCCCCCAAATATCGGATGCTTTCACTATTAATGGCCAACCTGGTGATCTGTATCCTGCTCAAAAATCCAGGTCAAATCTCATTACAATTTCGGGATCCAATTTTCTCATGCTTGTTGAAGATTGTAGCTAGAATTATTATTTTTCTCATTACATTTTTCTTATATTACCGTTATGTCATCAATAGACAAATTTGTTTATTTGGGATGCATTGAGCATCTTCAACGGGCTAGTCCGGGTTGCCTGGCTGGAGATAAGGGCCCATGGCCCAATTTAGACCATGCTAATGAGCCCATTTGCTGGTAAGTAGGCCGGGCCTAACATATATTTAGGCCCACGACTTAAGTTAGTAATAAAAATTGAGGAGAAATGTGAAGAATCAAACTCCAACCGGACTAGACTATCCCACCTTTTGATTCATTAAGTTACGCTAATGGACTAGACTAGACTAGGAAAGATGTATTAGAAAAAGCCTGAAAACACACCATTTTCTGTTCTACTACATCAAGAGTACTTTTGTTAATAGCCCTTAGCTCAAAGCCTTGCCCTCTAGAAAAATAAGGCATTCGATTCCTTCTAAGTTTCACACTATCACCATTTGTATGCATGGTTTAGATAAATTTAGAAGACAAAAGTGAATTGGGAAATTTTCTTTAACCTTGTTTTCTATTTCACAATTTACAGAAACATTCAAGGTTCTGGTTGATTATGGCAAGACTTATCTCCTCCGGATAATCAACGTGGACATGCAAGACATTCTCTTTTTCTCCATTGCTAAACGCAAATCACACCATAGTCAGGAACTGAAGTGCTACCTACATAAGCCATTAGCACGAGATTACATTGCCATATCCCCTGGACAAACAATTGATGTCTTGCTCGAAGCCAACCCGACCATTACTACATGGCTGCTAGGGTATATTCAAGTGCCGAGGGGCTTGAATACAATAACACAACCACCACTGCCATTGTTCAATACAATGGGAACTATACTCGTTCTTCACCTCCTTTCTTGCCTTTTCTTCCTGACTATAATGACACAAAGGCATCAGTTAACTTCACTGGTAGCCTCAGAAGCTTAGCAAATAAAGATTATCCTGTGGATGTGCCGACAAATATTACCACGCAATTGGTCTTCACTATTTCGGTCAACACATTACCATGCTCTCTTAACAAGACATGTGAGGGTCCGAATGGGACAAGGCTAAGTTCTAGTTTAAACAACATAAGCTTTGTAAACCCAAAGATTGATGTTCTTGAAGCATATTATTATCAAATCAATGGAGTATTCGAAACCAGGTTTCCTAGCTTCCCACCCTTTGTATTTAATTTTACAGCAGATTATCTGTCGTTGCTCCTAGAGTTACCGAATCAGGGGACTCAGGTGAAAGTACTGGAGTATGGCTCCGTGGTGGAGCTTGTTTTACAAGGGACAAACTTGGTTGCTGGGACGGACCATCCCATTCATCTCCATGGACACCGTTTCTATGTTGTTGGGTGGGGATTTGGAAATTTCGACAAAGATAAGGACCCTTTAGGGTATAATCTAGTTGACCCTCCTCATCTAAACACAATCGCTGTCCCGAAAAAAGGTTGGACCACCATCAGATTCAAGACAGAAAACCCTGGTACGTACGTAGCTCTCAACCATGACATGCACACATAACCAATATTACTAATATTGCAATGTACATACGACTTCCTCTTATATTTCTTTGGCAATATTTGGATTGTGGAAAACGCATAAAAGAAGATCAAAAGGAAAAATTGAAAATTTTTAAAATATAATTAAAATGTATAAACTATTTTTGTTTACTATTTTAAACTCATCTCATTTAAATATTTAAAAATTCGAAATGGATAATTTTGTAACTTATTATTATTATTATTATTTTAGTAAATGTATATAATTATGATAAAAAATCTTTTTTTATTAGTTATAGTTCAGAAACCCATCGCAACGTTTTTGTTTTGACAGGAGTTTGGTTGATGCACTGCCATCTAGAACATCACTTTACGTGGGGAATGGACATGGTGTTCATAGTGAAAAATGGCCCAATTCCAAAGGCACAATTACTACTGCCACCTCCGGACATGCCTCCATGTTGAAGCCGCTCTCAATGCTTGGTGAATTTCTTTCTAATTAATTATTGTGTGACAATTACCATGAAACTCAAAGCCAAAGAGAATTCACTTGGAAATTCCTTAACATGTAATTGAATATTTAGTGTTGCACACTAAATCCAAGCTTCTTGAATAAAGTCCTGCATGGAATCAGCACCTGCAGGCTTCTTGAATAAAGTCCAAGCTTCTTTTGGTGGTAAAGTCTCTACTAAGAAAACATTATTTGTGCGCTCATATCTTTGCATAATAGCTCTTCATTTCTACAAGTCAACACTATTTTGCATTGTTTCGTATTTCAATTCGCTCCAAATCAATCTCCTGCCAAATCAATTTACTTTGCATAATATATAGTGTTGTCGAATTATGAGGCAATTTTCAGATTTTAAGGTATTAAGTTGTCGATAAGCTCAGGGAATGAGATTTTTTACGAAAATCTCGAAAGTTAAGAGAAATGGTTTCGAGGTAGAAAGCAGGCCCGAATGAAGTAATATAGTCATGTATCCACAAAAATAATAATATCGCCCGCCACGATTATATTTTAAAATAATTTTTATTATTTTATTTTATACTTTAATATACATAATAATTATTATTATAATGTTTTTAATAAATAATTTATAAAAATTCATAATATATTTTGGGATAATATATTCTAATTTATATATATTGTTAAATTTATATTTTATAATATATTATATCATATATAATATATTAAGCTATTTTTATTTCATGTATTTATTATTAGTTATTTGATAATATATTAGTTAATAAATTTTTGTTTAAATTTTTTAGTTACATTAATTATTTTTGTAAAAAGCCTCAAAATATTTTGTGGTTTAGTCAGGGAGGCGAGACCGATTTGGGGTTAAAGCTGCAGCAAAATAACTCGTATTCAGCCCAATTTTGTCCCCGAGTTTAGTCGGGTCCGGCATCTGCCAGCGCACTTCATTAATTTTGTCCAAAAATTAGTCTAATCCCCCTCTGTCCCGCTTACCAAACATGGCTAATTAGGTACAAAACATATACAAAGATGAAGTCTTCCGCAAACCGGGAGTGTAGTTTTTCTCCATCAATTTTCATTTGAGTATTGCATTTTTAATGTGTGTGTATATATATATATATATAACAAGAGTTTTCTCTTTTGAATTCCAACGAATCAAATTAGGAGTTCTACAGAGTGCAGATCAATCTCTGCTACTGTTTGGAGGCCCGGCTTACACATATCACAGGGACTTAACATCTGGAGAAACGGATACGGCTAACATGTAGAGTGTCCATGTGTTAGCCACGTGGATACATGGACACGCGTAGGATAAGTGTCGGATACGCCACGTGATGTATCGTTGACCAAATAAAAGGTCAAAGCTTTGGATACGGCGAAGATGCAACCACTACTAAGATTAATGACGTTTAATCCATGAATATTTGGAAAAAGCGCTATTATTTAAATTAGTATGTTAGATTTATGGCGCTTGTTAGAGATGTCATTGTTTACTTTAGCTTTTCTTTTTAGTTTATGACGCTTATTTGGTATCCAATGGCGCTTATTTGAAGCGTCGTTGCATAAATTCCTTACATTACATTTATGGGTATAAATATCCCTCTTTAAAACCGGCTCCCTGTTTCAATAAAAAAAAAAAACTTACTCCCCAACCCCAACTGCCCACAATCTTAAAACCCCAAATACTTGTACCAAAATAAAAAATGCCAGCAACTTCTCTATGCTCTCCTAGAGGAGACTCCTCACCTGGAAGCCTTGAAGGGAAAATGGGCGACGATTGAGTCCTTCTCATTAGACTAGTCAGAGTCAGGCCTTAATCCATGCTTGCTCCCCTGCCTGAAAGTGAACCCTAATCAATATACATGAAACACAAAACCTAAAACGATATTGATGTTGTAACGGTAAGGGTGCAGCAGCACGTAAGCTACCTCGATCTCCGGGCTCGCATGGAGTTCCCGAGGGAGAGCTCCAACGCGGTGAGTTTGAGGAGGAAGTGGGTCAGAGTTGAAGCTAGGAACTTGATGACCCGGTTGCAAATCGAAAGCGCGAAGGTGGGGAACTTGACAATAGAGTCATTGCTTCGGTTGCTATACTCTACCTAGCCAAAGATGAGGGCGAAAGTATTGTAGGTGATTTCTAGGGTTTCGGTTGTGGATAGATGCAAACATGTGTTGATGGCATAGGCCTTCAACTGATAAATCAATTTATTAGGGTTTTAAAATCAAGAAGTGGTTTGCTAAGGAACAATCTTGGATTGCCAATAACTGGTACGAATTGTTCTTCTTCTTCCATTCTTTTGAGTGATTTTGATTATTTCAGCAGAAATTCGTCCCATTTTCTTTGTTTTTATTATTATTATGCAAATTTCTCACGTTTAGATGACAATAGATTTTTTTGCTATGCAATCAAATAATGAATAATATTCCATAGAGAGATTTTGAGTTAATTTTCAAATTGTATTCATATTATTTCTTTACTTATTTATTTTCAAAGCTGGGTAATTATTTTAAAAAGAATTTCCTTGGGCTCCATAGTTGGGAATTAAGCAGCCATGATGAAAACAAGCATTGCCCTAAAGCTTTCTCCTTTTTGCTCTATCTCTTTCCCTACATTCACGTTCTCTCTCTCTTTAAACCTTTTTCACCTACGGCTATAGAATCCAAGGCTGGATGACAAGTTCTGATAAGTCCATGATGGAGATTTTTATATTATTTTATTTTTGTTTGGCAAAATTTTCACATTAATTCTAAACTCCTAAGGCATCACCATTCTCACGATTTCCCAGCTCTATTCTTCGGTGATGTGTGAACTCTCATTCTCCTTGGACCGATGAGTCCTTTTTCGGTTTGTTTTGAGGAAGATGCCATCGCTTCTAATCGCAATGCCTTTCGGATTGTCTCAACTTTTTCTACACCTCCTGGTAAGTAAATTTTTGGACTCAACCTCTATTGGTTTCTCGGAAATTTGGGAATGGAAATGGAAAGGGGAAGAGAGAAGATAACATTTGATTTTTTTTATGTTGCTGTTCTTAGTGTAGTATACTTGGGAAATGATATTTGGTTACTGATGCATTATAAGAAAGGGAGAGAATTAGAATGTTCGAATTTTAAGTACGAGGATGCTGCATTTAAGTGTTTTGAGAGATCATTTATTTTTTTCCTAAGTTTTATCTTTGCTTGCTAATTTTGTTGCTTCAAGGTTACATCAGGGGAAAGAATATCGTTCTCTGATTCGTTCTAATGGTTTCAACTTCTTAAGATTTGGATCGTGTTTTTATTGTTAGTAAGTATTATGGAGGAACATTGTCTACGGAAGTCCTTGGGAAGTGCCTTAAAGGAGTGGCAGTGTCAAGAAATGACTACATTGTCTCAACTAAGCGTGGTCGGTATGTAGAGGGCTTTGATTTCAGTGCTTGGGAAATTAAGAGCATTGATAAGAGTCTTGCAAGGCTACAACTTGATTGTTTTGATATACTGCATTGCCATGATATTGAATTTGGGTCTCTTGATTAGGTGTTAATGGAGTGTTCTTTATTTTTCTTTTGGAATTTGTATCTTTATTTATTTGTGTGTATGTTTTGTAACACCAGAATATCAGTAGTTAATTAGATTCTCTAGTTTTATATATATATATATAGGAAGCTAACTTTTTATAACTCTTGCATTAGTTGTATTTCCTCACGTAGACATAGAATGAGAGCCTAGTATAAGAACGGTGTGAGCCTAGTCTACTGAATGTGTTATTTCAAAGTAAAATCTGAAGCTTTGCTTGCTTTGATATGTTTTTTCAATAGGTTGTCAATGAGACGATTCATGTCCTTCAGAAACTCTAGGAAGCAGGGAATATCATATTCATTGGTATTTGGAATTCCCTTGGAAATTTTACTTATGTGTTTGATAGAGTGCCATTTGGCCCCATTAATGTGATTATGTCATATTGTCACTATATTATCAATGATACAAGACTTGAGGATTTGTTGCCTTGCTTAAAGAGCAAGGAAGTTGGTGTGATCGATCAACACTTCTCCACTTACAATGGGATTCCCTATAGAGAGGGGCCCTCCGGAATGGCACCTTGCTTCTACTGAACTTATGGTGTTCTTTTATACCTTTTAAATAAGCTTTGCCATTTTTTTCCTATGCTTCCTTACTGTCCGCACATAATTCAAAGCTTAGTACTTGCAAGCATGGTTTACTGCATTATAAGTTTAAATTGCCTTCTATTAGTCTAGTTTGAAACTGACAACGAAAGCTGCTTCCTAAAATTGGCCAAAGCCTTGCAAGCAGAAACGGATACGATGTATGTGCATGCAGTTCAATTATTTAAGTTCTCTCTGTAATAGAGAATGGATATGAGAGGTGATTTTCAACATATTAATTAAGAGTATGTGTTGATATTTGAACAACCCGACATGGCTTTAATGAGGATTTGAACTAACTCCTAGGATATGTAAAATTTGTACTGGATGATGGTGCTAATTTAGGTCCTCATATATATTAGGATGTTATTAATTATATATATTGTTTAACTTCAAGTTCCTAGGTCAGACATAGATGTGATCCTGTTATGAGGTTTTCCTATACAGATCACTGCCCAAGAAATAGATTCTCATGAAGATGCTTTAACTTTTCAATTTTCTTTTGAATGGGGTATGATTCATTTTTAATTTTATCTATCATTTTATCTATATCGGAGGAAGGAGAGGTTTTGATTTATCGTCTCAAAGAGGTGAGTTAGCTTAGACATATGTTAAATCACCTGTAAATATATATGTTTTATTATTTTTGACTGTTTATGATACACCTAAGAAAAGAATAGGTTTTGTTGACAGGTGAGAGTAAGATTATAGAAGAGAAATTGAAACAAGAAGAGAAGTACATGTGGGCTTTTGTTAACGGTGTCAAAGAAAAGGTTTTCTTTAGCCTTTTATTGTTGTATCATAATCACACATAAACACTGTGCAAATAATGACTTTATTTTATTTGTTTGTTTGATAAGTTGTTTTGCATTCTTTATATTTATTTTTTCGATTTGATTCCTTGGATGACAAAACAAGTGTTTACTAGAAATATATTATTTCCCTATGTTATAGAATGTAAATATATACTTGTAGCTTGTGAAACTAATTAGGAATGTTAGATTGACCTACCAATTGTATATATCTAGCTCTTGTATTTATACATTGTTAAGATCAATGGAAAATCACAAGGAATTTATTCCTACAATTCTTCCTTTCATGTTTCTTCACTCCATAATTTTCCATGGAGATGTCTTTACTAGAAAGTTTTTTTTTTTTTTTCAACTAATAAGGATGAAATATATTATCATGGCCCTTAAAGTCATAATTATGAGTTAAAAATCATAATTATGAGTTAAAAATGGAACAACCTTGGGTTATTTTTTCATTTGCCTTTGATTTTGATTTTGATTTTTACTTTGTATATTGTATGAGGATGAATTATTTTCATTGATTCCTAAGCTTTTATCATCATTATTATATTATTTTTTCTCTGTTTCCTAATTGTGAACAATTATTGAACCTGAAAATTTCCAAAATTTTTAGGCTCTTTTGTTTATGCTGCTGCAGTGGTAGAGTTTGCACTACTTAGTAGTGATTAAGTTCTTTCATTTTATTATCCCGAATTAGACTTTGTTGTTAGGTTTTTTGATAATCATGTTAATCTTATTTTGAGGCTTTGTGTTAAGTATTTTAGTGTTTTTTTCTTGGTGCAAAGTGCGATAGGAATTCTATTGAATTTATTTAGAGTCCATATTTTAGGGTCTTTTATTTGCTATTCGATGCCATGTATTTAATTAAGTTATTTAGAGATCATCATCTTTTCTCTAATGTATTTAATTAAATGATGATTCATGAAATCATCAAACTTCATCTAAGTAATAAATGTAATTATTCATTGAACTAACTTTATTTCTAACATTGAACAGGAATAGAAGGCCTCGTGGTGGCTTTGATGGACTAGTGTACTCTCCCATTGGAAGATCTTCAACTACCTACTAATTAAAGAATATTTCATATTCCTACTCATATAATATATGAAAATTTGTTATGAATATATACAAATGTAATTTTGGATCAATTTATACATAGATAGTTTTTTTTCCTTATCCATGTAACTTTGATATATAGTGTTTTTTCTTATCTATAGGACTTTCATATTATTTGCAGAATTTCAATAACTATGAGATGTTTTATTAGGATTTATAACTAATGAAATTAATGCAAATAATATATTTAATGAAAGAAAGATTATGACACTTGTAATGAGTGTCAAACACAAGAAGATATAAAAAATCAATGACGTTCATAAAAGCAACAGTAAAGATGAGTAGGTCAATGTTTTGATTCACAAAAGATGATCTTGT
Source organism: Tetrastigma voinierianum (assembly GCA_016808115.1). NCBI lineage: Eukaryota > Viridiplantae > Streptophyta > Magnoliopsida > Vitales > Vitaceae > Tetrastigma > Tetrastigma voinierianum. The sequence continues at coordinate 816,637 of JAEQBH010001980.1, read as the reverse complement.
AACAAACGTCATTGTATTTAAAACATATACTATGTCAGTCTACACCATGACACTTTATTAAAGCGTCATTGTAATTCTTTCATGACGCATTAAACGTATCATTGATTAACTTTTTCCTTATAGTGGGCAGAGACATGGTTGAGAAATTTTATGGGCTTTTTTCTTTTTGGACTTAAAAAAAAAAAATCTAACTTTAGGTTTTGGTTTCAAGGTTTTATTCTTCCTCAAAGAGTAAAAAATAGAGACTCTTCCTCAAAAACACAAACATCACGACTCCACAAGAAACCAGACCGAAAGACAGGACAACGGCCGAGATCCACATCACAACAATGACGTTTGTTCCGAGAAAAGGCGTAGCTAAGTGCTTCTTCCCCTTTTCTTCTGTTTCTTTTTTTTTTTTAAAGCAAGGGTCGATCAATTTCAAAAGATTGCATCTTTTTCTAATGGAAACACAAAAAGATGTATACGTTTGACCAGTTCCATCAACCAAAAAGGGGATCGTGATATGAGATCTCATCACCTAAAAAATCGAAAAAATATAGAGGATTAGGGTTTTCTTTGAACTCATCACATAGAAAAGAAGGAAGAAGAAAGAAAAAAGAAGAGAGGGAAGAAGGGAATAAGATAGGAAGGGGAGGGAAGCACTCAGGCCAAGGGGAGGAGGGGATCACGTGGTGGGTCAGGGCGGTCAACATCCGAAGAGATAATCTTGCTTCCTTTTTATTATTTTATATTTTTTTATCATGCCTTATTGCTTGTATTTTTAAAATATTATATAAATTTATATGTTAAACTTAATCTTTATTTAATAAAATTATATTTTAGACACTATCTTATTTAATAAATATTTATTTCAAAAAAATACACAAACATCAAATCCATATTTTATAACATTATTTAATTTTTGGGCCCATCTTCAAAATAAAATCAATTCATGTTATTTTATAAATTAAGTCATTAAAATAATAAAATAATTAATTTATTGAATATAAATTTAATTTTTAGATATGTGATTTTATCCAAATAAAATACTGTAATTTTTTTCCTTAAATTATTAAACTACATATTTGAAATTAAATTTGTGACAATATATGATTTTATATTTTAATTTTAATATATTATAAAATATTATTTAATTATATATTGTGATCACAAAACACTTATTCTATTAGGGTTTCAGACTATGATGCATTAAGAATTACATTATTGTAGAAGGAGAAGAGTAATATTGAGAATCTATTGGAACCAATCAAGAAGCCTTGGAATGTGAAAGGAGTGAGCATTTGCAGTGATGATGGTCAGATGCTCAAAGAAGACCATTTAATAACATTATGGTGATTTCAGAAGGTGAGTCAATGTTTTTTAAAGCAATAAACTGCGGCGGAGACTATGACAAAGACTCTATACCTGATTTGTCAAGCAACATTATACAAGATATTGGTCCTCAAAAGTAGTTCAAGTTATAACCGATAATGTCAGAGTTTGCAAAGCAAAGATGATGCCATTGTGGGAGCAGTTTCGACATATTTTTCGGACCCCGTGTGTGGCCCATACTCTAATCTTGCTTTTGAAGATTATATGTGCACCATCAATACACCCAAGATATGACGATGTGATGGAACAATGCATTGATCTCTGGTTTCAAGTGATGCCTCTTTCACGTTAATTTCATTATGAATTATGCAATGAGATTGTCAATGTTTACTAATCATTGCAAGTTGAAGTTACTTTCAGTGGCCGATACATGTTTTGCTTCAACTATTGTTATGCTTAAATGATTTAAGACAATAAAAAGAGGCTTGGAGCAATTAGTGATAAGTGAAGAATGAGAGATGTATAAAGAAGATGATGTAGTGAAAGCTCAAGAAGTAAAGGATAAAATCCTAAATTAAGACTTTTGGATGGATGTAGATTATATCCTCAAATTTTTACAAATCATGTATGATGTCAATTAGCATCCGACACAAACATCGCTTCACAATATTTATGAGTGGTGGGATTCGATGATAAAAAGAGAAGGAAGCCATTTATAAGAAAGAACATAAAAGCTTTACAGAAAATTCAAGGTATAATTAAGATCTATTGGTTAAATATTTGAGTTTTGATTGAAAGTTTTAATTATATTTGAACTTATATGAATTGTTTCATAATTATAGTTGTAGGTTTTTTGATATTGTGAATGGAATATTGATAGAAAGATGGTCTAAAAGCCACATACCTTTACATTCCTTAGCTCATTCCTTAAATCCAAGGTAATCTTAAGAGTTTAAATTGTAGGCCTTCATAAGTTAAATATAAATGATATTCTATGAGGTTTAACTTGTTATAAATTATGTCATAACTCAATTTGTAATTATTATTGTCAATAATGGCTTGTTGAGTCTCATGATCATGTTCCACCACATCGACATATGGAAGTAGTAAGATAAAGAAAAAAAATGTTTTGAGAGATATTTTTTGAATGAAGTTGATAGGAGGTGAGAAAATGAGGAGTATGCTATTTTTTCCCCATGCTTGGAAGATTTTTCTAGTAGTGATTCCATCAATGACGGGTGCTACATGAGTCCTGTTAAATGGTGGGTTGTTCATGGAACTTCTGCACCAATGCTTCAATCTATAGCATGGAAATTGCTAGGACAACCTTGTTCATCCTCATGTTGTGAAAGAAATTGGAGCACATATAATTTCATTCACTCCTTGAAGAGAAACAAGTTGAAACCACAAAGAGCTAAGGACTTGGTTTATGTCCATAACAATCTTCGACTTATGTACGTCAAGGAGATTTCCAAACTATAATGAGGGCGAATATAAAATGTGGGACATTGGAGGAGATGGTTTGACTTCCCGATGGATGAGAATCTTTGGAGTGCTGAGATTGCGGATCTTTCTCTTGATGAACGTGAATTGGAAGCCATTTTATTTGATTAAGAAAGAAATGCTAGTATTTAGTTTTAGTATTACTTATGTTTGTGTTTGAATATTTGTAAAAACAATATTTGAGTAGTTGTTTTTTATTTATTTAAATTTCTTTTTAAGGACAATATTTGTAAGGATAATTATTTTTATTGTATTTTATTATGTCATGTCCTTGTCGTATCCGTATATTGGCTTTTTGAAATTTGTCGTGTCCCGCCGTGTAGTATCTTCGTGGTCGTATCCATGTCCATGCTTCTTAGCTTAACATTAACATGAAGTCTAGAGAGAATATTAGTAGCTATGTATTCCACTTCCTGTTCTTATTTTGTGTATTGATCAATTTACTCCTAATTTTACCAAGCGAAAAAAAAAAAAAGAAGTAAAATAGTCCCAACTTCATCCATTTTAATCTTCTCTATTATCTTGCATGGAAAGTCAATAACTTCGTTTATTGGACAGGATGACTACTTTGAGAATTCAACGCTCAAAGCGTTTGTACTGACTTTCTACTCAGAGCATCTACTACTACATTGGCCTTCTGGGGATGATAATGGATCACACAATCATAATCCTTAATCAATTCCATCCATCTACGTTGTCTCAAGTTAAGCTCTCGTTGCGAGGGCAAATACTTAAGACTTTTGTGATCGGTGTAGATGAAACACTTTTCTCCATAAAGATATTGTCTCCATATTTTCAATGCAAACACAATGGCGGCCAATTCCAAATCATGCGTAGGGTAGTTCTTTTCATGCGGCTTCAACAGCCTTGAAGCATAAGCTACCACTTTACCCTTTTGTCACTACAAGAAATTTGGTTTTCTGCATCCAAAGTTTTTACGATTAGCTAATACTAGTCATTGATTCCAATTTTCTACGATGAACTTTGATAATTGGTCGCTAATTTTAATAGATAAACAATTTAAATATTTTATTTATTTACGACCAATAATTTTATTTATAGCAACCATTGCTCAGTCATAGATATTATAACTTGTTTTAAAATGTATTAGTATTTATGATAAATCTTATATTGGTCACAAAAAATACTAAGATATATAAAAAAATATTATAGCTCGTCCTTGGAAGTTTGATATTTTGTGAGGACTAGTTATTTAGTCTCAAAAACATCTTATGTCTGTGACCACTTATTGATTGGTCGTCGATGAGTATATTAGTATGTGAACTTTATGTTACTCTAAAATTATAATTTATGAGAAATATTATGCTGTATCTCTGAAAGCATGATATTTTGTGAGGAGCGGTAAAAGTGGTCATAAAATGTCCTATAATCTATGATCACTCATTGATTGGCCGTAGACGAGTATAATAATTGTGACGAAACTTATGTTAGTCTCAAAAAAAAAAAAATCTATGAAATATTATAACGTCTACAAGTACTAACATTTGTGAGGACGTGAAGTGGTCATAAGATACCCTCAGTCTGACTACTTATTAGTCATTAGAAAAGTATATTAATTGTGATGAAAGCATGGTAGTCTAAATAAAATATATAATAAATAGAAATATTATAACGTCTGCATACAAAAGTATGATATTTTGTGAGGAAAAGTAAAATTAATTACTTAGATACCCTATGATATATGATCACACATTGGTAGGTCATAGAAAGGTGTATTATTTACAATACACCTTATGTTAGTTAAAACTTATATATTTTATGAAATAATTTAACTTATCCCAAAAGTTTGATATATTATAAGGAATGAAATATAGTGGCAAAATGTTATATTATTTGCTATTAGTCATTGGTTGGCCTAAAAATCTTTATTATTTGCAACAACTTTTACATTGATCACATGAAAGGAAACAACATGTGAGAAAATTCGTAGATAATTCAGCTTTGGGAATTTTAGTATTTTTGAGGGTGATAATTGTAGTTGCAAATGTCTAATAATTTGGGATCAATATTTTTGTGCAAATACACTTTCTAGTTTAAACAATTTTATATTATTATTAAAAGTTACCTTCTTAAAATATACATACTTCATGAGGCTTTTTAAACATTAAAATATTACTCTCAATATAAACCAATTAAAAATATTTATAAGAAATTATTTCTGTAATTTTCAGTGATTATATGTTTTTCCATGTACTTATATAAAATAATTACAAAATTATCTTTAAAAAATAATTCAATTTTTATAGGCTTTTGGACCCATTGTAATAATTAAATCGATAAAATATATTACCAAATTATTTTGATAAAAATATATAAAATATTTATTATTTTTAGTTAGACAATGATATAAAATTGGGTTTTAAATTTTATATAGGTTATATTAACACATTTTTAAATTATCTTAAGCTCCTTAAAATCATATCAATGTTTTATTAATATTTTCCATTTATAGATAATTTAAAATTGATAATGATTAAGTAAAGAGAACAATAGATAATGATTGGAAAACTATATTTATAATGTATAAATAATATATATATATATATATATATATATATATATATATATATATATATATATATATATATATATATATATATATATATATATAATACAAGTATTTTGATAAAAATCTATAAAATATATATTATTTTAGTTAGACAATGATATAAAATTGGGTTTTAGATTTTTATATAAGTTTATATTAACACCTTTTTAAACTATCCTAAGCTCCGTAAATCTTATCCAGTGTTTTATTAATATTTTCTATTTATAAGATAATTTAAAATTATTCAATGATTAAGTAAAAGAAAACAATAAATAATGATTGAAAACTATATTTATATTGTATAAATAATTTTATATATATATATATATATATATATATATATATATATATATATATATATATATATATATATATGTAATCTAAGTATTTTGATAAAAATCTATAAAATATTTATTACTTTTAGTTAGACAATGATATAAATTGGGTTTTGAATTTTATGAAAGTTTATATTAACACCTTTTAAGCCTCTTAAACTCCTTAAATCATATCAATGTTTTATTAATATTTTTCATTCATAAGATAATTTAAAATTATTCAATTATTAAGTAAAGGGAAACGATAGATAATGATTATTATATTTATATTAAAATAGTTTAGTAACTATTTTTCATCTGGAAAACACATGTAAAAAGAAGTCGTGTTTTAATTTGGATAAACATCAATTTTAAGTGCATTGCTATAAATATGGTTGGATTTGAAAGTATTAACAAACCCAAAATATATTGGTAATTACTAATTGGATTTTAAGGATAAGTAACATGATTTTGAAGTTTTATTCACTTTTCCTAAAATTCAATACATGACTTGATTTTTAATATAACAATGACGAGGAGGCATTGGTGGTCCTATGATTTTATTTTATTTTAAATTTTTTCAAATTGTAATTAGTACATAACTTGTAGAATATATATTTAATTAAAATCTTATAAAATTATTATTATCACTAACTTTAGAATATATATTTATTAAAATCTTATAATATTATTACCCATTAACTAATTTTTCAACTTAAAATATTATACTTAATTAAAATTTATAATAATATTCTTATCTTTTAAATATTTAATTAAAATCTTATAATAATCTTATTATTAGTAACTTTTGTTTTCAAATACAAAACTATTATCTTTAATTAATATTATAATATTATTATTATATTGACTAATAGTTTCTCTTTATTAAGATTATACAAATCATAAAAGCTTTTTTTAAATGTAAATCATAAAAAGTTAAAGCAAAGAAAAAAAATTTCAATAAATTACATGAAAAACAAATAATCCTTATTTATCTAAGAATACTTAAAAATTAAAATTTTATTTTATTAAATTAAATTTAAATATAAATAATCGTAATAATGAAGGCCCTAAGTTTAGATTATCTCTAAATTAAATATTTAAATTATCACTCTTCAAAAAAGTAAATTATCTTTAATAATTTATTAATAGTATTATCATTAAAGAAATATAAGAAGACACAACCCTAGTTTTTCTCCGTTCTCTACACAAAATATGTACAACTAGTATTGTGTTTGGTCTTTGAAACAAAAGCAAGTGTAGTCTCACAGCGTTTTTTAGGTTAGTTTTATTAAATTTTTTGTTTGGCTTTAAAGTGATTATTCTTCTGCAAAGTTTTGATTTGTAAAGAAATTTTGCTTTGCGAATTAGCATGATTAAAATGAAACAAGCTAGAAAAATGTTGGAAATTCCTTTGTGCTCGACATGAAGACACTATCTTTTTGTTCATTCCGTTTACGCACCTTAAAACATTGTTTCATAAATACATATCTGATGATACTTATTAAATTATCATTATTTAATATATATTTATCTTACACGTTTTTGTGATGAGCATCATTTGTTATAGCTTTGGTTGAAACTTTTTTTATCTATCATTCAAAATCTTTATATCTTAATAAATAATTTATAACTTACTTGAAATCTTTATCGTTATAGTTTGATAATTGGCGATCCATTATCCTTCTTGGAATAGGATGAGTTAAGCTTGTTGATTGTTATATGGTTGTAGCCAGCTAGCCACAATGGACATGCAGAAAAAATAGTAAACATTATGTAGGTTGACTTGCTTGCTTAAGCGATAGATATTCAAGAAGCACACTTGTTAGTAAGGAAGTACCTTTTAAACTAACATGTATCTTTGAATGTTATTACTCAATACATATAGGATTCAAGGTGACCTATAATTGGGTTGATTTTAATATATTTGCAAACTTTTCCTAAAAAATTCTTGGATATTTTAACTAATTTTAATGGATCATTGAAATTCTTTAAATCTATAAAGAATATTCAAAAGTGTAAGTTATTAACATATGTTTTCAATTCCAAACCATTATAAGTAGTGAAAGAATTTTTTTGCTATTCTTATCATCTTGTAATTTTTTCCTCTCCAATATAATACTCAACCTCAATAATTTTGATCTCCATTGAAGCATTTATTTGGTTGTGAATATGATTAATTGTCATTTTTATCTTTTGGGTGTTAGAAAATATTTGCCTCTTATAATTAGTAAAGATGTTCTTATAGATTTGAACATGAGACAAACTATCTTGGTAATTTTTCTTGCAAGAATAAATTTTGTAGCAATGAGTTATAGCTCAAAAAGCATCCTTCTAAATGTATTATAAAAGCTTAAATGTTTTTTTGTTTCCTTTTATTTAGGTTGTCTTTTATATTAAATTAATTTTTCCCTACTACTTCAATATTATTTGAGTTATATAATAATATTATGTCCATGACTTATTCACCATTTGAAATAAATTATATGGAGTATCTCAAATCTATAATCTCAACTAGTTGTCATATTTATTGTATCATATTATATTGTAAAGCGTATTACATGGCTCCAGTGGTATCAATCTATCCCACCAACTTATTGTTTGTCCATCATCCAACATGATTGCACAAGGTATTATTTTTTGTAAAACTATCAAAGGTAATTGTTATAATAGGCTTGTTTCAATCAATAGAATCTCTTTGTCATTGTCCTTATGGAGGTTCATCAACAACAAGAAGAATGAGGCCCGTCTAGAGGAAAGGATTAGATGTACTGATAGAGAATGGGAGAATTCTTATATCATTTCGAGGAAGAAGAAAGGAGACCGCTATGTGCTTATCCTTGCAAATTTGCTAGTGAGATTGGTGTTGCAGTGAGATTAATTTTAGACCTTTATTTTTGGCTATGGAAATGACCAATTGTAACCATTTAATTTCATCCTAGAAATATTTAAACTATGTCTAATTTTTTTCATCATGAAAAATTATAAACCATGACCAGTTGTTCTTCATCGTGCAAGCATTAGTACAACCATACATTCATCGTAGAAACATGAAATTGTGACCACATAGAATTCATTGTAGAAACACGAAGTGCGATCATGTTAATTCATCATAAAAACAAAGTACAACCATGAAAATTCATCATAAAACAAAGGAAATTGCAACCATATAAATTCATCATAGAAACACAAAATCGTGACAAGTAAATTCATCATTAGAAACACAGAAATGCGACTAGCATTCATCATAGAAACATGAATTTGCGATCATGTAAATTCATCATATAAACAAACAATTAGGACCATGTAAATTCATTGTAGAAAAATGAAATTGCAACCATGTAAATTCATCATGAATACACCAATTTATGACCATGTTAATTCGTCGTAGAAACACGAAATTGCGATCATGTAAATTCATCGTAGAAACATTTCAAATGCGATCAAATGTTTTCATTGCAAAAAAATAAAATTTGCGACCAATTACTATCGATGGTAGAAAGTGAAATCTGCCACCAAGATGTTGGACATAAAAAATTTACATTAATGACCAATATCATCTATCACACAAACAAATTATGTACGACAAAGTTAAGGAATGGTCATAAAACATTCCACGATGGACATACTATGACGATTGTGCGACCAACATTTTTTGGTGGCATATTATTATTCGCGACCAGAAATTTTGTTTTTGGGATGAATAACGTAGTCACGGAATGTCAAATTTCTAATAGTGTGTAGAATGACACATCCAAGTCCATTTAATGAAGCATCACTAAAAATCACGTATTCTTTATCGTAGGTCAGCTGAGTAAAAACCGGTGCCTCGGTTAAGAATGCATTCAACTTTTCAAAACTAGCTTGACACTTTTCTCTCCACTCAAATCTCACATTCTTTTGGAGTAATCTTATCATCGGGGTCGCAATCATCGAAAACCCTTTAACGAACCTTCTGTAGTAACCTGCCAATCCCAGGAAACTACGCATTGCCGTGACATTTCTCGGTGGTTCCATTCAATAATCACCTCTTAGATCCACTCAAATTCCTTCTTCTGATATAATGTGTCCAAGAAAGGACACTTCTCTCAACCAAAATTCACATTTGCTCAGTTTTGCATATAACTGTTCCTTTCTCAAGGTTTCTAGCACTACCTGAAGGTGTGAATCATGATCTTTCCAATCCTTTGAATACATAAGGATGTCATCTATAAATACCACGATGGCCCGATCTACGCCACGATCGGAAAACACGATTAATTAAGTCCGTAGAAGTCACCGATTGCATTTGTCAACCCAAGCGGCGTACAAGGAACTCATAATGTCCATATCGCGTTCTAAACGTTGTCTTATGCACATCCGCATCCTTAATCCTTAATTTATGATACCCAAATCGCAAGTCAATCTTCAAAAAGACACTTGCACCTTTCAATTGGTCAAACAAGTCGTCTATCCTAGGTAACGGATATTTGTTCTTCACCGGCATCTTATTCAGTTGCCTATTGTCAACACACAACCTAAGTGTACCATCTTTCTTCTTAACAAAGAGCAGTGGAGCTCCCCATGGTGATACACTCGGACGAATAAAGCCCTTCTCTAACAACTCTTGTAACTGAAGCTTCAAATCTTTTAACTCCACTGGAGCCATTCTATATGGTGTAATGGATGCCATAGTGGCACCCGGAACAACGTCAATTACAAACTCAATCTCTCTCTCTGGAGGCAACCTCGGTAATTCCTCTGAAAACACATCTAGATAATCACAAACTGTAGGGATGTCTGATAAACTAGGCTCTGCCTTTTTTGTATCAATCACATACGCTAAGTAGGCTTCACACCCCTTTCAAACCATCGTTCTAGTAGTAGCGGCGGATATCACATTAGAGAGGTGGTTCGACCTCTCGCCGATAAAAGTCACTTCCTCGCCACTCGGTGTCCTTAAGGTCACTCTTTTCATTCTACAATCAACTACCACTTGGTGTTAGGACAACCAGTCCATCCCCAATATCACATCAAACTCTTTAAATGACAACTCGATCAAATCTCCCGAAAACTCATACTCTCGTATTCTAATGGGACAATCTCTATAGACTCCATTCACAATGACACTATTGGGGCCTGAACTTTCCATGCTTACCTATTAAGACCGACCAAATCGCATCGAGTCACGTCATCCTTTATATGCAAATGCAATGCAAGCATATCTGAATACAAATACGTTTTCAATCTTTGTAGTACATCTTTGCTTATTAGCTGATACCATTCAAATCAATTGCAATTTCTCATTTAAGACACATTTCAAATGCTCATTTTGTAAAGGATAATTAACCTTATAAACATATATACGTAAACATCATTTTAACTTAAAAGGGGCCCATCATTTGTTCACAAATGCATTTTTTTTTCTTTTCATTCGATATGGCAATATAATCTCATTTGGTCCATTTCCCACCTTGATACAATACAACATTATTAGCCGTTTTCAATATAAAAAACATTTACAAAAACAAAATTAGAGTTCACTTTTCGAATTATAGTTTCAATACAAAAATAGTCAAATCAAATTCATGTATGCATGTGACGGAGCTTTACTTATCCCTCCGTGTGACTTTGACGATGACTCTGATTCTCAGCGGTCCTTGCCTTTGTACCTATTCTCTCAGTACCTGCGCGATGATAAAACAACACATTAAGAATTTTCATGCTTGGTGGTTCTATATAGTTCTCTCTTCCATTTTAGTTTAATATAAATCATGCAATTTTTCTAAATAATGTTTTTTAACATTTTAGACGATCAATCACGTACAATAAATATATTCATTTGTATCATTCGTTCTGAGTTTATTGATGCGTTCCAGTATCCACTTTCATATGCAATAAATCATTCAAAACACAAATCATGCATTTCCACCGATTTTTCTTATCATTTCAATTTGTATAGCAATTTAACCTATGCTTCCTAGTGCATAGGATAATGGAATCAAACATGGTCCCGGCGAAATTTCTGGTAGGTATAAAAAGCTATTTGTTTTATAACACAATAGGATCATTGTTTCTTGTTAGTTATTAAAAATCAATTCGTGAACACTACCGATAATGTCCTACTGGGCTACGGATCGGAATGACACATCATTATGTTTATTCGCAGTACTACTAATTTGACCCTTATTGGTATACCAATTTATCTTCAACTCGAATTTAACGGTTAACATTCTATTAAGGGCGCGTTCAAATCATTCATAGCAAAGTACAGTATAATATGTACATTTATACAAACAATTCATTTTCAATACTTATGCAATTTTTCATATGCAAATCATTTCACAATCAATTGCCTCAAATCAATTAAAACAAATCAATATGCTTTTTCTTATAAATCATTTCATCAATTCAAATCATTTTGTAATCATTCAAACAATTTGGAATTAGAGAGAGAAAAGTGGAGAACAAATTCCAAAATGGAAACAAAAGAGAGAGTTGAAGAACAAACCAAAAAGCTTGTTGCACTTTGATTCCAATCCTCGGAATCTCGATCAATTCGGGCTTTCCTCCTCGTCAGCCCCTATTCCAATAAAATTAACAATCATATTATTAGTCGAGTATTCTAGGAGTTCTATTCAGGTTTACTTTCTACCCGACTCCCCTTTCCATACATTCTTTCTTTATTTTTCCCTAATTCTTCCTCCTTAGAAAACCCTTAACATTTGTTTTAGGCATTTTTATGCCCCATTTTTAATCCTATTTGTGGGCTATGGGACACCCACATGGTTCACTTACACTTAGGGGAATTCAGGAAAAGAAAAACTCAACTTAAACATCAACACAACCAAGCAATTAGTACACTTTGTGCTCTGATCAAATTTTAGCAAGGTGAGAATAATTTCCTTTCAATATGGATTTAGATTATAGGCTGAGAACTTTTTAGTAGAGTCGAAGCGCGTGGGTGGAGTCGAGCGAAAAAGTTATGGTCGATTGAAGTTTGGTAACAATTTCAGATGCAGGGCTCTGCGAAATTGCTGAGCTCTTGCAAAATTCACGAGTTGCGAAATTTAGCGAGTGTATGAAATTTCGTAGGCCTAAGTCGACCGAAGCAAAATTTTTTTCGCAAGGGTTCTTGAGGCCCTCTTGCATTCTCTGTTTTCATTTTCTTTTCCTCTTTTTCATGTTTAATCCACTTGAAAATAGTTAGCCAACACTAAATCAGTCCATTTGCGGTTCTTAATAGAACACACATGCAATTTTCTTGATGATGCATTCGAATCACTTTACACCACTCAAAACATCTCATTTTTGGTTCCAAACAGAGCACACATTCATGTTCATACAAAACAATGCGGATTTTTTTTGGAATAACATAAAACTTGAAATGAGGAGAGAAGTAAGAATAACAAATCAAAAAGAGTCGGTTCTGGTCTCTTTTAAACAGTGCGATCTTGGCTCGAGAGCTTTTATCTTCTCGACTCATTCGGCCTAAACCGGCAAAAGCAGGGAAATATCAATCGGCCATTCTAGGGTTTCCACTTGAGGGTTGATTTACGATACTCTGGTTTCCATGCATCTAGGTAGTTACACTTACCTTGCAAGAAGGGATGAAAACCCTAGTTTTGCCCGACCTGGCGAAGCGCTTTACCATAGATCGGCCTACGTTTTGTCGGTTTAGGTGCGAATCGGTTAGGGCTTAGAGAAGAGATGAACGACTGGAAGAATGAGACGATTTCCACTGATTTGTAGTTCTTAAAATGGAATGTGTGGGAGATGAGGGTGTGAGAGAGGAGTTCATGCGTGAGAGAGAGTTGAGAGGAATGAGAGAAATGTCTCTCAAAGACCAATATTTGGTCTTTTAATCCAAATCCTTCACTAAGCCTTGTTTGGCTACACATTAATTCTCATTTTTCTCACTTTAAAACTTCATTTCACCTTCATTTTCACTTCATTTCATTTCATTTATACTTTGACACTTCCATTATTCATTTATGACCCTTAGGTCCTTATTTAACATTTTTATCAAATTTATTTGGCTCATGTAAAATTTGCAGGTTTTTATCATTTTTTTTTTCTTCGTTTTTTGCCATATGAACTCCGAAGAAATATAATTTAATTTATTTTATACCTTGAACATATTATAAAACTATTAGAGTATTTTTAGGACGTTACAAATATATTCCAACATATAACTAAAACACAAAGGAAATTAACATAACATTTCTGCATTCAAGCTTAAAATACTGAAAAATTAATCCCATTATCATTCATAGTCCTAAAAAGGAAAAATCATCACCTTCCTTTAATTTATGATCTTTTTCTCTAAATTAGGTCAGAGATCATTCAACTTCTTGGATGATCATTACACGTGCTTTAATAAGTTCAAATAAATTATGTAGCAACAACATTAACCCATTTCCATGATCCTGCCTAATCAAAGTCTTGGCCTTTCGTCGCAAATATTCATTTAATACGGAAACAAGTTATTGATCACACATATTAGATAAGCCGTTTTATTTTTGTTCACATGGATGCTAAAGAGAACTGATTCAGCTGCTAGTTGTAGGAATATTCATGGGATAGCGTGCCTGAATTAAACTGAAGATATTATATTGATAATCAAGAAAAAAGACCTTGGTGGGGTTGTTTAGAAAATTGGACTAAAAGGGACATTACCAATTAAAAAACTGAAAATCAGTCATTATTTTTAAAATAATGCAAGTGAATTCTGAAAAGGATTTGGGGGTTAAGTTGAATTCTGGAAAGTTTGATTGATTCATTATAACGAAGAAAATAATTATTATGATATATTGGAAAAAGTAATGGGACAAACATCGACTTTTCAACCCTCGTGGTCTGACTCAGTAGTTTTAGCAAGGCCATGCAAAAAAACTTAGAAATGACGAATCACCTATCTTGCCCCTTTCCTTTTCAATCCTAGCTGGATTTGAAATATGAAAAGTATTTAAGAAAGAAAATTGAGTGAAAAAAGTATTTGAAAAGTATTTGATTCATTAAGTTACGCTAATGGAGTTCTTAACTTAAAAAAAAAAAAAAAAAAGAGTTAACTGGGCTACCTGTGGGTGAGCCCATGGACGGTCCAGTAGGAGTCCTATGGGGCAGTTCTATGGGTTGGACCTAAAACGGAGCATGTGGGCCTATGGTCAGTTCTATGGGTTGGGCCTAAAATGGAGCATATGGCCCAACCTGCCCATAAATGGCCTCTTGCCTGGCTTTGTACCGATGGGTTGGGTCAGGCCCAAAGTAAGCCACAGTTCGGAGATGCTTAGGTAGCATTACTTGAAGGACGTGATTACAATTACATTACTAGCAACATAAAATGATAATTAACTAGGAAAGATGTATTAGAAAGAGCCTGAAAACAAATGCATTTTCTGTTCTACTACATCAAGGTGGTTTTGTTAATAGCCTTAGCTCAAGCCTTGCCCTCTAGAAAAATAAGGCATTCGATTCCTTCTAAGTTTCACACTATCACCATTTGTATGCATGGTTTAGATAAATTTAGAAGACAAAAGTGAATTGGGAAATTTTCTTTAACCTTGTTTTTCTATTTCTGATTTACAAACATTCAAGGTTCTGGTTGATGTAATAAGACTTATCTCCTCGGATAATCAACGTGGACATACAAGACATTCTGCTTTTCTCCATTGCTAAACACCAAATCACCATAGTCGGAACTGATGCTACCTACACCAAGCCATTAGCACGAGATTACATTGCCATATCCCCTGGACAAACAATTGATGTCTTGCTCGAAGCCAACCAACCTCCCGACCATCACTACATGGCTGCTAGGGTTTATTCAAGTGCCGAGGGGCTTAGAATATGCCTAACCACCACTGCCATTGTTCAATACAATGGGAACTATACTCATTCTTCACCTCCTTTCTTGCCTTTTCTTCCTGACTATAATGACACAAATGCGTCAGTTGCTTCACTGAGCCTCCAGAAGCTTAGCAAATAAGATTATCTGTGGATGTGCTAAACAAATATTACCACGCAATTGGTCTTCACACTGTTTCAATTAACACATTACCATACTCTCTTAACAAGACATGTGAGGTCCGAATGGGACAAGGCAAATTCTGGATTTAAACAACATAAGCTTTGTAAGCCCAAAGATTGATGTTCTTGAAGCATATTATCAAATCAATGGAGTATTCAGGGCAGGTTTCCTAGCTTCCCACCCTTGTATTTAATTTTACAGCAGATTATCATCGTTGCTCCTAAGGTTACCGAATCAGGGGGACTCAGGTGAAAGTACTGGTATGGCTCCGTGGTGGAGCTTGTTTTACAAGGACAAACTTGGTTGCTGGGACGGACCATCCCATTCATCTCCATGATTTCGTTCTATGTTGTTGGGTGGGGATTTGGAAATTTCGACAAAGATAAGGACCCTTTAGGGTATAATCTAGTTGACCCTCCTCATCTAAACACAATCGCTGTCTCGAAAAAAGGTTGGACCACCATCAGATTCAAGACAGAAAACCCTGGTACGTACGTAGCTCTCAACCATGACATGCACACATAACTAATATTACTAATATTGCAATGTACATACGACTTCCTCTTATATTTCTTTGGCAATATTTGGATTGTGGAAAACGCATAAAAGAAGATTAAAAGGAAAAATTGAAAAATTTTAAAATATAATTAAAATGTATAAACTATTTTTGTTTACTATTTTAAACTCATCTCATTTAAATATTTAAAAATTAATATAAATATTTAAAAATTCGAAATGGATAATTTTGTAACTTATTATTATTATTATTATTTTAGTAAATGTATATAATTATGATAAAAAATCTTTTTTTATTAGTTATAGTTCAGAAACCCATCACAACGTTTTTGTTTTGACAGGAGTTTGGTTGATGCACTGCCATCTAGAACATCACTTTACGTGGGGAATGGACATGGTGTTCATAGTGAAAAATGGCCCCGAGGTCCAAAGAGCACAATTACTACTGCCACCTCCCGGACATGCCTCCCATGTTGAAACCGCTCTCAATGTGGTGAATTTCTTTCTAATTAATTATTGTGTGACAATTACCATGAAACTCAAAGCCAAAGAGAATTCACTTGGAAATTCCTTAACATGTAATTGAATATTTAGTGTTGCACACTAAATCCAAGCTTCTTGAATAAAGTCCTGCATGGAATCAGCACCTGCAGGCTTCTTGAATAAAGTCCAAGCTTCTTTTGGTGGTAAGGCTTCTTGAATAAAGTCCAAACTTCTTTTGGTGGTAAGGCTTCTTGAATAAAGTCCAAATTTCTTTTGGTGGTAAAGTCTCCACTAAGAAAACATTATTTGTGCGCTCATATCTTTGCATAATAGTTCTTCATTACTACAAGTCAACACTATTTTGCATTGTTTCATATTTCAATTCGCTCCAAATCAATTTCCTTCCAAATGTCATCTAGGATTATAAGGATCTTTTCTTTCTTTAGTCTCTGCTTCATTTTAACTGCTCTTTTGGATCCATACCAATACCACTCCTTAGATTCCCAGTGTAACATTTCTGCAATTTGGTATTGAATATCTTGTTGAAGATTATCCAAATGTTGAGTCGAGGATAAATCAAAATAGACTTGCGAGGTGAACAAGTGGTGTTACATAGCTTGATGAGCAACTTGTTTGACGATGTTGTTTGTGACCAGTGACCAAGCCGCCAATCCCTATTGGAGACTCTAATGGATTAGACATTGTCGTCTCTCAAGGCATCCGTAATTGTGGGATAGTGTGAAATACTACCTAAACCTTTCCAAGATCTCGTTATCCAAGAACATATATACCTCACTTTCACCGTATTTATCTTGACATCAACTCTATACTCACTGAATTGAGGGCTAAAACCAACACTCCTGTATATGGATCTCCAAGTATGCATTAATCAAGTACCCACTGGAATAATTAGTCCAGTAGATTAAACAATTAAAGTTACAAAACATATACAAAGATGAAGTCTTCCGCAAACCGGGAGTGTAGTTTTTCTCCATCAATTTTCATTTGAGTATTGCAATTTTAATGTGTGTATATATATATATATATATATATATAACAAGAGTTTTCTTTTTTGAATTCCAACAATCAAATTAGGAGTTCTACAGAGTGCAGATCAATCTCTGCTACTGTTTGGAGACTGACTTGCATATCACAAGGGACTTAACATCTATGAAGCACGGATATGGCTAACATGTAGAGTGTCCATGTGTTAGCCACGTCGATACACGGACACGCGTAGGATAAGTGTCGGATACGCCACGTGATGTATCGTTGACCAAATAAAAGGTCAAAGCTTTGGATACGACGGAGATAAAACCACTACAAAGATTAATGACGTTTAATCCATGAATATTTGGAAAAAGCGCTATTATTTAAATTAGTATGTTATATTTATGGCGCTTGTTAGAGATGTCATTGTTTACTTTAGCTTTTCTTTTTAGTTTATGACGCTTATTTGGTATCCAATGGCACTTATTTGAAGTGTCGTTGCATAAATTCCTTACATTTCATTTATGGGTATAAATATCCCTCTTTAAAACCGGCTCCCTGTTTCGATAAAAAAAAAAAACCTACTCCCCAACCCCAACTGCCCACAATCTTAAAACCCCAATTACTTGTACCAAAATAAAAAATGTCAGCAACTTCTCTATGCTCTTTTAGAGGAGACTCCTCAATTGGAAGCCTTGAAGAGAAACTGGGCAGTGATTGGAGTCAGCTCTCATTGGAGCTAGTTGAAGTCATTTCTCAGGCCTTAATCCACGCTCTCTTCCTTGCCCGAAAGTGAACCCTAATCAATATACAGAAAACACAGAACCTAAAGCGATATTGATGTTGTAACGGTGAGGGTGCAGCAGCACATAAGCTACCTCGATCTCCTGGCTCGCATGGAGTTCCCGAGAGAGAGCTCCAACTCGGTGAGTTTGAGGAGGAAGTGGGTCAGAGTTGAAGCTAGGAACTTGATGACCCAGTTGCAAATCGAAAGCGCGAAGGCGGGGAACTTGACAATGGAGTCATTACTTTGGTTGCTATACTCTACCTAGCCAAAGATGAGGGCAAAAGTATTGTAGATGATTTCTAGGGTTTCGGTTGTGGATAGATGCAAACATGTGTTGATGGCATAGGGCTTCAACTGATAAACCAATTGATTAGGGTTTTAAAATCAAGAAGTGGTTTGCTAAGGAAAAATCTTGGATTGCCAATAACTGGTACGGATTGTTCTTCTTTTTCCATTCTTTTGAGTGATTTTGATGATTTACACAGAAGTTCGTCCCATTTTCTTTGTTTTTATTATTATTATGCAAATTTCTCACGTTTAGATAACAATAGATTTTTTTGCTATGCAATCAAATAATGAATAATATTCCATAGAGAGATTTTGAGTTAATTTTCAAATTGTACTCAGATTATTTCTTTACTTATTTATTTTCAAAGCTGGGTAATTATTTTTAAAAGAATTTCCTTGGTATCCATAGTTGGGAATTAAGCAGCCATGATGAAAACCAGCATTGCTCCAAAGCTTTCTTGTTTTTGCTCTATCTCTTTCCCTACATTCATGTTCTCTCTCTCTTTAAACCTTTTTCACCTACGGCTATAGAATCCAAGGCTAGATGACAAGTTCTGATAAGTCCATGATAGAGATTTTTATATTATTTTATTTTTGTTTGGCAAAAATTTCACATTAATCATAAACTCCTTAGGCATCACCATTATCATGATTTCCCAGCTCTATTCTTCGGTGTTGTGTGAGCTCTCGCTCTCCTTGGACCGATGAGTCCTTTTTCGGTTTGTTTTGAGGAAGATGCCATCGCCTCTAATCGCAATGCCTTTCGGATTGTCTTAACTTTTTCTACACCTCCTTGTAAGTAAATTTTTGGACTCAATCTCTATTGGTTTCTCAGAAATTTGGGAATGGAAATGGAAAAGGGAAGAGAGAAGATAACATTTAATTTTTTTATGTTGTTGTTCTTAGTGTAGGATACTTGGGAAATGATATTTGGTTACTGATGCATTATAAGAAATGGAGAGAATTAGAATGTTCGAATTTTAATTACGAGGATGTTGCATTTAAGTGTTTTGAGAGATCATTTATTTTTTCCTGAGTTTTATCTTTGTTTGCTATGCTTCAAGGTTACATCAGGGGAAAGAATATCGTTCTCTGATTTCTTCTAATGGTTTCAACTTCTTAAGATTTGGATCGTGTTTTTATTGTTAGTAAGTATTATGGAGGAACATTGTCTATGGAAGTCCTTGGGAAGTGCCTTAAAGGAGTAGCAGTGTCAAGAAATGACTACATTGTCTCAACTAAGTGTGGCCGGTATGCAGAGGACTTTGATTTCAGTGCTGGGAAATTAAGAGCATTGATGAGAGTCTAGCAAGGCTGCAACTTGATTGTTTTGATATACTGAATTGCCATGATATTGAATTTGGGTCTCTTGATTAGGTGTTAATGGAATGTTCTTTAATTTTCCTTTGGAATTTGTATCTTTATTTATTTGTGTGTATGTTTTGTAACACCAGAATATCAATAGTATGTGAGTCTATATAGGAAGCTAACTTTTTTATAACTCTTACATTAGTTGTATTTCTTCACGTAGACATAGTATGTGAGCCTAGTATAAGAACGGTGTGAGCCTAGTCTATTGAATGTGTTATTTCAAAGTGAAATCTGAAGCTTTGCTTGCTTTAATATGTTTTTTCAATAGGTTGTCAATGGAACTGATTCATGTCCTTCAAAACTCTAGGAAACAGGAATATCATATTCATTGGTTGGAATTTGCTTGGAAATTTGCTTATGTGCTTGATAGAGTGCCACTTGGCCCCATTAATGTGATTCTGTCATATTGTCACTATATTATCAATGATACAAGACTTGAGGATTTGTTGCCTTGCTTAAAGAGCAAGGAAGTTGGTGTGATCGATCAACACTTCTCCACTTACAATGGGATTCCTTATAGAGAGGGGCCCTTCGGAATGGCACCCTGCTTCTCCTGAACTTATGGTGTTCTTTTGTACCTATTAAATAAACTTTGCCATTTTTTTCCTATTGTAAAAACCTGAAAAAATTGCAAAACGATAGACTATCGTAGTAGTACTAACAGAAAACTTATAAATTTCTCTATATCTCAGATGACGACGCGGATTACACTACTGAGTTCGTCTCATGAAATCTAGACTCACAGTCAAATTTTGTTGAATTCCGAGACAGTCGAAATTTCACGTATTTCGAGGTGAATAGACGAATAATGGAGTGACATTTGGCATGATGAGCTTGTGCCATGTGGCATTAGAGAGGGGGACACTTGGCAAGATGGTGGAAGCCAAGTGTCATGCTACTCTCATGCATGAGCATGGTAGTGGGTGGAATAGAGGCATGGAGAACACATGGCCTAGTAATGGCCATGTGTCAAACCACTTTGGGAGTGGTGTCCTACACCTAACCCAAACAGTTTGGTGGGTGATGAGGGGGAGGAAATCAGTTCGTAGAGGGGAGAGGAGAGGAAGGAAAGAAAGAAAGAAAGAAAGAAATGAAGAAAAGAAGAAAAGAAGAAGGAAAGAAAGGAGAAAAGGAAGGAAGAAAAGAAAGAAGAAAAGGAAGAGGTAGCTTATACTCTAAGAAGTAGGTTCTTCTCCTACTTGGGATATCCTTGTCTATGGGCCATTCAATGGCCATGGAGCTTAGCCCTAACATGGGGGCTGGTTCAAAAAAACAGTTTGGGAACAAACTGTGTGAGTCTCTAGGTTCTTTTGGTTCTAGAAAACTTGGTTTTTAGGCGGAGTTGGACTTCTTTAAAAAATGTCTTTATATTCTGTTGGATTTTGTGTGCCATTATTTTAAGTTAAATTGGAAAAATCAGTTTATACCACTGATTGGATAACATTTAATTTTGGTGGAAGGTAAAAAATGTATATTTATTTTCTAAGCTGGAAATACGGAAAAAATCCCGGTTGCATGTTCATTTTCTTGGTGGATTGTCTGATTTATGTGTGAGAAGTGGTAGTAATGCATCTTTTGTTTTTTTTGGTTAGAAAATTTGGAAGAAAAAAATCCAGTTCATATGTTTACTTCTTGGTTGATAACTTTGGAAATTTTGTGTGAATATAGTGTTAATAGTGCATGTTGTTTTCTAAGCTGGAGATATGGAAAAAAATTTCAGTTTGTATGGTTAATTCTTGTTTGAAAAATCCATGCAGTTTTTATGGAAGTAATATTGGTATATGCATGTATGAAATATAAGTAAATAATATGCAGTAGCATTGCATCTCACGTGCATAGAGGACATCGATATATGCTCGGGTGTGAGTGCACGACATGAAAACTGAACAAGTAGTTTTTGTCGGATGGTTGTCAGACAGACATTTTGCGAGATCACATCCCGACAAAATATTTCGGAGTGTGTTCAATGAAAAAAAAATGAAAAAAAAAAATATTGGAGGGTTGTCCACAATACTATCGGAGTTTGTCCAAATGAAATATATCAGAGGGTTGTCCACAATACTATCGGAGTATGTCCGAATGAAATATATTGGAGGGTTGTCCACAGTACTATTAGAGTCTGTCCAAATGAAATAGATCGGAGGGTTATCCATGGTACTATCGGAGTCTGTTCAAATGAAATATATCGGAGGGTTGTCCACAGTACTATCGGAGTCTATCCAAATGAAATAGATCGGAGGGTTGTCCACGGTACTATCGGAATCTGTCTGAATGAAATATATCGGAGGGTTAATCCAGTACTTCTCCAGTCTTTCCAAATGAAATATATCGAAGGGTTAATCCAGTCTTATCGGATCTGTCGACTAAAATATATTGGAGGGTTGTCCCGCAGTGTGCTCCGGTCTGTCCAAATGAGAAAAAAAAAAGAGAATATCGAAGGTAGAGTCGACAGCATTTTATGGTCTATCGAAGAACCTTATGAGGTAAAACAAAAACCTTTTGTTTTCGAATTTTTTTTTTCATACATGGGAAAAATGCATGTGTGAGGGAGTCGGTGAGGACTCGAGTCATGGGGCTTGGCATGTGGCATTCATGTAGAAAATTGCATAATTTTTACTTGAATGGGTATGAATTTTGTGAACATGGCATTGCATGTGCACTTAGATTGAGGTCTTAATACGTAGGAGATTTTCTCCTCTTTGGGCTTTGCTTACCAGGTACGTGGGAAAACCATTTTAGGTCTTGGAGTGACGGCGGCGATGGGCTCATCTTTAACCTCGATTTGTAAGAAGAAAAAAGGCTAGAAAATGCCTTGTTTGCATTACATGATTTTGGGTTGGAAACCAGAGATTTTAATATATGGAACAAAATATTGTATTTAATTTAGTTTATAAAATTAAATACATTTATGAATTTTTAAGTTTCTGAAGTCGTAGTAAAAGTGAAATTATGTTAGTATAGGTTGTGTGGAAATGAAATGAAAAAAAAATTTGTACAAAAATGACCCTCGGGATTTGGGGTGTCATAGCATAGTATCAGAGTTTAGGTATACGAATACCTAGGGAGCTCGGGTGTGGGTATCCATAAGTATGATCCTAATACCCGACTTCACGAATTTGGGTATTAGAGTTAGTACCGCGAATACACAGGACTCGATGGGCGAGGGTTTAGATCATACATACCGCATGAATTGGGTGAAGTGACATGTGTGATTTGCGTGCTTGTTTTGCGTGAACCTTTTATATGATAAATAGTATGTGAACACTAGGGTTAGAAAACATAACCTTAGGGGTCGGGAAAACATACTGAACACGTTATTCTGGAAATTAAATTAAATTGAATTACATTGAGTAGTTTGGCAAGTGCCTTTCGCAATAATGAAAAAAAAAAATCTTAAGTTGCCATTTGACTTGTGGGATGGCAGTTGAGGGCCAACTCAAGAAAGGGTTTCCCATAGGGCTGTCGCTGTTTTTATCAGTAGGCCTTTAATGGGCCGTGGATGTCATAATTTCTTGCCATTGCCGCAGGCTAGTCTGGCCCCAGGGTGGGAGGACGGGTGACTCAGAGAGGGTTGTGGGCATCCTTGGGCATGTGGGGACTGATGGTCGGGACAACTGGCCATCGAGTAGGCTTGGCATGCGGAGCATCGGGGGACTTAGGTCTTCAGTCTTCATCGGGGAAGAAGTCGACCTTCTTGCTCAGGCAGGAAGATCGTTTTGCATGGATCTGAGGGCGATGTAGCCAGAATTGAGCTAAGGTCAGTATTCGAAGTCGGAGACACTTGAGACTCTACCCGGGTAATGTTAGAGCGTGTTTCCATTGTCACAAGTCTGGACACTTTAGACGAGATTGCCCTCGGAGTCAGGGATCTCAGAAATGTGGGACATCATAGTCGATCATTTAGTGGGACATCGCATGAGAGCAGTTTTGTTCCTCCTTACCCCGGCATGGGCGAGGAGCCCCGGTGTCGATCTGAGGTCTTTGCTGGCACCTACTAGTGGCCCCGTGGAAGCGGGCCACATGGACGGGACATGGAGTCGAGTGAGAGGCGAGCTCATGGCCCGCGGGACTTCTAACTAGACGGTGCAGATGATATGCCACCATTGTCGTCAATGCGGGCCTGAGGCGGGATTGTCTCGGAGGCGAAGGATCCGTGGTACCCGATGCATTTGGGCTTGTTGATCGATCACGGTATCTGAGTGCGTTCGACTCTCCCACTTCTTGACGAGATTGTTGTTTTGATTCTGGTGCTTCATATTCATGCTTATCGTTGCATCATGTGTACAAAGGTTGGGGCTTAGAAGTTGAAACCTTAGAAGAGTCGTAGTATTTGTGTAAAAACTTGAATTTACTGTTTCCATGAATAGTAAATTTCGTTTTTGATAAGTTATGTATTTGATTGGAAACGATCAAATGAATAGTAATTTTCGAAAAATGAGCCCCAAAAATAAAAAAATGTTCAGAATAATGTATTGAGTCTAAAAAAACCGAAATGGATCAAAACCGAATTCGTTTAAGGGGTTTTTAAAGCGTCCGACGATTTATGACGAAAATGCCCTTTTTACGAAATAGTTGTAAAAATATTCCTTGTGCCCCTATAATATTTTCTAAAGCATGTTCATGATAGGAAATAAGTTTAATTAGAGTATTCCATGGTCAATTTTATGATTGAACTGATCGTAAGATATTTTGAAATTTTATCGGTATAGGGAATTATTATCTTAGGAGGAACATTTAAGTCATTTAGTGATAACCTAATCTAAGTAAGCAAAGAAAGAACCAATAGAATGGTGCCACATAAGCTTGGTGATCCATGTGATTAAAAATGGACCTATGATAGTTTCCATAAATTTTGATATTTATCATAAATTGGATTAATAACTATGGTTAGTGGAAGAGTTAAAAGTTAACTAAAGTCAAACAAAATTTGGTTAGTTAAAGTTAACTAAGGTTAAAATGATATTTGTGTTAGCAAACCATGAGGAGTTAGTTAAACTAACTATTGTTCAGTTATTAGGATTTATGGAGCATAAAATTTAATCTTAGTTCTTTTGAATTTATATAGTTCCATATAGATAAATAGAATACAGGATGATAACCAAGGCACAGGGTTAATTTAAGGATAATTGGAGGGCAAATTAGGCATGAAAAAGGATCATAAAAGAGCATTTGGACTTGTCTTGTGGGGTGCATACAGGTGAGATAGAATTGAAAGGCAAAAGTGAAGAGAAAATGAAGAAAAAAGGGAAGCATGCAAGGGAGACAAAATTCTGCAGCCCTTTCCAAGTTATTCAAGTGATTCTCATGCCATTTCAAGTCAATTTCAAGTGTGCATCATGTCCATGAAGTTCCCTGGATCAAGTCATAAGTGAAGAATCAAGTTTCTAAGGTGAGATCACTTACTAGTCTATGTGAATTTGAAGGTTAATGGAGGAAATGGTTATATGAGGGTGTAAATGAGTTTCTTGGCATGTCTTTATGCAGATTTGAACAAGAGATTTCATTAAGACACCAAAACTCTTAAGGTAAGCAATTAGAGTTTTATGGATTATTTATCTAAACCTTCAATTAAGTTATATTAAGGCTTTAGCTATTAAATTGACATGATTCTAGGTTGATTTTGCTAAGAAGTGAAAATAAGAATGAGATTATAAGGATTGTAAATTTAGGTCAACCTTGGATGTTAATGGAAGTGATCTTTTGTTTGATTGATTTTAATTGATTTAATGACATTACTTGAATACTTGGAAAGGAATTAATGGAATTTAAAAAGTTGAAAAGAAATGGGATATGGCATCGAAGGTTAGACGAAGAGGGTTTAATTGGGAAATGCATTGGTTTGATTGGATTTAAGTGAATCAATAGTATTGGATGAATTGTCCAAATGTAATTGTTGGAAGAAAATGGAAAGAAATTGAAGAAATAATGATGAATGGGTGACATGGCAAGATTAGGCCACCTAGGGAAAAGTATGAAGAAGTTGAGTTTCAATTGATTTTAATCAATTGGGAGTGATTAAATGCCTAATGGAATGTATTAGAAATAAAGTTTTAAGAAAAAGAATTTATTAAGGTATAAATGTAATTTTTGCTAAGGTGAAGGGCATTATGAGTTTTTCACTTTAAGCATGCTAATAGCTTGATTTAAGGCTTGTAATGAGGTTGTCATGAGCCTTTATTTAATTGGAAGTGAATTGGATAAGTTGAGATTAAGTTGAATAAGAAAATGCTTAAGGGTTGCTTTCTAATTTAATAGAAAGTATGTTATAGTTAATGTTTTAATTGAATATTGTTAAGGTATGAATGTTAATGGATTTTATGGATAATGTGACTTGTAGGAGGAAAGTGATTAAGGACAAAGGTGGAGGTGGAAAGTTTTTAAAGGAGGACAAAGGGGGCTTAAATAACTAAGGTGAGGGAAAATGTAAATGTTTATGAAATATATATGTATTAATGTTTCAAATATATGTTTTCCATATCTATATTATAAATGTTTAAATGAAAAGGAAATATGGTTTTCTTGACTTTAATTATGTTGAAAATATACAAATGAATTATAGTTTCCATAGTTTTGTAAGCATGATTTACTTAGTTTCCATATTCCATAAAATATATATATATATATATATATACCATATATATATATATATATATATATATATACCTCTCTATATATATATATATATATATATATTAATGTTTACCAATGTATATGTTTTCATATCTATGCTATAAATGTTCAAATGAAAAAAAAAAAAAAAAAGGAAATGTGGTTTTCTTGACTTTAAATTATGTTGAGAAAATATGAAAGGATTATGGTTTCCATAGTTTTATAAAACATGATTTATAGTTTCTATATAAAGTAAATGTTTACGAATGTATATTCTATATATATGTTTATATAAGAAATGTTTATGAATCCATAGTTTATCTTATATTTATAAAGATAGAAGTTTAAGAGAGTCGACTAAGAATTCTTTATGCGTGCATGATACATGGGAAAGTGATAGGATATTTTATAGAGGGAAGGGAAGAGTGATGCATATCGCCATGCACGTGAAAAGCATGAAAAGGTTACCAACGGACGATGTGATTTATTCCATAGTGCCATGGTATCTAAAAGCGTGATTCAGGAGGTTTGAACATTGAGATCGTAAAATTTCATTTAGTCGGAGGAGTTCTTTCATGGGTCAATGGTGGTTAACGGTAGGCGGGTTCCATTATATATGACGGACTCAAAAAGGAAAAGAAAGTAAAGTAAATGTTTATTGAAATGAGATATTTATACAATTGTTTTACACATTGTATTTGAATTATATCTGGACGGAAAAGAAAGTAAAGTAAATGTTTATTGAAATGATATGTTTATACAATTGTTTTACACATTGTATTTGAATTATATCTGGAAACATTATTTTCCTATGAATTGTACTCTCACTGAGCTTCTTTAGTTCACCCTTTTTTCCAAATACTTTATAAAATGTTTTCAGGGACAGAGACTAACGAGCAGTTCGAGCATCCTCAGGCTAAGTGACACTTCCGCCTCACATGATGACAACATTTTGAAAATGTATACACCTTGTTTTAAATAACTACTTGTGCACCTTTATTTTGTAATGTATATATGTTTTAAAATATTGCTTATATTTCTATGGTGTTTAGAAAAGGATTTTAAATTTTGATTTGAAATTTCTTGTCGTGGACTTGATGTCCCGTAGTTGGATGTGGAGTAAATGAATATTTTTGGTAGTGTAAAAGTTTTTATTACAGGTGTTGTAAATTGGGAGATGTCCGAAAAATAGAAGAAACTCTGTCCGATTTTTTGCAAAATGTTTAATCGTATAAAAAGGGTTTAATGTTTAAAAAGAAAAGAAAAAAAAAAATCTCCCACCATGTTTAATAAGGTTTTAATGGAAAGCGTAATTGTATAAATGGGTTCGCTCCACGGATTCACTTTTGAAAAGAGTTTAAAATAAATGTTTTTTCAAATCTATAGGAGTGTCGGGAGGGTCCCTCGGGTTAGGAAGAGGAAATCCGGGTTGGGTCCCTTAAATGTGAGTTTCCCTCCCTAGGGATTAGGGTGAGGGTTGACAAGGTATGTCAGAGTTTGAAGTCATTGATTCGTGCCACAGTAGGTTGAGCTAAAATCAACAAAATTTATATACACACAAGTTCACACTCTTTGCTGGTAGTCGACTCTGCGATATAATTGATCTAAGGTGGGGAAACCTTTGAGGGATGGGTTTCGTCGCAAGTAGTTTGCGTAAGTGCGGAAGGTAAGGCTACATTTGGACTCTTTGGATTTGCTTCAAAAAAGCGGTGGAAGTAGGTTGAAAGCGAAATTGTAAAAGCGAAATGAAGTGTGAAAAGTTAACTTTGAGATTTGGGTCACTAACTTGGTAAGTTAGAGGAAGCGAGCAAGTCCACCGGGTTTTATCCTCGCGTTATGACATGCGACCTATAGTCGAGGCATAGCAGGATCTATGTTTAACTGGCAAGCCTCACCCTTGAAATCAACTCCTATTTGAGTCAACACCAATTACTTATCTATGGCCCCTTTACTATTTGAAACCACAACATTTAAATATCATTTTAGAGGCTCGTAAAGAATGAAGTCAGAGCCGGTGCATCAGCATTAAGTATGCCTTGTATCCTAAAGCATGGAGTATTGGCGAATCAATAACATTGATACTATTCAGCCTAATTTGAGAAGATGGGGTCATAAACCGCGATGTCTGTGGCTTTTGTCTGAGAGGACAACATGTGCTGGCTACCAAAGTAGCTTCCTTATACTTCAAGAAAAGAAGCAGCGAGCATCTCTTGAGTTGTCATCTTGAGAGGGTGTTTGGCAGCGAGAAAGTAAGAAAGAGGAGAGAGAGAGAAAAGCAAAACCTAATTAAAAAAAGCGAGACAAAAGTAAAAACTACGATCCTTCTCTGAAATTCTCATGTTTATTACAAAAGAGAGGGTTATAGGCCACCTCGATACATGAAAATGCAAAAAAAACCTACAAATTTGGCTAAGTTAAAGGGCGAGAGTAATACCAAATTTGAAGTCGGTTAGCATTAAATACCACAAAAGCATGGCTGAGCGATGAATTTGCTAAATTTGAAGAATTTCGCTAGGAAGCGAAATCACAGTCATAAACGAAATAGAATACCGCTAAAGCACAGTAATTTAAGCTAGGTAGCGAATTTGCTAACAAGCGGGAATTTTAGATGATGAAATCTGAAATTTAGCTAGGAGGCAGTGCCTAGCGGCGGTTGGTCTAGTGAAAATTGGCAATTTATTGGGTTGCGAAATTTTCGCTAAATTCGCGAAATTTGCGATCTAGCGAAAATTTTATGACTCTATGAATTCGAGCTTTGTTGATCTCCTTGCATTTCATCACAATATTTCAGCTGCATCGAATTTTTCTTCACTTGCCTTGAGTTTTCATTGATTCTAGGAAATTTGGTTGATGGCTGACACTTGCAGTTGAACTTCATGATTAGGTATATCTCGATATTAGAACTCCCCGAAGTGCGCGAAAACCTGTAGCTTGACCCGAAAATAACCTACAAGCGGCATAAGTGATACTAAAGACTTGAGCAACGATTGGCATTAATGACATGATTAGTGCCGCAACACTCAAAACCCTATCTAAAATAGGGTTAGAAATAGCACTTTTTGAGTGTAATCCACCCAACCGGCGATTGCTGTCCCTTAGCGTCACAACTGAGAGAGATGCATGTAGTGATTTTCAAGTTTATGATTTAAAAGGTGTATATAAACATATAAACGGTACTTTAAATTGAAAAATGGACGCAGGTTTGAAAGCGAGCATGAAAGAGCCAAAACCATACAGAGTAATTTTAGGTCAATATTGGTTTCATGATTCTCAGCTTGAATTTCCCACCTAAAGTCTAATGGTTCTTTATATAACCATATTAAGTCGATAAAGCGCAAAATTGTCTCCTCCCCTGACCTAGCAGCGACGCTGTTAAGTTTGTTGAGCAGCCGGATCAGAATGGTACACTCTTCTTTTTGTTCAACTCTGATGGCAGTCTGATACCTAAAATTCCGACTTCACGAAGTAAATTATGGCGAAGATCATGATGACTCAAGCCAATTAAGTTTGGGCATGGCCAAAGGATCCATGACCACAAACTCGACTTCACCGGACTCAGATGTAACCCGAAAATCAAAGCGCCTACAATTCGTTTAAGACTCTACCTATCCACCCGTATATCGAACTGAAATCGATGACCAGCCCGCAAAGAGCTTAGGGCATCGGGTTTCAAAGGCTTTGCCATACACCCTCGGGCCGGGTGCTTTCGGGTTTCAAGGCAAAACTGCGACTTTATTTTCTTTTCTTCTTTTCTTTTCTTTTTCTTTTTTTTTTTCTTTTTTGGGGAAGACAACATTGGTCTTCAAATGTAGGTAACTTCAAACTATCTTAGGTTTGGCCTTCTAAGAAATGGCTTTACAAGCGAAAGGAAATGAAACAAATTCACAGCTATTGAAATAATACAGGTCACGGTGTGTGAACTAGCATAAAGGAGAAATTTCAAGTTGAGCATCTCTATTTGGAGCTACATGGTGATCAAAAATTATTTCGAGCATGGAATTTGCTCTAACACATAGAGGTGTGGTGGTGTGATTTCCCGACATAAGCGATTCAAATTTAACCCGATTTGACGATTCAATTGTTGATTCCGAAAGAAAAGCATTTACACCTTGTAAAGGCACAAAACATGATAACACCTGGTGTATATATAAGCCCGAATAGCTTTTGATATAGCCAAAATGGCTAATACATGAATATCAAGCTAAACATACAAAGTATCAACGCCCTCGCATGGCTATCTGAAAATCCTAATCAAAATCGGTAGGCGGAGTTGATAAAGGCGATAACTATACAAAAATGTAAAAGAAACCTAACCACCTACATTTCTTTGTGGTGGTGAGGTAGTGAAGTGGGCTGAAGGTCAGCTGCTGCTGCGGCCAGAACATCGAAGCGGAGGCGTGGTGGGCTCATCTCGGTGACAGGGAACATGAGGAAGACGCCCGGGTGGAGTCATGTCTGTGTCGACATGGAATGGCCTTCAGACTGACCTCGATCTGGGGGCATCAATGCAAGCGCTAGTGAGCAGATAGCATCAAATGCAATTTTATCTCTCTCGGTGACATGGTATTACTCCGTGAATGGTGTCTTCGAATAGGATGGAGCCAGGGTATCATTGCCATTTCTTGATGTAATCTGTGGAGGGAGGGGATGGGGTAACATCTGTGGAGCCGGTTTCTGCTTTGTATCTCGGGCTCGGGGCGGGATATATCAGCATGCATACGGTGGTCTCGGCCTCGACCGTGCCTCCTCACAGTCTGTGGTCGTGGTGGAAAGATCTGGACATAGTCATCACCGCTCCAGCATCATAACCGGGGGGGCATCAGACCCCTCATCTCGATCTGGGCTCCTGCAGGAATCCATATGCTTTCGAGAACATAGGCGGAGGAGTCTCGCGCCTAAGTGATGGAATGCTCTGCTCGTACCGAGGTCCTTAGATGGACTATACTCCTCAAAGCGCAAAGAGGCCATCACGACAGGGTGAACCGAAAATCCCAGAGATCGTGCAAAAGCGCCTCCCAGAGATGCTCCACTCTCACTGCGTATCTTGAAGGCGGAAGTCTTCGTCTGAGCGGATGGTCAGCGGCGGCGCCCGGCGGGAGAGTGCCTCTGCAGTAAATCTTAGTCAGCGGTGGTGTCTCGGCGGTGCTCGAACCATCTCGCGATGAGGCGGGTGGAGCCCGATCTCTGTAACCCTCTCGGCATTGGCGGGCGGTATCACAGCGGTAAGAGGCTGCCGAATATGTTGACTCCCGGGTATGTGGCGATCGTAAATCTTGATGAAGCTCGCGGACCTAAACGCTCCCCAGAGGTCATCAGTGGTAAAGAAGCTGCTGACACCACTTTCGCGGGTAGCTAATCTTTGTCTCGGAGTCATGAAGGTAATAGTGGGCCTTTCTCTCGATCAACCTCATGGACTCCGTATCGGGATCGACTCGTGAGGGGCGTCGTAAGCCACGACTCACGATCGGAGCGATGCAGTGGGTCGTACATTCCGGAATGGGGTTCCCCTACGAGCATTGGCCCCTCGAATCCTCGAGCGGCGACAATTTGAGTGATGAAGTCGCCTCACGCGGCCAGTCTTTGGCGTGGCGGGCTGCGGTAGAGAGGATGATGACTCGCTTGGGCCGATGCGGGCGGCCTTGGAGAAAGAACTGGGCCTCAGACTCTCCTCTGAGTCTGCGGTGATGGGGCCTGGGGTCCCGTCAGTGTCCCGATGCGTCAGGAATCCGGGGCTCCTCGGGAGTCGCCTCGGGGATGGGTGATGGTGGAGTCGGGACCGGGTGGGGCTCTCGAATTATCTTGAGATCTCACTCGGGGCTGGCTCACGGGACCCACCTCGATCTGAACCATATCTGAAATCGAAATAAAATACTGAAAAAGCTGACTCAACGAAATGTAAAGGTGATGCCTTTGTAGAACTAAGCGAGGCTCGGTAGTGGGCACTCACGAAATAGCAAATGAACCGGGGCTCAACAGCGGCTAAATGACCTGGCGGCAAATAAAGGCTCGGGAAAAGATCGGAAATCTTGCGAGCGAGGGCGAAATATTAAGCGCGGTGGGGCTCAGGCTCCAGCCCAGAGGTGGCTGGCCAGGGCGATGAGCAGTCGGGCTCGTGCGTGTCATTGGAGGCTCGTCGGCTCGGTGGATGGGAGGCGAGGTACGACGGGCTAGGATGCACGGGACCGGGCGATCACGGCGGCTCGGTCGTGGTGTGCAAATCCGGCCGATGCGAAGCGAGTGACACGGCGGCGGTGGCCGGGCTCGGGAAGGTTCGTGAAATTTGGGACGGGAGCTGGTAATCGCGGGGCTTCTCCTGGGAGCGAGAAAGTGAGTACAGGCGAAATGGACGGCCTTCCACGAGTTTAAATAGGCTCGTTTGTGGCGTAGGGTCTCTCATTCCATTTCGGTACTTTTGGCGAATTTGGCCATCTTGTGCTTAAATCAAAATTTTAAATTAAATATTACTACTATAAAAATTATTATTATAAAATTTACTATATGAGCCAAAAATAAAATTTAACAAAGCAAATACTATCTTATGTAAACAAAGTACTAAATATTTAAAATTACTTAAATTAAAGAGTTTGCTAAAAATAATTGAAATTAAAATAAATTAAACAAAAAGTAAACATGAGTGGCTTGCATAATTCGAGTTTATAGAAACAGAACCGATTCATTCTCAAAATTTACTTTCGAAATTCGAGGGAATGATCTCTCGACCCTGCGATGATAAAGGCGTTCCAATGTGTTGGGTGCCCACGAATGTTGATGCTCCTCCTTGATGGTTTGTGATTTGAGCGGTTAACTGCCGATTGGTGTTGATGGCAAGACCAGTATCTCCTCATCTCCATGGCTTATTACTCCTTTGCATTTACGTACCTTTGTGTTTTCCTGCTTCGCGTCAGATTGAAACAACTTCATCGAAATTTGATTTTCGAGTTTCTAACAAATTTTGCTTGTTATTCAAATGGAAGATGTTTAACTCCCGAGTCATGTTACGGAGTTAGTTGCATGACTCCATTAAAACAATTTATTATTGCATTATTTGTGGCCAGAAATAGTCTTCACAAGATGATTGGTACATGATTGGGT
Organism: Tetrastigma voinierianum; assembly: GCA_016808115.1. NCBI lineage: Eukaryota > Viridiplantae > Streptophyta > Magnoliopsida > Vitales > Vitaceae > Tetrastigma > Tetrastigma voinierianum. The sequence continues at coordinate 782,792 of JAEQBH010001980.1, read as the reverse complement.
TCACTTATGATTGTGGCTCGGTGTCGAGCACCACAAAATCTTGGGTAGTAGAAGTTTGTCTATTTTCACTAAGACATCCTCAACTATCCCTTAGGTTTTCAGCGATCTATCGGCCCGATGATAGTGTGATATTGGTGAGGTTTAAGTTCACAAACCTAGATGCTTGCTATCTTGAATCTGACATTAGGTTAACCTTTGGCTCTAAATCAAGTAATGACTTGTCTGTAATTCCACCAATATTAAGCGAAATTGTGGGAGATCACGGATCCTTGTATTTAACGAGGTACTTGCTTTGGATTATGGCGCGACATAGGTGAGGAAATGCCTTCTTCTCGATGCACAGTCCCTTCTTAATTGTGCAGATCTTTCAAAAATTTTGCATAAGCGAGGGACTTGCTTGATTATGTCAAAAAAGTATGTTAACCTTCGCGCCTTAAGACCTGCAAAATGCCTTGTTGAGATGCCTTAACTTCTTACCTCTAAGTGCTTGTGGAAATGGAGGTGGTATAATGTGGTATTTCATTGAATCCTCCTTTAGGAGAATATGCTCAGACTACAATTCTTCTCACTGATTGGATTCTTCACGGAGTTTGGCATAAAAATTTGATCAACCTCTTTTCGGCTCCTCGAGGTAATTATAGCCTTAACTTCATCCATTCTGAATTGTTGGATGACGACCTCATGGATTCCTTGGGATTTAGGCTGTTTGTGATGGAAACCTCCCTTTCCTGTACCCTCTAGCAACTTGTTGATCTTGGTGATTGAATCTTGTGGGTGTCAATTTTAAGTTTGAGATTGCTCGAAGCCCATCTATTCTTTACTCGATTGTACTTTCTACGATTATCAATCCTTTGTGCGATTGCACATTGATTCCTTTTTGTTCCTCAACCATGATTGCCCACCACCTTACTCCAAATTCAATGTGGCTTGTTCACTGGAGAAGGATGGTGGTTGTTGTGATTAATGAGGGTGAGCGGGGTTGGCACAGGGAGTATAGGCGGGGGTTGGGTCTCCATGCGGATTAGGGTGATTCCTCCAGTGGAATTGTAGGTATTACCATATGGGCCATTGGATTGTTGTGGCTTGTGTCCTACGAGTGTTTGCACATTCGACATCAAATCCTTCCTTTGCGGGGGCCATAGGACATGGTTCTCTTGGGTGTGGGGATTAGGTGGTCTGAGGAATTGAATTTGTGTAGGATTTTCAGTCACTGCATGCACCTCTTGGAGTTGTTTGCCTTCAAGCTCCTCTACCTTCCTAGTTAGGGTTGAAATCCTAGCTCTCATTTCTATTTCCTCTGGTAGTGCATACATCCCGCCTTTGGTGGTTGTTGGTTGGTCTCATCTATCCAATTCTCTAGAGGTTAGGCTCGTCGACCCTTAGAAATTCGACCCACGTAATTTAAAATCCGTGGCTTCGTCAGGATGCTTACTGAGAAAGTCACCCCCACACATGGTTTCCAAAATTTGCCTCATGGCGGGAGACATACCACCATAAGTGGTTCTGACATCCAGTATCAAACCCGTGATGTGGGCATGCATGGAGTAGTTTCCATAAATCTTTCCCGACCTTTAAGTGGTAAAATCTCTACGCGTCATGAGGCTGCGAAGGTATAAATTTGTCTTTTCAAATTATTGGTCTTATGAGCGAAGAACTTCTTGAGGAATTCGGCTATGACTCGGTGATTTAGATGATTACAGGTCTCGATGAGTTTAGCCCAGATCTTGGCCTTGTCCTTTAGGGTCGATGGAAATGCTTCGGCCCCGACGAATCCATGTCCATCACGCACCTTCATGAAGGTAGTGCAAACTAACCTCCTCAAAATCCCTAATATGAGTGTATGGATTTTCATTTCCATACCATGATATGTAGAGAAGTAGGGTGCGAATAAGGCCTCAACGCTACATCTTGGTAGGGAGGAATGATACGAGGATGGGACACTTTAACTCTAGGAGGGTGGATGTGGTCCTGTGGTTCTATAAGCATTTGGATTCATGGGGTTCTGGTTAACTCTGTTGTTCCTCGGGTATGGGATCCGTGGTATCGGTATGTACACGACTTCACTAGGCTAGGTCGGAGTTATTACTTATCTATGCGATCTACGATGTGTCTCTATCCTTTATTTGCATAAACACATTGCAAAATTTAGAACAACGAGAGCAACTCTGAGCTTGCAAAAGATTAAAGTTAAATAACAAAAATTAAAGTTGTGAATGAAAAGCGAAGCAGTCTGCGATTACTCCTAAGTCTTTGGCGCGGTTCAAGCGAGTTTTCAAAGAGGTAAAAGATTACCTTCACTTGTGATGTGATCACAAGTACATGACACCTACATTAGTATTTTGGCACCATCCCCGGCGGCGCCATTTGATTAGTGCCATAGTAGGCTGAGCTAAAATCAACAAAATTTATATACACCTAAGTTCCTACTATTTGTAGTAGTCGAGCTCTTCTTGATTATAGTGGTCTAGATTCGAACACGGGATATAGGTTTTCATCCTAAAAATGGTTTGCATAAGTGCACGAAGGTGATAGGCTTTCTATTTGGACTCTTTGGATTGCTTAACAGTGGAAGTAGGTTGGCGAGGGGTGGCGAAAATGAAGTGTGAAAGTTAACTTTGAAGATTTAGGTCACTAACTTGGTAAGTTAGGGCAAACAAGTGTCTTCGGGTTTTATCCTCGCGTTATGACATACGACCTATAGTCGAGGCATACTTAGGATCTATGTTTAACTAGCGAGCCTCACCCTTGAAATCAACTCATTTGAGTCGATACAATTAGCATGCATCTATGGCCCCTTTACTACTTTGAAACCGCAACATTTAAATATCATTTCGGAGGCTCGTAAAGACCATCTAAGAACCATGGTGCATCTAGCATTAAGTATGCAGCTGTAATCTCAGCATGGAAGTATTGGCGAATCCCAGTAACATTGATGCTATTCAACTAATTTGAGAAGATGGGGGTCATAAACCACGATGTATGGCTTTTGTCTGAGGACAACATGCATATGCTTATTTACCAAGCTACTTCCTTCCTCTTCAAAGAAAGAGCAGCGACATCTCTTGAGTTGTCATCTTGAGAGGGGTGTTTGGCAGCGAAAATGAAGAAAGAGGAGAGAAGAGAAAAGCAAAACCTAATTAAAAAAGCAGAACAAAAAAATAAAAACTTACCAATCCTTCTCTTTAAAAATTCTCATGTTTATTACAAAAAGAGGGGTTTATATAGGCCACCTCGATACATGAAAATACCAAAAAACCTACAAATTTGGCTAAGTTAAAGGACAAAGTAATACACAAATTTGAAAATTCGGTTAACTTTAAATGCAAAAAGCATGACGAGCGGTGAATTTCAGCTAGGTTGAAGAATTTACCGCTAGGTAAGCGAAATCACCCGATCATAGCAGCGAGGAAATTTAAGCTAGAGTGGTTTGTAACTGGGAGGTGTGGCTGGCTAGCAGGATTCCTGATGATAGCGAAAATCTGAGAATTTCGGCCCAGGAGCGATTCTTTGCGGCCCCGGTTTGGTACAGCGAGGTGGCGGATTTGGCTAAGGTTGAAATTTTGGCTGGGTTGCGAGGTACCGTGGGATGGCGAAGATTTTCGCGACTCTAAGCGAAAATTCGAGCTTTGTTGATCTCGGCTGCATTTCATCACAATCTTGGCGCATCGATTTTCTTCACTTTGCCTTGATTTTTCGGTGGATTCTAGGGTGGTTGATGTGACACTTGGTCGAACTTCATGATTCGTCATACATCTCGATGACCAGACTCAGAAGTGTGAAAACACAACGAAAGCGGCCAAATATAACCTCTTAAAAGCGGCATAAGTATTACTAAGAAGACTTGAACACTTCAATTGGCATTAATGACATGATTAGTGCCTGAAGCACTCAAAACCTATCTAAAATAGGGTTGAAATAGCACTTTTTGGGTACTAATCGGTCATCATAGGATGGGCAGTTGTGACACAACGGTATCCTTGGTGTAAGAGTAAAAGTTACCACCTACACACAGAATGGTACTCGTGTTACGTTTTAGGGGGACAAGCACGATGCTTTGCCCCATATCGTATATATGACTCAGGATGGCACCTGTAGAGCTCTACATGGGAGGCCGTATCGATCAACGATATGTTGAATGAGGTGAGAGAGAGGAAACTCCATCTTGGTCGGATCGATTAAAGACACCCTCGAAGAAGGTAGGTATGTTCTGCGACATCTTCTCGGCAAATGACGAAAGGATTACGATGGGCAGCGATGACCTCTGGTTTGAGGTGGGTGATCACGTCTTCTTGTGAAGGAGTGGTTGGGTTCGACAGCGAAGAGCTTTCATTTGGTGTATGGGGGCTCTTGAGATACTCGAGAGGGTGGGCACAATTACGTATTGATTGGCGCTACCGCCAAGCTTATCAGGTGTCCATGAGGTGTTCCATATCTCCATACTCCGAAAGTGTACCCCAGATCCAACGCATGCAGTGGATCGGGGAGAGATTTTTATTAAGCATATGGGAATTTTGAGGAGGGACTTGTGCGTATTTTGGAAAGCCGAGATCAAGTTTTGTGATGCAAGACAGTGAGGTTAGTTAAGGTGTTGTGGCAGCACCTAGGAGTCGAGGAGGCAACATGGGAACGTGAGGACACGATGCGTACCAATTATCCTTTCCTCTTTGAGGATGGAGGTACGTGGCCTTAGTCATAAAATGATAGATGATTCTTGCATATGCATGTGTTAGTGTGTATATGTGTGTGAATTTCGAGACGAAATTCTTTCAAGGGGGAGGGAATGCAAAAACCCAAAAAAAATTGCAAAACGATAGACTATCGTTGCAGAACAAACGGAGAACCTAGAAATTTCTCTAGATCTCGGATGACGACGAGGATTACGCTGTTGAGTTCGTCTCGCAAAATCTAGGCACCTGATCGAATTTGTTGAATTCGAGACAATCGGAATTTCCGTGCCGAGGGGCGAATGGCGGAATAATGGGTGACATTTGGCATGATGAGCTTGTGCCATGGCATAGAGAGGGGACACTTGGCAAGATGTTAGGAAGCCCGAGTGTCATGCCACTTTCTCATGCATGAGCATGGTAGTGCGGGTGGAATAGGGCATGGAGAACACATGGCTGTGTGGCCATGTCGAGCCAGACCCAGGGTGGTGTCACACTGGCTTGAATAGTTTGGTGGGTGATGAGGAGGAGGAAATCAGTTCGTAGAGGGGAGAAGGGAGGAAGGAAAGAAAGAAAGAAAGAAATGAAGAAAAGAAGAAAAGAAGAAAGAAAGAAAGGAGAAAAGGAAGGAAGAAAAGAAAGAAGAAAATGAAGAGGTAGCTTACACTCTAAGAGGTAGGTTCTTCTCCTACTTGGGATATCCTTGTCTAGGGTTCATTCAATGGCCATGGAGCTTAGCCCGACATGGGGCTTGATGCGAGTTGGGATTAAAGTGATGGATGATCCGAGGAGAGTTTAGGTAAGTCAAAATATGGGTTTGGGGTAGTTTTCTTGGGCCAAAATAGGTTATGGACGAATTTTGGAGATTTTCTAAGTTAAGAAATGTGAATTTATGGTATATAAGGTATTTAGGAAGGTTTTAGTAGTATGGAACAAGATTTGGAAAGTTTTGGATTGAGGTTGAAAATTTGGTTATGGAAAGTTTAAAGAAAAGATGAGATGGTGATGGAAAGTAGGTTGCCACCAAGAGTGGTTATAGGTTTAATGAAGCGATCCACACAAGATAGATGATGAAGTGAAGGCGCCCTGATCAACTATGGACGGGTTGATTGATAGTAGGAATAAGACTCACCACCAAGGAATCCACCTAGGTATGAAAAGCCACGAACTCGTCCCAGGGAATCCACAGGGAATAAGAAGAGCAGAGAGAACTCTTAAAAGAAATCTGAAAATATTATTAAACTGATGATTTTTCAAAAGACTACATTAGAAGTATATATAGCCCCATACTTTCTAAATCAAAAGCAACTTCTACTTTAGCCCAGGAAGAAAGAACTTTCTAAATTACAAAGACGACTTCTACTTTAACTAGGAAAAGAAACTTTTCCCAAATTACAAAAGCAACTCCTAAAGAAAACTTTCTAAAATAAATAAAGCAAACTTTCTAAAATAAATAAACCAAATCTTCACAAAATAAATAAAGCAAACTTTCTAAAATAAATAAGCAAATCTTCCTAAAATAAATAAAGCAAGCTTTCTAAAATTAATATAGCGCTCCACGTCGGGGTTTGTCTAAGTCGACCCGTTTTTGCCTTCCCAAGGCGAATGAGAGTCCCAAAGTTTTCACATGTATTCAATGCGTCTTGGCCTCCCCAATCCAATTCTTCAATAATTAGGGCTGAATTCCCAATGTTTGGTGTGTTTATAGATGTTCCTGCATCAGGGCTGGTTCAAAAAAATAGTTTGGGAAAAAACTATGTGAGTCTCTAGGTTCTTTTGGTTGAAAACTCGGTTTTAGAGCAGGTTGGACATGCTAAAAATGTGTTCATGGTGTTGGATTTTTGTGTGCCACCGTTTTCCGGTTAGAAAACTAGAAAAAATCCAGTTTGCATGTTTTTTCTTGGTTGAATAACATGTAGTTTTTGGTGTGAAAAATGGTAAAAAAATGTATGTTGTTTTTCTAAGCTGGAAATCTGGAAAAAAAATTCCAGATTTGTATGTTCAATTTTCTTGTTGGATTACATGCAATTTATGTGTGAGAAGTGGTAGTAATGTTTGCTATTTTTTTTCTGGTTAGAAAGCTGGAAAGAAAAATTCAGTTATATGTTTACATTTTTGGTTGATAACACGCAAATTTTGTGTGAATACAGTGTTAATAGTGCATGCTGTTTTATGAATTGGAGATATGGAAAAAAAATTCCAGTTTGTATGGTTAATTCTTGTTTGAAAAATCCATGCAGTTTTTATGAAGTAATATTGGTATATGCATGCATGAAATATAAGTAAATAATATGGAGTAGCATTGCATCTCAAGTGCATGGGCACATTGTGTATATCGGGTGTGAGTGCACGACATGACTTTGAACAAGCAGTTTTGATCGGATGGTTGTCAAACATACATTTTATCGGAGTCTGTCCAAAAAAATATTTCGAAGTGTGTCCAATGAAAAAAGAAATATCGGAGGGTTGTCCACAATACTATCGGAGTTTGTCCAAATGAAATATATTGGAGGGTTGTCCATAGTACTATCGGAGTCTGTCCAAATGAAATATATCGAAGGGTTGTCCATAGTACTATCAGAGTCTGTCCAATTGAAATAGATCGGAGGATTGTCCACGTACTATCGGAGTCTGTCCAATTGAAATAGGTCGGATTGTCCATGGAGTACTACTCGGGTTTGTCCGATAAGTATATCGGAGGGTTGTCAAGTACTATCGATCTGTCCAAAATGAAATAGGTCGGAGGGTTGTCCATGGTACTACTCCAGTGCATGCAAATGAAATATACGAAGGTTTATCCAAACTACTACTCCAGTCTGTCCAAATGAAATATCATAGGGTTATCCATAGTACCATCGAAGTCCTATCCAGTGAAATATATCGGAGGGTTGTCCATAGTACTATTGGAGTCTGTCCAACTAAAATATATCGGAGGTTTGTCCACAGTATTATCGGAGTCTATCCAAATGAGAAAAAAAAAAGAATATCAGAAGGTGGTCCAACATTTTATCGGAGTCTATCCAAAGAACCTTCGCGAGAATTAAAACAAAAACCTTTTATTTTCGAATTTTTTTTTTCATACATGGTGAAAATGCATGTATGAGGGAGTCGGTGAGGACTCGAGGCATGGGGCTTGGCATGTGGCATTCGTGTAGAAAATTGCATAATTTTTACTTGAATGGGTATGAATTTTGTGAACATGGCCTTGCATGTGTACTTAGGTGGGGTGTAGCCCTCGTGGGAATTTTCTCTACTAGGCTGCTCACCAGTCGTGGGAAAAACTATTTTTAGTCACTGGAGTGCGCCGGCGATGAGGCTTATCTTTAACCTCGATTGTGAAGAAAAAGGCTAGAAAATGCCTTGTTTGCATTCTGTGATTTTTGGGTTGGAAACCCAGATTTTTTTGTAATATATGGAACAAAATGTTATATTTAATTTAGTTTGTAAAATTAAATACATTTTGGCAAGTTTTCCAGGTTTTCCCGAAGTCCTCGTAGTAAAAAGGACTGAAATTATATTAGTATAGGTTGTGTGGAAATGAAATGAAAAAAAAAAAAAAATTGTACAAAAATGACCCCCGGGATTTGGGGTGTCACACCTATGCTTCCTTACTGTCCGCACATTATTCAAAGCTTAGTACTTGCAGGCATGGTTTACTGCATTATAAGTTTAAATTGCCTTCTATTAGTCTAGTTTGAAACTGACAATGAAAGTTGCTTCCTTAAATTGGCTAGAGCCTTGCAAGCAGAAACAGATATGATGTATGTGCATGCAGTTCAATTATTTAAGTTCTCTCTGTAATAGAGAATGGATATGAGAGGTGATTTTCAACATATTAAGAGTATGTGTTGATATTTGAACAACCCGACATGGCTTTAATGAGGATTTGAACTAACTCCTAGGATATGTAAAATTTATCTTCAGATGATAGTGCTAATTTAGGTCCTCATATCTATTAGGATGTTATTAATTATATATATTGTTTAACTTCAAGTTCCTAGGTCAGACATATATGTGATCCTGTTATGAGGTTTTCCTATATAGATCACTACCCAAGAAATAGATTCTCATGAAGATGCTTTAACTTTTCAATTTTCTTTTGAATGGGGTATGATTCATTTTTTATTTTTTTTTTGGTCTATCCAATCTTATCCATGGTCTATAAGAGAAGGGGCAACTTGATTTTATTTCCTGCCTTCATAAGAAAGGACAACTTAAAGGTTTGGGGATTGAATGGGTTGTTGTACGATCCTAAGGTGTAAATATATATGTTTTTATTTTTTTTATCATTTATAGGCACCTGAAGGAAGAATAGGCCATGGTTGATGCAGGAGAAGAAGGCCTTAAAAGAAGAGAAATTGAAACAAGAAGAGAAGTACCTGTGGGCTTTTGTTAACGAAAAAGGTTTGCTTTAGCCTTTTATTGTTGTATCATAATCACACATATACACTATGCAAATAATGACTTAATTTTATTTGCTTGTTTGATAAGCTGTTTTGCATTCTTTATATTTATTTTTTTGATTTGATTCCCTGGATAACAAAACAAGTGTTTACTAGAAATATATTATTTCCCTATGTTATAGAATGTAAATATATACTTTACTTGTAACTTGTGAAACTAATTAGGAATGTTAGATTGACCTACCAATTGTATATATCTAGCTCTTCTATTTATGCATTGTTAAGATCAATGAAAAATCACAAGGAATTTATTCCTCCAATTCTTCCTTTCATGTTTCTTCACTCCCTAATTATTTTTCCATGGAGATGTCTTTATTAGAAAGTTTTTTTTTTCAACTAATAAGGATGAAGTATATTATCATGGCCCTTAAAGTCATAATTATGAGTTAAAAACCATAATTATGAGTTAAAAATGGAACAACCTTGGGTTATTTTTTCATTTGCCTTTGATTTTTATTTTTATTTTTACTTTGTGTATTGTATGAGGATGAATTATTTTGATTGATTCCCAAGCTTTTGTCATCATTATTATATTATTTTGTCTTTGTTTGCTAATTGTGAACAATTATTGAACCTGAAAATTTCCATAAATTTTAGGCTTTTTTGTTTATGCTGTTGTAGTGGTAGAGTTTGCACTACTTAGTAGTGATTAAGTTCTTTCATTTTATTATCCCATTTTAGACTTTGTTTTTAGGTTATTTTATAATCATGTTAATCTTATTTTGAGGCTTTGTGTTAAGTATTTTAGTGTTTTTTCTTGAACAGTGTTATACAAGATTACATTGAATTTATTTAGAGTCCATATTTTAGGGTCTTTTATTTGCTATTTGATGCCATGTATTTAATTAAGTTATTTAGAGATCATCATCTTTTCTCTAATGTATTTAATTAAATGATGATTCATGAAATCATCAAACTTCATCTAAGTAATAAATGTAATTATTTATTGGACTACTCATAAAAAAATGTAATTATTCATTGAACTAACTTTATTTCTAACATTGAACAGGAATAGAAGGCCTCGTGGTGGCTTTGATGGACTAGTGTACTCTCCCATTGGAAGATCTTCAGCGCCTACTAATTAAGAATATTTCATATTCCCTACTCATATAATTTATGAAAACTTGTTATGAATATATACAAATGTAATTTTGGATCAATTTATATATAGATAGTTTTTTTTCCTTATCCATGTAACTTTGGTATAGTGTTTTCTCTTAACTATATGACTTTCATATTATTTGCAGAATTTTAATAACTATGAGATGTTATATTAGGATTTATAACTAATGAAATTAATGCAAATAATATTTTTCATGAAAGAAAGATTATAACACTTGTAATGAGTGTCAAACACAAGAAGATATAAAAAATGAATGACGTTCATAAAAGTGTCATAGTAAAGACGAGAATCAATGTTTTGATTCACAAAAGATGATGCTTGTAACAAGCGTCATTGTATTTAAAACATATACTATGTCAGTCTACACCATGACACTTTATTAAAGCGTCATTGTAACTCTTTCATGACTCGCATCATTGATTAACTTTTTCCTTGTAGTGGGTGGAGACATGGTTGAGAGATTTTATGGGCTTTTTTCTTTTTAGACTTAAAAAAACAAAATCTAACTTTGGGTTTTGGTTTTGAGGTTTTATTCTTCCTCAAAGAGTAAAAAATAGAGACTCTTCCTCAAAAACACAAACATTACGACTCCACGAACCATATTGGAAGAGCGAGGACGGCAGCGGGAGATCCACACCGGAAACAAGCAGCGTGGTCGGAGAAAAGGTGTGCTAAGTGCTTCTTCCCCTTTTCTTCTTTTTCTTTTCTTTTTTAAAGCAAGGATTGATCAATTTCAAAAGATTGCATTTTTTTCTAATGGAAACACAAAAAGATATATATGTAAAACAGTTAGTCAACCCGAGGGATCGTGATGAGATCTCATCGCGAAAATCGAAAAAATATAGAGGATTAGGGTTTTCTTTGAACTCATCACATAGAAAAGAAGGAAGAAGAAAGAAAAAAGAAGAGAGGGAAGAAGGGAATAAGAGAGGAAGGGGGAGGGTGCATACCTTAGAGCAAGGAAGGAGGGAGATTAGGCGGTGGGTTGCGGCGTGCTACTAATCTGAAGAGATAATCTTCAGCTTCCTTTTTATTATTTTATATTTTTTATATATATTTTTTATCATGCCTTATTGCTTGTGTTTTTAACATATTATATAAATTTGTATGTTAAACTTAATCTTTATTTCATAAAATTATATTTTAGACACTATCTTATTTAATAAATATTTATTTCTAAATAATACGCAAATATCAAATCCATATTTTATAACATTATTTAATTTTTAAATCTTATCTTTCAAAAATAAAATTGAATTCATGTTATTTTATAAATTAAGTCATTAAAATAATAAAATAAATAATTTATTGAATATAAATTGAATTTTTAGATACGTGATTTTATCTAAATAAAATACTATAATTTTTTTCTTTAAATTATTTAAAATCACATATTTGAAAAATAAATTTTGTATTAAATATATGATTTTATATTTTAATTTTAATATATTACAAAATATTTATTAATTACATATTGTGATCATGAAAACAGTTACATTAGGGTTTATGGATGGACCGGAAATTAAATTGGTTGGGCTTTAGAAATAATTTGAATTAATTTAAATGCGTAATTAGTATAATTTTTTTATGATGTAAATTATACAATGAGTGTAATTACGAGCCTTCATGTGATCAACAAGTAATCAAGATAATGATGTTTGTTCATTATGGAGGTATGTGGGTAAAGGGGGCGTAGTAAATGTTGCTTTTCAATGCAATTTTTGTAGACAAACATATAGAGGGTCATAATATAGAGTCATGGCTCACCTATTGAAAATTAAAGGGGTCGAGGTTGCATCTTGTACTAAAGCAACGAATGAAAATTTAGTTGAGATGCAAAGGGTGATGGAGTATGTTGAACAAAGGGTGAAACAATATAATCTTAAGCAAGTTCCCTTACATCAACCTTGCAACATGCAATTTTGAAAGTTCCTCTGCTAGTCTTTAGTCTTTATTGATCCAAAAGGAGGAAGGAATACATTGGATCGATTGAGAAGGCATTGATATGGGTGCCGCGTGAAATAGTTGATAAGTGAGATAGATAGGATGTTTTACCTTTAGGGGTTGTTTTTCACTTTCTTCCAGAAATCTTATGCTCGTGCCTTTAAAAGTGCAAGTCAACTTCCAGGTTATGTCCCACCAGGCTATAATGCATTAAGAACTACATTATTGCAGAAGGAGAAGAGTAATATTGAGAATCTATTGGAACCAATCAATAAACCTTGGAATGAGAAAGGAATGAGGATTTGTAGTGATGATGGTCAGATGCTCAAAGAAGACCTCTTATTAACATCATGGCGGTTTCGGAAAGGCGGGTGATGTTTTCAGAAGCAATAAGCGTGAAGGGAGTGTAACATCTAATACTGAGAATTTTTATAATAATTTTATTATATATTAAAGTATGAATTGAGCAAAACTTAGGTTTTTCGGGAAGCGATAAGTGAAATGTGAAATGAATGTGTGAGCATATGATTAAATGTTATATGCTAAAATGAAATTGATTGAACCAGGAAGTAAGCCCAGAAGTGTAAAAGAGGCAAATTTGGAGGTATTAAAATAAGGACTGGGGTCGAGAATAGAATAGCTTAAATCACGAAAAGTGAATTAAATGATCAATGATAAACGAATGTGCAAATAAGGAAACTAGTAAGCTTTAAGTGAGAAAAATGGAAAATGGAATTTGTGTGTAAGCCAAACATGGCCTTAAACTTAAAAGGAGAAATAAGACCAAATGTGGTCTTAGAAATACTTGTGCAAAGCATTTTTGAAAGTGGGAGAGGAGAAAAACTAGGAGTTTTGGAAATAGTTGGAGATTGAGTGTGAATCTCTCCATGTTTGATAAGATTTTACTTGAGATTATGGAAGAAGAAAGCTAGGGCTTCAAAGGACAAGAGATTTCAAGGTACGAACCAAACCCTATAAAGTTGTATTTGATGTTTGGGTTAGAAAAACCCTAATCCATCAATGGGTTTTGCTCATGCTTGGTTTAGGATGATATTAGGATGTTATTGGGAGTGATTCCCATGTTTTGTTTTGAGATTTTGGGGTGATTTTGGAGGAAATCGCAAAAAGAGGAAAACTGGAAAATCTGGGCATATCGGGCTCCTACACCGTAGCGTAAGGCACCCACGCCACAGCATAGACCTACGCCAAGGTGTGGGATACCTCGTCGCGGCGAGGCCGAGGTGCCAAAATTGGCACCTTGGGTATCTTGGCGTAGCTAATTTCTGGCCGCGACGAGGCTTACGTCGCGGCGTAGCTCTTTGTTCATGGGGCAAAATTTTGGATTTTGTTAGAAGTCTAGTTTTGTACCGCGATGAGTATAGGAACCGCAATTAATGACTAATGGGGTTCAAATAAGAATGGCCCAAATGAAAAGCGTCTGAGTACCTCGCCACCTCGGCGAATCCGTCTTTGGGCAGACTTAGTGTCTTAACCCAAAACCGTTAACGAAGATAAATTTGTCATTCACTAAAAATGTATAATAATTTTTTATCCACTAAGAGTGGCGTAATTGTTATTGACTAGGGACGGGTGAGGATCACCTAACTGGGGCCCAGAGATCGAAGGGAAGGAAGCAGGCGAAATGACCGGTTTGTTCAGCCCTCATCCTTATTTCAAGTGTTTGGTAGTATGCAAATAAATCTGATATGATTATGGAATGAATATATCTTTGAAATGATATTCTGAAATTGCATATGGATTTGAAAATGTGATATTTGAAATGCCTGACAATTAATTGCATGTGAGTGATTAATTGAGTTGCAAACGAATTGGTCAATTCTTGACATCTTGAATTGAATTGATATCTTAGAAACGACCCGATATGGAGGGATGCGCGATCGATATTATCCATCATGAAGGCAATGCAGGGAATTGTGCAATGTCCCACATGGAGGGGATGCACCGGTGGCATCGTCGTGATGGTGTATGGCATTGTTAAAATGTCCCACTTGGCGGGATGCACCAATCGACATCCGTCATGATGGCGTATCGCATTTTTAAGTGACCACATGGTGGGGTGTACTAATCAGCATCCATCATGATGGGAGACCAAAATTGTTAAATGTGTAAGCACATTACCGAATGATAAAAATAATGAAGGATTCAGAGGCAGGTCAAATCGTGAATAATAGTGTATAGACAATGTGAAATAACAAACTTGATGAGTGTAAATGGGATTTGTATACTAAATACATCATGGGAGTATACGTTTGAATCTAATGATTTAGGTTAAGTAAGAATTAGCTTATGTGAAATGCATATTTTGATATAGTCAATGATTTGTAAAAAGTGAAAGCATGTGAAAATGAATAAGCATGAGTACTCCCGATATAAAGGCATGGTTTTATGAAAAATACATGTCATGTTAAACTAAAAATTGGAATAGAACTATATAGAACCACTAAGCATGAAAATGCTTGAGTATGCGATTTATCTATGCGGGTTTTGAGAAAATGGAAAGAAGACAAGATCAAGAAGCGCAGAGTCATAGAGAAAGTTGTGGCGTATAAGTATATACCCCGTCATATACATATCATTTCTTTTGAACGTGTGACATTTTTTGAACAAAAGAGTTAAACTTTGAACTATTGTTTTGTATATCATTTTGTAAAGGCATGATACGCCATTTTGTGAACAAATTGTATAAGAGTAAATGTTTATGGGCCTACCATTTGAAAATTCTTCCGCGTAATTGAAAACCCAAAAACGGAAGGACATAAATAAAATGTTTTGATAAGATAAATGAAAATGATCGGAGTAAAAGCCTAGGACTAGTTCGAGGATCAGCCCTTGGTGGTAGGGATTAGTCGAACACTTTTACAAAAAAAAAAACAAACAAGCGAATACAAAGTAAACAAAAAGAATTAGCGAGCATCCGGAACGATTCGGAGATATGTCGGGTCGGACCCAGAAAGAAGTGCTACGGGGAGACTAAGGGCCAAACTCATAGTTGATTTTTTGATTAACACTATACAAGAGATTGGTCCTCAAAAAGTAGTTCAAGTTATAACTGATAATGCTATAGCTTGCAAAGTAGTAGGACACATTGTGGGAGCAAAGTTTTGACATATCTTTTGGACCCCATGTGTGGTTCATACTCTTAATCTTGCTTTGAAGAACATATGTGCACCATCAACACACCCAAGATATGATGATGTGATGGAACAATGTGGTTGGATCTCTTGGGTTTCAAGTGGTGCCTCTTTCATCAAGAATTTCATTATGAATTATGCGGTAAGGATTGTCGATGTTTAATAATCATTGCAAGTTGAAAGTTACTTTTCGGTGGCGATACATGTTTGCTTGACTATTGTTATGCTTAAATGATTTAAGACAATAAAAATAGGCTTGGAAGCGAATAGTGATAAGTGAAGAATGGGAATGTATAAAGAAGATGATGTAGTAGAAAGCTCGAGAAGTAAGGATAAAATCTTGAAGACTTTTGGATGGATGTGGTTATATCCCTCAGCTTCTGACTCCCATGTATGAGATGCTTCGATTAGAGCGTCTTGTGAACATTGCCTTCAATGTTATAGGTGGTGAGATTCTATGATCGAAAAGAGTGAAGGAAGCCATTTATAAGAAAGAACCTAAAAGCTTAGCAGAAAATTCAAGTATAATTAAAGTTATTAGTTTACATATTTGAGTTTTGATTGAAAGTTTTAATTATGGCTTCAGACTATATGAATTGTTTCCATAATTATACTTGTAGAGTTTTGATGTATGAATGGAATCTTGGTAGAAAGATGGACTAAAAGCCACACACCTTTACATTCCATAGCTCATTCCTTAAATCCAAGGTAATCTTAAGAGTTTAAATTGTAGGCCTTGATAATTTAAATATAAATGATATTCTATGATGTTTAACTTTTTAAAAATTATGTCATAACTCAACTTGTAAATATTATTGTCAACAATGGCTTGATGAGTCTCATGATCGTGTTCCAC
The DNA here is from genome assembly GCA_016808115.1 of Tetrastigma voinierianum. NCBI lineage: Eukaryota > Viridiplantae > Streptophyta > Magnoliopsida > Vitales > Vitaceae > Tetrastigma > Tetrastigma voinierianum. The sequence continues at coordinate 766,590 of JAEQBH010001980.1, read as the reverse complement.
CACATCAACATATGGAAGTAGTAAGAGAAAGAAAAAAAAATGTTTTGAGATATATTTTTCGAATGAAGTTGATGGGAGGCGAGCAAATGAGGAGTATGCTACTTTTTCTCCATGCTTGGAAGATATTTCTAGTAGTGATTCCATCAATGACAGGTGGTACATGAGTCTTGTTAAATGGTGGGTTATTCATGGAACTTCCGCACCAATGCTTCAATCTATAGCATTGAAATTGCTAGGACAACCTTGTTCATCCTCATGTTATTGAGAAAAGAAATAAAGGAGCACATATAATTTCAATTCACTCCATGAAGAGAAACAAGTTGAAACCCTGGAAATTTGAGGACTTGGTTTATGTCATAACAATCTTGACTTGTCGGGAGATCTCATGTGGCATGAGGGCAGGGTCAGTTGACTACCGTCGACCGCGAGATACTAGTGAATGTCGGGTGACTGACATTTTCCACGAAAATCGATGAGTCTCCTTTGGTCTTGAGCTCTACCCCGAATACAATACTGCAAATGCACAGCCCAAACAGTCGATATATTCCTGATATGAGTAAAGCGGCCACTTGGGCCCCATAAACAATACTCTTCATACTACGACAACTATATCCAGTAGTTTCAAAAGTTAATAATTCACTCTTACTCTGACACATATATCAAAATTAGAGAATTCTAATACATGTTTCAAATCATCAAAACCCGCAAACCTCGGCTTTCTTAAAGACCACCTCTATGGCGTGCGTCTCGCATGCTCCTGTGCACAGTAAAATAAAGGGGGTCCCACGGCCCAGTGAGCTAAAGCTCATTAGGAGAATGCTTTTAAGTGACTACTCACCACCTAAGTGCGGTCTGATGTTCCAAAGTAAACACCCATTCAATGATGCATGATCTGCTTGAAAGTCTACGCTGACCCGACTCCCGGATCAGAGTCGCCAAGCAGACTCTCTCACACTACTTTAAGCCTCGTATGAAATTATTATATTATTAGTGGACAACCCTCAGATGAATATATCAATTGGGTAGCTCAGAGCGATTGATATATATTATTTGCTAATGGTACCCTCAGGGCCTGAATAAATATCAAATGGTAAGCTCAGACGGTTGATATATATTATTTGATTTAAGGCCTCTCAGATAATTTACATTTTAGACTACCATCAAGACCTTGTTTCTCTAGACTCATCTCATGCACTAACTCCATATTCCTAGGATGTTCCGGTGCATATAAGGTCACATGTATGCCGGTTCGATTAAGTCCCAATCACATGCAAATATATAAACATGAATATATTCGCATAAAAATTAAATCACACAAACATGTTATGTAATTATCATTTCACGCATCAAAATTAGCTCTCTTGGGCTAATGTTCAAACACAAGCAATTCGATTCGAATTACTTAACCAAACACATAATTTTACGAAAATATATTCTTGAATATTGTTTCGGGAATAGTGAAACCCTCAGTTACTATTCCCGAAAGATCACAAATCAACGGTTCACTTAGTGAACCCGAAATTCACGGCCATTCAGGCCCGAGGTGATGGCATGATTTAACACGGAGGCATCATTGTGAACCCAAATCCAGGCCCAGGTGGAGCAGCCACGGGCTGCACTCATTTTCTCTTAAAAATTTTATCAATTCGGTCCCATGTTTTGGGGCCGTCCAACTCCAACCCCTCACGGCCTCGAGCAATAGCAGAAACATCGACAAAACACTTAAAATAGGAATAAAACCCAGTAGGGAGAAATCCTACCTCGAGGAGTTTGAAGAAACTCCATAAATGCAGTACCACGTGATGCCACTTTCGCGTGAACAATTACGCCTTCTTGTCCGACCGGCCGTAGACGGTCGGATCGCGTATTTTTAGAGAAGTTTCTCTCTCTCCCCAGGAAAATCCTCCATTTTTAATTCTTTGTAGCTTCTGGTTCCCTTTTCACGTTTTTTGGTTCTTTAAAATGGGAGATGAAGCACTTTTTAAAATTTTGTCTCATTCACTTATTAACTTTCCAAAAAATGACATTTATATCCGCTTCTTTACGATTTGATATTCGGCACTACCTCGGTAGATCCACTTTCATCATTCTCTACTCATACCACTTATGGTACATGAGTACATGTTATATGTGGCTTTAGATCCTGCGTCGGCGCCGTTTTACGGCGCGAAACGATGCCTCGAAAAGCGTGTCGACTCCCACGTATCTCGGCGAGTGCGAGAAATTTTGCGTGCTAGCTAGATTTCGAGGGCGATTCAGCGATTGCAATCAGTTTAGGTAAGTAGAGATCTGAAAGTAGTGCACGGATTTTAAGCAGTAAGTACAATTTTGTAATCAAAATTACGATTTTGTACTTATTAAGAAATTGGAATTTTCTCGATTCTTACATTCTCCCCTCCTTAAAGATTTCGTCGAGAATTGAAAGCGATCTTTATCAAACACATGCATATGCAACGTGCACTATATCATGCATGTAAACTGGTCATTTAAATCTTAAACGACTAAACTCTACGTACCTTCATCCCTAACGAAGGGATAGGTGGCGCATCGTGTGCTTGCTCCCACGTTGACTCATCCACTCCACGGTGCTGCCATTACACCCTCACTAGCCTCACGGTCTTAACGTCGCAAGACCGTTCTGGCCCATCAACAATACTGCGGTCCTCCTCGGAGGTCCATCCGTGTCGACCACCGGTCACAACGCCCCGATCCACCACATGGTACGGATCACGGAGTATATTTAGGAGTATGGAGACACGAAACACCTCGTGGACTGACATCTTGGTAGCTAGCCGACGCAGCGGTGCCCGTCCTCGAGTATCTCGAAGGCCCGATAAACCGATAGCTTCGCTTCTTAGGAACACGACCCTCCTCTTAAGTTCACCTTGACGTGATCTGACCTCGAACTCTAAGGGTCGACGTCGCACATACATAGCTCTTCTGTTGGCTGCAGTAGGTGAAGGCATTTGTCGTATCAATTCACCTTCTCGGAGGTGTCTAATCAAAGCGGGACCGTGATGGATCTCTACTCCCGCCATGGTCCATCCCCATGATGACCCCTACGGCCTCCCCTTTGTGCCTCATATAGATTGCCATTAAAATGCGCTCGCGATACGCCCATTGTTGTAGGCGAATTCCATAGAGCGGTGCTCCTCTACCCTTATGATCGAGGACACATGTTACCATGACATGTGCCCTCTAACACTACATATGTAATCCATCACGCTTTGTAACCTACACAACCCTTGCTTGGTGTGTAGCGCTAATCTCTCAGTGCCATGATAACTAACAATCAATGGGCATCGACTGATCCATGTCACGCATGACATCCGTTTGCGAGCCCTTGCCCATTTCGAATGACGCGATGCAATTTCGAAGGGTATCGAACCTCGAGGCCACTCCGGAAGCTCCCACATCACTTTCGACTCGGTCACGTATTATAACTTTGTGATATGTTTTCATCTCGATTACATAACTTCTCGGCTTACACTTGAACCCTCTTACATTTGCCAGTTCGAATATGAGTCTTCATTGGGCGTGATCCACAAGGCAAAACTCACTCCACACTCGCGAGAGTGGTGAATGACCATCACAGATGCACCCTCCGGTTCCACCGAAGCGAATCTCGAGAGATCTCTACCATCATAATCCAGACTGTCGGTCGACCCTCATGCATCCCCTAGGGAAGAACATCTATACTTGGCTTATACAAAGGCCTTAACCTCTAAGCCCAGTCGATGCCTTGTCAGTGCGACGACCCGTTGGGTTTCGGTCTTGTGGCCGTTGGATGAGCTTATCCGTGTCAAACGATGTTGACGATAGGTCTACCACCCTAAGGTCCACCACGCTTCGTGCCTGACTACGATCTGTCGACTTGACCCGCTCTGGCCTACGGCTGTACGTATTCTTTGGGAAGTGCTTGTACTCTTTACCAGAGGCCAAAACATAGTTCCTCTAACCCTTAATAGGGTATGGAGGAATGAATTATCATCACTCTCATTCTGACCAAGCCCCGGTGCATTCTCCCAGTATTGGGATCCAACATCTCACAGGGGTAATCCAGTCACTCATGCTCGATCCAATACCAGTCCACGAAACTAGTGTGAAGTAAAAGTCTTACTCTTCCTGAACTAGGAAGCTAATCCTCCATCTTGTTACCAACTTGCAGTATCCGTGTTAAAGTATCTCGACCTCTACATGGTTAGGATTGTCCAGCCATGAGTCCATGTCTAAATGGCGAGTCTGCGATCTTGTCGAATGGGCTGACTTGACCCATTCTCAGATCTCGCGTAATACCCGGTAATCCCGAGAAACTCACGTATCTCGAAGATTGACGTTCGGTCTCTCGACTCATCTTTGCCTCCTGACCTTCTCTGGGTCCACTGACACTCCTGGTGCTAACACCACGTGTCCCCGAAACCTCACCTCGGTAAGCTGAGCTTCGCGCCTTACTTGGAGCTTAGGCGTACGGTGATGGTCCATAACAGGCGTAAGCGATCGCCAGTGATGCTCATGCTCCCTGGCGGAGTAGATCAAAATGTCATCCACGAGATACTCACGACAATTTGATCTAGATAGGGTTGAGACACCACTACGCATGAGATCCGTAATGAATGCGAAATTGGCGCATTCGTCGATCGAAAGGAGCATCAGTAAACTCAAAGTGCCAGCCACTTGGCGTCTATGTGCTTGGGATATCTGTCTCCCTAACGCCAAGCGATAGTAACCAATGCGAGAAGGTATCTTGGAGTAGACTCGCCTCCTCTCAAACTAGTCGAATAAATCATCAATCCTCGGTAATGGAGTGATTCTAGATCGCTAACCTTGTTGATTGCATGGTCGATGCACGATCGAGGTCTTGCCCCTCTTCTTAGCGAGCTAGGTAAAAGCGCCCCATGGTGAGGTCTTTCAGTCTAATAAATGCTGTCCAATAGCTCTTGTAACTGGACTTTGAGTTCCTATAACTCAACTGGTTCCATCCTATGCGGAGTCATAGAGGATGGTAGAAGAATACCGGTGTAATTCATCTTAGAAGTCTGATTTTTATGTGGAGGTAGTCCGGGTAGCTCATGCGGAAAACATCCACACATTCGCAAACTACCGAGGTAGATCTAAGTCGGTCTCACCTGCGTCCTCTAAGATAAGGCTCGCTGTGACATGCCCAATCACGACACTTGGACTCATTATCTTATACGGGAAAAATATCATGTTTGTCCCACACGAATACCACGAGTCTGCAGATCACCGCGTGGCGGTAATCCTCCTCTCACGTCGATAACGACCACATAAGCTGTCCGGCCCGATCCGTCCTCGGGATGCCCTCGAACTACGACATGTCCGTAAATCCTCGGGTCCGATTTGTGAGTAGAGTCCTCGAGATCTCTAACTCATGACCTCGACATCTGTGCCTATTCGCCCCGATCCACTGGGGGAGGGATTCTGTAAACGGCTCCTCTAAGGTCTCTGGGGTCCTTGCCCATTTCCACCATATTTGGGCCTCATTATCTAGTTAGGCAGCGACTGGCCTAATCTGGTCGTCGGGAGGTAATTTCCATAGCCTCTAACACTTTCTAGTCTGCATGAACCAATGAGTGCACCACCATCGGATCTTTCCCCAGCGAGATATCGGAGGATGATACGCCTAAACCTCACGAAGGTTATAGGATCTTCCTGTCTACCACCACTATATACCGGCCTATAACATAGCATTCATTTGGCAACCTTCTGACCTCGCGAAAGTGTGCGATTAAATCTTGGTGGGCCTTGACGATGCAAGTGGGCGTCCTCCATGTCCTCGTCCTCTACTAGCCACATTTACCTGATTAACATGGCAGCGAAATCGTTGAGCTTTCATTTCAGTCTAACTAGTAATGCAGATGCTGATTACTAATAGACTTGACAACCCTGAACTGACCCGTTCATTTCTTAAGTGGTGCTAAATTCCAACCACTTAATTCGTTTATTTCAATAAGGTTCTAGGCTCTTGTTCATTTCATGATCCAAATCCCTAAGGTCATAACCCATAACCTTAGTATTTACCCTTTTTCTGCCATTTCACCATGCATATTATAATTTCCCTACGCAACCTCTTAGCGTAATCACGATTTCAAACGGTGAGATTAAATCCATTCTGATATCTACAAGGCATAACCAAGGCCCAGAGACTAATCATACACATAACTTTCGGTGTATCACCTTGATGAATTTGCATTTAAATATTGTTTTCAACGAGAATTTTACTTTCAAAAAAATTTTATTTTGAAAATTTTATTTTTCGAAAATTTTAGTAAACTTTATTTTATTTTATTTTATTTTAATTAAATTTAAAAAAAAATTTTTAAATTTTTGTAAATGAGCGATGTTCATTTAGTGACGCTCACGAGCGATCTTAAGATCAAGCAAGACAGCGATCGGGTGCACAAAACCATTTGTACGGTGAGAGCTTTACCAGTCTTAGCCGTATTGTATGGCAGCGCCACTGCGCTCTGCGCGCCCCGTAGCGTCCGTGCGATGTCAGCGCTTGCTGCCGCTCGGCCGAGCTGCCGCGCGCTCCACTGCCCGCTCATTTGCGCCTGCGCCGCTCCCGGTACTGCAGCGCGCGCCAGCGCCCACCTTGCGCGTTTAGCGCTGCGCCTGCGCCCACTTCGCCCGGCGCCCGGCGCCCGGCCTGCGCTGCGGCGCCCGGCCACGCTGCGGCGCTCTTTGCATAGCCGGCGGCGATGTCAGCGCATCTACGATGTTGTATTGTGGCAGGCGAGCGCGTATTACTGTCTGATCGGCCTAGCCAGATTTGCGATACAATTTTTTCTTCGCGATACAATTTGGGCGATAGCGGAAATTCTGGTTTTTTTTTCAATTGTAACAATAATAATTAATTAAAATTTTTTTTTTCATTTATTTTCAGAAATTGGAAAAATCACTAAAATCATTTTTTTTTCTCATTTTTTCCATACTCTTTAATACTCAAATAAATTTATAAAAATTTATTTAACCCCATTTTCTTAAATTTTACACCCCATAAAACCTTAGAAAATTATTTTCTCACCTCATAACAAAATAAATTTATAAAAATTTATTTTCTTTTTCCAGTTTCTCACTGAAAAATTTTCTCCACTCCAATAAATTTATAAAAATTTATTTTTCTTCCATTTTCTTGATTTTACCACTTGTAAAATCTTAGAAAATCATTTTCTTCTCCATATAACGAATAAACTTAACAAAATTTATTTTCTTTACTTTAACATTTCTTCTCTGTTTCCAACAAGCTGAAATAAATTTTACATAAAATTTATTTTATTTAATTTTTCTTGATTTTACAGTAAAACCTTAAAAGTCATTTCTTCACCTCTAAACCAAATAAATTTATGAACTTATTTTGTTTAATTCCTTGATTGAGTTACACCATAAACCTCAAAATGTTCCACACATCATCCTATGCTATCAACGAGCATATAAATTAAAATTTATTCATACACCTAACAATTCATGTTATGCACAACCAAGCATGCAAGCACACTTCACAAATGTCAGTCACCACAAAACACTTGACACGTGCACGTAGTGTCTAGTGTTAACGTGATTTTCTAGGTAATCCATACCTAAACTCAACATCGAACCACACCTAGTGGTGATGCTCTTCCTCAATTATGGCTTAAGCCCGAATTTTCTATCTATAGGTTTCCATATACCTACTCACATCAAACCACTGATGGTGATGGTTACCTCAGGCAGGAGCTCCACACAGGTAGTCGTATACTGGCTACGATGCAATTTGTGACGCCCCCAGAGCAGAAATTAAGTTGACTGCCGTCTGACATGGGAATACTCGTGAATGTCGTTTGACCCGGAGCATTTTCATGAATCGGGCGAGAGTCTCAGCATGCGGGAAGCTCTGCGAATACAATACTGCAAATACACATCCCTGACAGTCCGATATATTCACAATGTAATTAAAGCGGCCACTTGGACCCATAAACAATACTCTTCATGCTACAACAACTATATCCGATAGTTTCAAAGGAGTTAATAATTAACTCTTACTCTGACACATATATCAAAATTAGAATTCTAATACATGTTTCAAATCATCAAAGCCTGACTTGGCTTTCTTACAAGACCACCTCTATGGCGTCTAGATCTCGTAGCATGCTCCTGTACTGTAAAATAAGGGGGTCCCACGATGAGGTGAGCTAAAGCTCAATGGGAGAATCGCCACTAGTGTTCTCACCACTAAGTGCATTGCAATGTTCCAAAGTAAACATCCATTCGAGAAAATTGCATGATCCTTTGCTGAATGTCATGACCAACTCGGATCAGGAGTCCTCACAGGCTCTCTCACACTCGCCTAAGCCTCGTATGAGATTATTATATTATTAGTGGACAACCCTCAGATGAATGATATATCGATTGAAGTAGCTCAGACGATTGATATATATTATTTATTTAATGGACTCTCTCCAGATGAATAAATATCAAGCTAGTAGCTCAGACGGTTGATATATATTATTTGATTTGGACTACCCTCGAATGAATTTACATTTTAGACTACGAACCTTGTTTCTCTAGACTCATCTCATGCACTAACTCCATAATTATAGATATTAAATTTTATATAGATCATCATAAAGTTCAATTATTAATAATCTGATACACAAACATGAATATATTAACGTATTCAAATCACCTGGCTTTGTATTATACATTATCATTCTTATCAAAAATTAACCTATAGATAATGTTAATGACTCATTAGTCGAATTGCCAACCAAACACATAATTTTACGAAAATACTTATTCTTGAATATTGTTTGGGAATAGTGAAACCCTCGGTTACTATTCTGAAAGATCATAAAATCAGCAGTTCATAGTAGACCGAAATTCACAGATATTCTAGGCCAAATTGATGGCATGATTTAACACACAAACCCATCATTGTGAACCCCAGATGTCGGTAGTGGGCGACCACAAATTTGCCTCTCAGGCCCCTGCTCCCGAAAATTTTATCAATTCGGTCCCATGTTTTGGGATAGATCAACCTCACGACCTCGAACAAAAACATCGACAAAACACTTCAAATAGAATAAAGCCCAAGTAGGGAGAAATCTACCTCAGGGAGTTTGAAGAAACTCCGCAAATCTGAGTACCAGCGTGATGCCTTTCAGCGTGGAGCAATTCGCTTCTTGTCACGGCCGTAAGCGGTCGGATCGCACGTATTTTAGAAGTTTCTCTCTCTAAGGAAAATCCTCCGTTTTAAATTGTGCTAACCACAGTTTCCCTTTTCACGTTTTTGGTTCTTTAAAATGGGAGATGAAACCTTATTTAAAATTTTGTCTCATTCACTTATTAACTTTCAAATGACATTTATGTCCTTAACTACAGGATTTGATATTCGTATTTCTGCTCGGCCGTCGAGCTTTCATCATTTCTCTACTCATACTTATGAGTATGAGTACATGTTATATGTGAGCTTTCGTCAAGTCGAAAACCGTTTCACAGCACCGGCTTAGCGATACTCGAAAAGCGTCATCGACTCACGACCCATCTCTGACAAATTCTGAAATTTTACGATACTAAGTAGATTTCTGAAGACTGATTCCAGCGGTGCAATCTTTAGATCATCCGAGATCTAGAGAATTAATTACGGATTTTTAACCGTAATTACAATTTTGTAATCAAAATTACGATTTTGCCCTTATTCCAGAAATTGGAATTTCTCGGGTCTTACATCTCCAAACTATAATGAAGGCGAATCTAAAATGTGGGACATTGGAGGAGATGGTTTTGACTCAATGGATATAGAGAATGCTCGAATTCTTGAGATTTCGGATCTTTCTCTTCATGAATGTGAACTGGAAGCCATTTTATTAGATTCAGAAGGAAATGCTAGTCTTTAGTTTTAGTATTACTTATGTTTGTGTTTGAAGATTTGTAAAAACAATGTTTAAGCAGTCGTTTTTTATTTATTTAAATTTCTTTTTAAGGACAATATTTGTAAGGATAATTATTTTTATTTTATTTTATTATATCATGTCCTTGCCATATCCGTATCTTGGTTTTTTGAAATTTGCCGTGTCCCGCCGTGTAGTATCTCCATGGCCGTATCCGTGTCCATGCTTCTTAGCTTAACATGAACATGAAGTCTTGAGAGAATATTAGTAGCTATGTATTCCACTTCTTGTTCTTTTTTAGTGTATTGATCAATTTACTCCTAATTTTACCCATAAAAAAAAAAAAAAAAAGTAAAATAGTCCTAACTTCATCCATTTTAATCTTCTCTATTATCTTGCATGGAAAGTCAATAACTTCGTTTATTGGACATGATGACTACTTTGAGGATTTAGTTTTTGTGTTCAATTCAAAAACTAAGTACTTTTTTCAAAAACTAAGGAAACTTGTGGACGTGAATGGATGGAGGGATCTGCTATTTGACAAAAATGCATTAGGGCAGTTCTAATTTGGTGTTGAAAGGCGTGGAGAGGACCCAAAAGAAGTCTCCTAAAATGGTGAGGCTTCTTCTAGAGTTTCTTTTTATGGTTTAATTTGGGTAAGAGAGAAACTAGACAGAGAATCTAGAGAGATAAACATGATTGAGAAAGTGGAAGTGAAGATTTCTGGTTTCTATTCATATCCCCTTCATCACTTAAGTGGCTACAATTTATAGGCTACACTACTAACGATTTTAACCTAAAAATAGGAAAACGTTAACTCCACTAACAACACTCACAGCAACAAACCCAACCCACTAATAACACGAACATCAACAACCCCATAAGACCATTTCTTCATATATACTACGTAGTCTAGTGTATGGTCCATGCAAGTGGAAAACACTTCCAACCATTCTCCCCCCTTAAAAATCCTAGTCCGCAAGGATGAGGTGGTTCAACCTCTCACCGATGAAAGTCACTTCCTTGCCACTCGGTGTCCTTAAGGTCACTCGTTTCATTCTACAATCAACTACCACTTAGTGTCGGGACAACAAATCCATCTCTAATATCACATCGAACTTTCTGAATGATAACACGATTAAGTCTCCCAGAAACTCATACTCTCGTATTCTGATGGGACAATCTCTGTAAACTCTATTCACAATGACACTATGCCCTAGTGGATTTGTCACCAAGATATCATACTCGGTTTCACTCTTCGGTAAACCACCCAACCTCGGAATGGAAGTACAAACATAGAAATGGGTTGATCCTAGATTTATCAATGCAAGTAAAATAGTCTTAAAGATATGGAAATTACCAACTATCACATCCGGGGCATTTTTATCTTCAACTGCCTTTATTGCATACGCCTTGGCTAAAAAGCAGAATCTGTCTATATTATGCATTAACGGTTGCCTCGCGCGGAGGAGCTCGGTGGTGCAACTACTCTTCTTTGTATCACTTACTTCCATGTATTACTAAAGCTATACCCCGATGCAGGTGCTGTGTAGAAACGGGCTCTCGGACAATCTTTACTTTGTGCTCATTGGATCCTAGGCAAACAAGCACCTATTAGTCTCTAACGATCTCAGCATGTCTCCTCCCACAATGTGTGCAATAGGAGGAGAATTTGGTCTTCTCGAAGACCTCACGGGGCACTAGCTGCCGACGGTGCTGGTGAATAGTCTTACTACTAGTTGATCTGAGGCTGGTCCTTGTAATTAATGAGCTAAATAGAACCCTGTGGACCTCTAAACTTCTTATTCTAGTGCTGATACGAACTTGACTGACCAGGGTTTTTCTTACCCTATCTTATTTCTTTTCTATCATACTCTTCTTTCTTTACCATTTCAACATTTAACGCACATGTTACAATCTTAAAGAAATCATCATGGTCGAACCCTATGCCATAGGCCCGAATATAGTCATTTAGGCCATCCTAAAACTTACGAAACTTTTCTTCCTTTGTAATTAGCATCTCTGGAGCATACTTGCTCAATCAGGTGAATTCCGTCTGATACTCTATCACACTCATCTACCTCTGCTTCAAATTATGGAACTCTCTTCTCATATTGCTGAGGTAGATACAACCCACATATTGTTTCCGGAATTTTGCTATGAAAAACTCCCACATAACACTTTTCGATCGTGCAATTCTAGTCATGGACACCTACCACTGGTAAGCGTCATCCTGAAGTAGTGAGATCGCACACTCGAAATTTTCCTCTAGTGTACAATGCATTTGTCGAAACATTCTCTCTGTTCTTTCGTGCCAATTTTCCGCCATCGAAGGCTCATCATCTTTCTTTCCAAGAAAATCTATGGGTCGGTATCTTGCCATTCTCTCAATTGTTGTCCTCTGACGGACAACTTGGGCTGGTTGCGTTGCTCTTTGCAATGCTTGAGCTATCTGTTGGAGGATATCTATAGTACCTCATGCAGCTTGTCCTTATTCATGTATCGATGGAGCATGGGACGCTTGCCCATCCACACTAGCGGGGCTATTTGGGTGACTTCCCGAGTAACCTTTGACCCCATGGTGGCCTGAACTTTCCATGCTTAACTTATTAAGACTGACAAGATTTGCATCAGAGTCATGTCATCCTTTTATATGCAAATGCAATGCATATCACACACAATTTCAAAAATCGAATTTATAAATTGTTGCCTAAACCACAAACTTTGATACCAAAATAAATTGTCGTGCCCCACATTTAACTTCGACTGTGGTACGGAATTTGGCGGACGGGGACGTGGATGGCTAAATCCGTTTATCTGTAAAACACATTTCATATACTTATTTTCGATGGGATATTTAATATCCATTTAAATCATATTTATGTATGTATGAAAATATGATCTCATTACTAATACGCATTATATATATATATATATATATATATATATATATATATATATATATATATATATATATATATAAGTAACCATCAATCATGGTAGAGAGCCCATCATTTGCTCAATTCCCACATTTATACAAGACGACATTTCTTGCCTTAATTAAATAATTTACAAAACATTGTAGCTCATGTCTAAATGTAAGTCAAAATATACTCTTCCCATGAAGAGTTTTGGGTTAGGGTTGATTTGTACCTAATACACCTTCATTTGTAAAATTTTCTAGGAACAAATGAGCCATATTATGCCTAACTTCCTTCAATTCCATTGTTCCTCTATAAATATATTTTACTCAGAAATTGGAATCATCCAATTCGGAGCACCGAAACTCAAGATATGTTATAAACAACCTGGACTACTATATTTTCAAAACATAACCAGAATTTTTTTTCCCTATAAACAGAACTCCCCTTAAACGAAATTCTAGGTATAATGAGATCCAAATTTGAATACACTTATTTCAATAACATTTTTTGCCTAGAAGTCTAGTTTACCAAAAAATTTGAATCACTCAATTTGGATAAGTGAAACTCAACTTATGACCTAAATACCAAAACTGTACCAAAACATCAAAAATGTACCAAACCAGAACCAGAATTTGCCCGAAAATAGAGCTTCACTTTGACGTATTTCTGAGTCTAATGGGGTCCAAATTTGAATTTCAAGGAAATTTGTTCTCCTTGAAGTCTAGTTTACCCATAAATTTTAATCACTCAATTTGGATGAGTAATGACCAAGTTATGGTCAAAATAAAAACATGGGTTTTGGAAAAATTTGACAGCATCTCCCCTAAATCCCCAACATTTCCTTTATAAAAAAATTCCTCAAAACCATTCCTAATCAAAGAAAAAAGGCTTCTTGAACTCTAACTCAAACATATATATACAAAATTAGGGTTTTACCAAACCCAAACACAATCAAAGAGGGAGTTAAGAGGGTTCCTAACCTTGATCTTCTTGATCTTCACTAGTGATTACTATCCAAATAGTGATGTTTCATGCTCTTAACACTCCGAGCACTTTTTGCGTAGTAATCAGCCTAATTGACCCAGTTGGCATGTTAAGGACCTAGCAATGCTACTAATCAAATTTTATGGCAAGTTTTGTTATTTTCTGAGCTATATATATTAAAAGTTAGGGATTGACACAAGCATGAAGAAATCAATTGGAATTGAGCTTCGAGTGTAGCGCCCCGAAATTTCGAGGGTCATTTTTATTTTTCATACAAAGTTTAATGTACAACTCTTTTACATATGAAATATATAAAACTATCTTATTACAATATATTTTACAAAAATGCTTCTCAAGGCCACAACTCGGCCTCCTTCGTACTCACGGCCTCGATGGAGCGCAGATGCTATTACTGAAGGGGTCCTGACGGGGTGAGCAAAGCCAGTTGTGATAATCTCTACGAGGGTTGCCTCCCGCTTTAAGTGCGCCACAATGATTGCACGAGAGAAAACACACGTTCAAGTAAGATACCTACATGAATGTCAATGCATGTCCTCATGCCCATATCTGAGTACTCAACGACTCCTCACACCTACCTAGGCCAAGTGTGAGAAATACCAACCGTCATTTTGTTCCACGACTTTTTCCAAAACAAAATTTTTGTTTTCTTTTTAAAAATTTGTAACCCGTTGGAAAAACCTCAATGCTCATTTGATTTGATCAAACTGGTGTGTTTATGTATTTGTGGGCCAGTTTTCGGGTTTTCACCGCCCGCCACGCCCTTACGCCCGTTCAACATTTTCCACGAACTTACATCGTCGGGATTAAATGTCTAGTGAATAACATTTGGAGTGCTCACCACGGGAGGATCTACCCCATCTTGCTATGCCCAACACACTTATATTTATTTTCATTCGTTTCAAAACCGTGTGACTCATTTGGACTTTGTCCCATTACCCGAGTCCACCAATCAACACCATACACAGTTTTGACCCATAACCGTGTACCCATGACACCCCACAGAACACCTAACCCGGTGCCGATCCATGTACACTCCCGCGCCCATATGCATGCGATGTTTTCGTGCACGTGCAATGCTATTATGCTAATTGCATATATATAATCATCCATGCACACATACTCATGCATATTTATCCATGCTTCATATTTAAGCTTAAGAATATATGTTAAAATGTCGTACAACACATATCAACATGTCATATTCCACACTGCATGTTATCAACTCAAGCATAACACACAACTTAACTGGCCAACACTAACCTACTTGATTGGCCATTGTCCTCCACCAGAACATGGCTGCAATCTCGACTCAATGGGATTTCCATAGAGTCCAAGAACACCCAAATCGGAATTCGGACAAGAAAGTTATGACCTTCCGAAGTTGGAGGTCACACATGACTAAGCAGTCTTACCCGGATAGCCTACCTTACTTGCCCGGACGGCCATTTTTGATCGGCTAAGACACCCACTGCCCTCCAAAGGGGTCTGGATAGAAATTTGACTCAATGGGCTTTCCATAGAGTCCAGAACACCTGAATCAGAATTAGGACGAGAAAGTTATGACCTTTCAAAGTTGGAGGTCACACATGACTAAGCAGTCTTACCTGGACAGCCTACCTTACTTGCCCGGACGGCCATTTCCGACCGGATCAGACACCCAATTCCCTCCAAAGGGTCTGGCTGCAAATTTAACTCAATGGGCTTTCCACAGAGTCCAAGAACACCCGAATCGGAGTTCGGACGAGAAAGTTATGACCTTCCGAAGTTGGAGGTCACACATGACTAAGCTGTCTCACCTGGGCAGCCTACCTTACTTGCCCGGACGGCCATTTCCGGCCGGCTCAGAAACCCACTGCCCTCCAAAGGATCTGGATGGAAATTTGACTAAATGGGCTTTCCATAGAGTCTAAGAACACCCAAATCGGAGTTCGGATGAGAAAGTTATGACCTTCCAAAGTTGGAGGTCACACATGACCAAGCTGCCTCACCTGGGCAGCCTACCTTACTTTCCCGGATGGCCATTTCCGGCCGGCTGCAGCACCTTGCTCTCCAAAGATATCGATCTGGAAATTTATTCATCGGTTCCATAGAGTCAAAGAACACCGAAATCGGAGTTCGGATGAGAAAGTTATGACCTTCCGAAGTTGGAGGTCACACATGACCAAGCTGCCTCACCTGGGCAGCCTACCTTACTTTCCCGGACGGCCATTTCCGGCTGGCTCCAGCACCCACTGCTCTCCAAAGATGTCCAGATGGAAAGTTGACTCAATGGGCTTTCCATGGTCAAACAAATCGAGTTCGGACGAAAGTTATGACCTTCCGAAGTTGCCGGAGGTCATCACGGGATCCTAATTTGGACCGGAACCCATCAGGAATCCATGCGGGGTGAACCCGTACACGGACGGACCGGCGAGGTGGACCCGGCCGGGCGGAGACCAGTCGAGGTCAGACAGTAGGCGAACCCGGTCGAATGACCCTTAGCTAGATTGTTTAGACTAAACTGACCATAACTTAGGCTACAGAGGTCCGATTTGAGAAATTCAAAAGCCTAACATCAAGTTCACTGATGTGGCTACAATTTACCTGAAGGACTCACTACCAAATTCCTTTTCTTTCCTTCCCAAAAATCAGTTCTAAAGTCCAGTTAATGTGTGCTACCCCAATGTGGTAGCTTCTCATGGTTCAAAATACAACCAAACAACCACCACACAACCCTTAGGGTAGAAAGTAGCCAAAGTAGGAGAAGACCTACCTCTTGGAGTTTGTTTAAACTCCTCAATTCCGGTCTCTATACGAAGCCCTTGTCGTGAGGATGAACTCTTCCTCTTGCTTCGCCTGAAACCGCCGGTCCGATCGTCGAGAAATTTAGAGAGAAGGTGGAGTCTCTCTCTCTAAAACTCTTTCTTTTTCTTCCTCTTTTCTTTTTCCACCGAATCCCTTTTTGGTCTAGTTAGAGAGCATGTTTATCCTAAGTCTCTTGACACCTCACTTTCCACTAAATTCCTCATGCAAAGCCTATCCAAGACACCTAGCATCCACTAACATTTACCCTCATGCAAGACCACTTTCTCTAGACACGTAGCCTACCTACATGTATCCATGTGGTGTGGACATCAACCACTACTTGTCATTTACTCATTTGTCAATTGCCTCGAAATCGTACAAATCCAGTATCTCGGAATTGTGAAATTTGACATGGTATCTAGATTTCGCGAGACAATTCCAACGGTGAAGAGATCCGTTTAAATTAAATCGAGATCTAGAAAAATTCCGGATTTCTGACCGAAATTACCGTTTTACCCTTTATCCGAAAATTTGGATTTTCCGGGGTTTCACATTCGGTGCGAGAGAAAAAGAGCTGACGAGCTCTAGTAGTAACCTTCTTAATTTCGCGAGGGTGAAAATTTGCGACTGCGAAAAATTGCATACCTCTTGAGAAATTTCTACCCTTTGACTTTTGGAAACCTCATTTTTTGTTTCTCCCAATTTTGTCCCTATGTAATAGTATTCAGCTTTGTTTAGTTTGGTAATTTGTATTTGCAGTATGGGTTGGAAAGCCCACAGAAAAAACTTTGTACTGGGCTTTTTTTGTAACGCCCCAAAAATATTTTGTAATAATTTTATTATATATTCCGAGTAGGAATTGAGCCAAACTTAGGTTTTTCCCGGAAAACTAATAAATTGTGAAATGTGAAATGAATATGTGAGCATATGATTAAATATTATATGTTAGAATGAGAAATTGATTGAACCAGGAAATAAACCAAAGTGTAAAAATGGCAAATTTGGAATTTGTAAAATGAGGACCTAACGGTCAAAAATAGAATAAGCTTAAATGCTAAGGTAATGTAAATGTCTAAGTGAAATTATGAGAAAATGAATGAGCAAAGTGGAATAATAAGAGACTTAAATCAAAAATGGGTTAAGAGCCAAAAGAGGAAAGAGCCAAACATGGCCTTAGGAGAAAATGAACTTAAAGACCAAAAAGTGGTCTAAGGGCTCATTTGAGCAAAAACGTTTTTGAGAGAGTGGGAGAGGAGAAAAGCTAGGGTTTTTGGAGGAGAAGAGGGATTGTTGTGTAAATCCTTCCATTTGTTCAAGATCTTGCAAGAAGGAAGAAGGAAAAAGGCTAGGGCTTCAAGTGCAAAGGGATTTAAGGTATGAACCTAAACCTTAGAAAGTTGTATTTGATGTTTAGGTTAGAAAAATCCTAATCCATTCATGGGTTTTGCTCATGGTTGCTTTAGGATGATATTAGGATGTTATTGGGAGTGATTCCCATGTTTTGTTTTAGGATTTTGGGGTGATTTTGGAGAAAAATCGCACAAGTGCAAAAACTGGAAAATCTGGGCATTATCGGGCTTCTACACCACAGCGTAGGGAACCCACGTTGCGGCGTAGACCTACTCCAAGGAGTAGGATACCCTCGCCACGGCGAGGCCGAGGTGCCAAAATGGCCCCCCTCGGGTACACCATGGCGTAGCATTACTACGCCGCGACTTAGCTACTGTTCACAACGAGCAAATTTTTTGGATTTTTGTTTCCGAACACCTCGTATTCGTCTACCAATAGTTTAAGGACCCTAATAAATGATTAATGGAGGTTCAAATAAGGATAAAACTAAATGAAAAATGTACCGTACCTCGCCGCTGAGGCAAAGCGAAGTTAAGTGTGAGTAGTGCTAGTTTACTAAATGTGATGTGTGTGAATTTCTAGGCGCCGGTGAGGATCACCTAACCTAGGGCCCAGAGATTGAAATTAGGCAAAGAAAGAGAGATAGATTGGTTTGTTCTATCTTCTCCTATTCTCGTTTCAAGATTTGAAATGTTTGTTCTAAATGTATAAGAAAAGTAATTATTGTGAAATGTTTGCATATGAAAATTGCATGAATATTGAAAATGAACTGTTTATACAAATGTACATATTGTACTGTATTTTTCTATAAAGGATTTAAATGCCCTTAATAGAATGTTAACCATTTATTTCGCATTAAGGATAGATTGGTATATTAATAAGGGTCAAATTAGCAGTACTGCGAACAAACGTATTGATCATGTGCTCGTCGGTAGCCCGGCGGGACGATGCTCCGGTAGTGTTCAATGTAATTGATTTTTAATAACCCGGTCGATAGCCTCGCGGGACGAGAAGCGTGTTATAAAACAAATGTTTTTATGCAGGCCTGGCCCGGTGGGGCCAGGTGCGATGATTCGATATCGGTCGCTTCAGAAAACATAGGCTAAGTCGTTAAACGACGGAATTGACTTTGAGATTGTTGACATATGGGAATTGAAAAGCATGATTGCAAATTGAAATGAAAAGAGCATTGTGAAATGCATGATTTGGTTATAAATGATTTATTGCATATGAAAGTGTATATTTGGAATGATCAATGAACCTTAAATGATTGTATATGAAATAAGTATATGTATTTAATACATTGACATTGATCATCTCTGAATTTGAAAGTTTGTTTAGTAAAATAGCGACAGTGAAACGAAGAATGGAATTAATATAGAACACTAAGCATGAAAATTCTTAGCGTGTAGTGTTATCTATGTGCAGTACCTATTGAATAGGAGACGAAGGTAAGATAGGGTGGAGTCATAGAAAGATTTGGGTATGCTCGAACATATGCATTCACTCCGTTTTTTAACATTGATATTTTGTAACAACAATTTGAACTCTAAACATCTATTTTGTAAATCATTTTGAAAAGGCTTGATATGCCTTTATAGTAATTGTACTTTTGTATAAATGTAATGTTAATGGGTCTACCCCTTTAAAAACGCTTCCGCATATTTGAAAGGGCTTTTATGCCAACTGAAATGTAATGCTTCCGTGAGTTTTTGATAAATGATTTTGATAAAGTGATATAGTGGTATCAGAGCATCTCGGATCCAGTTCGAATCCGCTAATCGAGTTGGATCGAGAAGGGGTGCTACACTTTAGTGGTATCGAGCATCGGTTCGTTACGGATCGCGTCGGGTCGGAGAAGAGGGCTCGTTTTCATTATTCGATTTTGGTTTTAGGAAGCTTGGGACGGAAGTTCCGTTTACATCGATTTCTTTCATTTCTCATTTTCTCACTAGCTAAAACACCCTCTGAGGATGACAACTCGAGGAGGATGAGTAAGCTAAACCCCCTCCTTCCTTGAGTAAAGGGCGGGGCAAGGAACTGAGCGAATGAAGGGTTCTCATGTTCTCCGGTATTCAGCGTTTAAGTGTTTCCCTTAAACTCTAGGTTTAGATCCCTTCGAGTCACCTTGAATGGCCAATACTTGGTAAGCTTTCAAGGCTCATTGGATGCTTATTGCTAGATCCAGTGACGTTCGTTAGTTATCATTTATGAGCTAATTGAAGGTGAGTCAAGGAGACATGTTTTTAATGTCTGAGACCTTTAATGCTTAGTGAATACCATTAGAAAAGGATAGTTATTTTGGGTAAGCTTTTATAGCTAAATGAAGAACTGATTCGGGAGATGACTATAGGTCATCCTCCCCAACGAGAGAAAAAGACCCGAGAAACCCTCATTGCCCTAGGAACCTAAGCCAAGGGACCTAACACTTCAAGGATTTCTATTTTTACATTTAACTCGTTTACTTTTTTAGTTTTATTTAAAAATCCACTCTTTTATAACACCCCAATATCCAAACTACAATCACCCGGTGTAAACCTCGGTATTAACCATTTTAAAGCGAAAACCATCCTGACTGGATGATCCTAGAAAGCTAGCTATACTACGATAGCAATGCAGTATGAGGTATTAGGTTAATAAATTTTGTTGATTTAAAATACCCTACAGGCTACACCGCGAATCAAATGGCGTTGCTGCCCGGGGATGGTGCCTTAGTGCAAATGACAAATTGCTGAACACTTGTGATCCTCATCACAAGCTCTAGTGAATTTCATTTCTCTATTCAATCTTTCTAGCAGTTTACTGCTAGGTTAATTAATTTCATTTCATTGTCTAAAAACTCTATGCATGCTGGGAGAGATATATGGAAGCACTTGATGCTTGTCCTCACCATGGGTTTAACACATGGCTGCTGGTTAGCTATTTTTATGATGGAAATTCTCTTGCCATGAAGCAATTGCTAGAGACTATTTGTGGAGGAGATTTCTTAAGCAAAAATCCAAAGGAGGCATTGGATTTCCTGAGTTAAGGTGGCTAAAGCATCAAAAGGTTGGGATGAGCCTAACCCAAGGGAGATGGAAATAATGAGACCTTAACCCGGTATAAGGGGTGGCATATATTCCCTTCCGGAGGACATGGGCATGAGAGCTAAAGTTTCAACCTTAGCTAGAAGGTTGGAAGAATTGGAAATGAGAAATTAGCATGAGGTGCGAGCAGTGACTGAGATTGCTGTGCCAAACAAGCCATGCTTCATTTGTCAGTCCACTGAGCATCTGGAAGAACAATGTCTAACTATTCCAACAATGAGGGGGACGTTAGTGGAACAAGAAAATGTTGTTGGTCAATTCAAACCATCAACTAATGCACCATATGGCAACACTTACAACCCTAGCTGGAGAAATCACCCAAATCTCTCCTGGAAGCCAAAACCTCATGTATCACTGCTCATCGCGGTATGCTTCAACTTCTCAGCCATCACAACCACAGTCAACCTCTCCAGTTGAACAAGCCATTCTAAATTTGAGCAAGGTGGTAGGTAATTTTGTGGAAGAGCATAAAGCCATTAATATTCAGTTGAATCGAAAAATTGATACTGTGGAAAGCACTCTAAACAAAATGATAGAAGGGCCCTAAAATGATATTGCTCATAAAATAGACAACCTGCAATACTCCATCTCAAGGCTCATCAATCAACAGCAAGTGCAGGAAAAGGGAAAATTTATGTCACAAACCCAACAAAATCCCAAATGAATCCACCAGGTAGCTAGTGCCGGTGAAGCTGCTCTTAAGATGGATGAGGTGAAAGCCATTATCACTCTGAGAAGTGGTAAACAAATTGATCAGCCAATACCTAAGCCACCAGATGCAACCAAAGAACAACAAGGAAGAGGGATCGGAAGAAAACATTGATCAAAGAAGATATGATGAAAAAGAGCATGCCTCCATTTTCCTGGCCAGAGAGGCCCGAAAGGGTGAAATAATATTTGAGATTTTTGAGTGTTGAGGTAGGTGAAGTTAATATCCCTCTTCTAGACATGATTAAGCGAGGTCCCGACATATGCGAATTTCTAAAAGACTTGTGCAGCAGCCAAAGAGAGGGTGAGATGTGAATCAGACAACCTTCTTGATAGAACAAGTGAGCTCCATCATCCAGTTTAAGACCCTAGTGAAATACAAGGATCCAGGGTCTCCTACCATTTTAGTGAACATTGGAGGAACTTGTGTAGAAAGTGCATTGTTGGATTTGGGAGCTAGTGTAAACTTGTTACCCTACTCATTCTATAAACAGCTAGGGTTGGGAGGATTAAAGCCTACCACCATCACCTTATCTTTGGCAGATAGATCGGTGAAAATTCCTAAAGGCATAGTTGAAGATGTTTTGGTGAAGGTGGATAAGTTCTACTATTCAATAGACTTTGTTGTTCTTGATATCGAGCCAGTGGCAATGGGGGTCAATCATGTGCCCATCATACTTGGGAGACCATTTTTGGCCACATCAAATGCCATCATCAATTTTTGGAATGGGGTCATGCAATTCACATTTGGAAATATGACACTGGAACTGAACATTTTTCACCTCAGCAACAAGCATGCCAATCCAAAGGAACAAGGTCCAGAGGAAGTTTGCCTGATTGGCAGCGTTTCAGAACATTATTGCTCGGAAGCGTAAGGAGGCTGATGGAGAGATTAGAGTTTGATGAAGAATTATCAACCTCACAATCACCAATGACCTCATTTGAATTCTCAAACCACGAGACAAAGGCTTGAAATTGGATTTTGGGACCAGTCTCTGAGTCACGAGTCCATTTCTTTTTGTTTAATATTTTATTTTATTTTATTTTTATTTCTTTTTCTTTTTCTTTTGCTTTGCTCCAAATTTTCCTGCTTAAGTTAATTTTTATTTATAGCTCTTATTTCATTTTCCTGCTTTTTATTTGATTTTTCCTGGGTTGTTTTTGCAGGTTTGTGCTTAATTTCTTGAAGCAAGGAGGTCTAGAGGTTTAGCACCTGAAACACATGCAATTTTGCAAGGGTTGCGAAAATTTGCAACCCCTGTGAAATTTCGCAGAGCTAGTAGTTTTCGCAGCAAATTTCACAGTGCAAAATTTCGCAGCCAAAATTTGTAGGGCAAGCCAATTTTTGAAGCTAACGAAAATTAAAGGTTCGCACTATGAAATTGTATTCAGTTTTTCACGAGTACCTAATTTCATGACCATTTTCGCCTTTGTGAAATCACAGTAGCGCTTGACTACGCAGCTATTTTGCCATAACTTTTCATTCGAACTCACGATTTGGGTGATCTTGGTCGTTGAGCTTAGAGTGTAGAATTGAATATATGGGAATATTTGGGAAATATTATACTGGTTAATTTTCAGAAATCTGAGCTGATCACTTTATTCTCTCTCCTCTTGTTCCTTCAACTACCAAGAGTCATAGCTTGATCATTTGAAGCCCAAATAGAGAGAATAAGGCCTCTTTGGAAAGCCTAAGAAGTCTCCTATCCATCCATATACATATTGTAGCCATTTTGCTTCATATATAGTAGCAGCCCCACCAACTGATGATCCTCTAACTATTACCCAAACTGGCCCGGAGTCTATTCCACCTCCTGTAGATGCTTAATAGCTGCTATTTTTATCTTTTTGTTTTCCATGGTTGTAGCATTATCATATTTTGGTTTAACACTTTTCATCTCTTTTGTTTCTTGTTTCATGTGGTTCCTCCTCTCAACAATCGGCTACATTTCACCAAGGAGGTATCACTTCCTCCCTCAAATTTTCATTCCATAAGGTAGCCAAGGAGGAATCACTTCCTCCCTCAAATTTCCATTCCATAACCACATTGAGGACAATGTAGTATTCGGTTGGGGGGAGAGTTAAAGAAGGAAGTGTTCTTTATGTTTTGAGCAATTCTGTTTTGAATAGTTGAATGACTTGCTAGTTTTTTTTAACAGTATAATACATGTTTTAGTTTCTAGTACACATGTTTTTAGTTCATGTTTTAGTTTCTCAGTTTCTTATTTTCCCATCAGATTTCTCAATTTTTTTTTGTAATTCTCTACTTGCAATGGGAGAAATTGAAACCTTGTCTCAATACTCTTGATTTTAGAGTGGTGCTATGCTTATAAGAGTTGATGAGCTGTTGAAACTCTTCTTGTCTTCAACCTTTCTTCTTCCACTTTGAGCTATCCACACACTGTGCACATTAGTTTTCAATGATAAGCTGACAAACTGCCTTGCCTCCTAAAATTTGCAAAAATTTGACCTAGTACCTTTGACCACCTTTAATAGGTTGGGAACCCTCAAAAGACCAATGAGTCTTCAAAAAAAGGAAAAGAAAAATAAAAAAAAGAAAAGAAAAAGAAAAGAGAAAAAGTTGTGACACTTCTTGTGAAACCAGGAAACGGTCCAGAAATTATCTGACTCAAAGTCTTTAAAGCACGGTGCCCTAAACCAACTGGTTGGGAGTCATCGACTTTGTTGCTCGTTACATGGGTGAATAGGTGGAGTTTAGCAAATTGTAGGTGCTGGAGTATCGAACTCATTAAAAGTCCGGGGTGCAACCTGAAGATTTGTGGTTGAGGAATCCTTATGACTTGATGCCCTAAACCTTTATTGGTTGGGAGTCATCGGTGCACCCCCGTTATATGGACAATTTTGAATTCGATACCCTCAGCATTGCACCCCTACAATGAAAAAAAAAAATAGAGAGAGTTGTGAAATAAAAGTGGTTCCTGATCTATTGAGGGGACTGATCTGTTAGTATAGAAAGAAGTTAGGTTAGGGGAGAGAGACGGTTGGCGGCTAATTTTGAAACCTAATCAAATTAACACTTAGGTTTTTGTGGAAGGTGTTAGGTTGGTTCTTTAGGAGTTGAAAATCTTTTGATACTTGAATTTTCATAGCACACACTCCTCTTGAGATAGTCATTGGGCAAGATTTTGATGACTTTTGCTACAGGTTGGGTTTTATCACATTAGTGATTTTGAAAACCATTTTTTGAATATATATATATATATATATTTCATCTTACTTTTGATTGCTTTATTCTTCCTTCATTGCTAAGGGACTAGCAATGTGTCAGTTAGGGGGAGTGATTACTACCCAAATAGTGTTGTTTCATACTCTTAACACTTCGGGTTTTGAGCACTTTTTGTGTAGTAATTAGCTTAATTGACCTAGTTGGCATGTTAAAGACCTAGCAATGCTACTGATCAAATTTTGTGGCAAGTTTTGTTGTTTTCACAGGCTGTATATATTTAAGTTAGGGATTCAGCACAAGCATGAAGAAATCAATTGGAATTCAGAACTTCAGTGTAGAAAAATGGTAGAAGTAAAGCTCCGGTAACAGCCTTGCGATTTCGAGGTTGTGAAAATTCGCGACTGCGAGGTCGCGAACCTTGCAAACTTTCATGCCCTTTTGACTTTTTGACCTCTTTTTTGGTTTCTCTCATTTGTCCTATGCCAATAGTGTTCGACTTTGTTGTTTAGTTTGGTAATTTGTATTTGCAGTATGGGTTGAAAAGCCCACAGACAAGACTTTGTACGAGGCTTTTTTCATTATTCATTTTTTTGTTTTTGGGAAGCTTGGGATGGAATCTCCTGTTTATGTCAGTTTCTTTCATTTTCTCTCATTTTCTCACTAGCCAAACACCCGTTGAGGATGACAACTCAGAGGATGAGTGGCTAAACCCCCTCCTTCCTTGAAGTACAGGGCACGAGGCAAAGGAACCTGAGCCAAATGAAGGGTTCCCATGTTTTCAACGCAAGTATTCATTGACATTTATGTGTTTTCCTTAAACTCTAGGTTTAGATCCCTTCGAGTCACCTTGAATGGCCAGTACTTGGTAAGCTTTCAGGACTCATTGGATGCTTATTGATAGATCCAGTGACGTTCGTTAGTTATCATTTATGAGCTATTGGAAGGTGAGTCAAGGAGACATGTTTTTATTGTCCTAGACCATTAATGCTCAATGAATACCATTTTCAAAGGATAGTTATTTTGGGTCAGCTTTTATAGCTAAATGAAGAAACGGTTCGGGAGATGACTATAGGTCATCCTCCCAGCAAAAAGACCCGAAACCCTCATTTTGCCCTAGGAACCTAAGCTAGTGACCTAACACTTCAAGGATTTCTATTTTACATTTTAACTCATTTTACTTTTAGTTTTCACCACAAAAATCCACTCTTTTTATAACACCCCAATATCCAAACTACAATCACCAGTGTAAACCTTGGTATTAGCCATTTCCACGAAGAAAACCCATCCCTATGGACGATCCTAGAGTCGCTATACTATAATAGCAATGCTATGGTATTATGAGGTATTAGGTTGTAAATTTTGTTGATTTAAAATACCCTACGAGCTACATTGCGAATCAACTAGCCTTCTCTTCTTCTTTCTTCTTTCCTTTCTTGATCACATAGAATCTTGAACAAAATGGAGTAAATAAAATCAAGTTTGGCTTCATCCCCCACAAGCACCGTAGCCCTAAGCTTTCCCAAAACCAAAACGTGTTTCTCCCCCTTTACAAGACAAGATTTGGTCTTATCTCATAACCGTGGCACAAGGCCATGTTTGGCTAAAGACATTTGACTTAATTCCCTTTTGATCGCCATGTTTCTATTTCATTTGCACAACAACTTATCACATTTATACATTTGCATATACTCTTCTTCATTTATGACATTTGGGTTCTCATTTGACAATAATTTTTTTCACTTAGCATTTAAATTCCGAAAAATTCAAATTTAACTTGTGCTATACCCTACACATATCATTACACTACTAGGGCTTAATTTGGGGTGCACTAATCCACTATGCAAATTCTCACTTTAAAAACCTCTATTTTTATCACTTAAAACCAATAAAATATCGAATAAAAAAAAATTATAATAGTTATAAAGAAAAATAATAAAACGAAAAGACTATTTTTAGGACGTTACAGAGTCAAAGCTTGAAACAATTTGATGGTAACAATGCTGATTGTAAGAGTGTAGAATGAATTGTTCCCATCAATCCTGAACTAATCTATAATTGTAAAATGTAGAATGAGATGAATTTTCAGTATATTGAGGCTCATGATGTTGAATATCTGAATTTAAAGAAACAACACTCAGTTTAAAAGAAATCAGTACAAAAAGATCAAGTAATAATGAAGAGAAAGAATAAGGAGTAGAAAAGGGTTCTAAAGGGTTAACTCTAAAGGAACTACCCAAACACTTGAAATATGCCTTCTTAGGAGCTAAAAGAGCACAACCTGTAATCATAGCTGCTGATCTGACAGAAGAAAAAGAACAAAAACTGTTGCAAATTCTCAGAAAATATAAAGAAGCCATAACTTAGTTAGTAGAAGATTTGAAAGGGATTAGTCCTTCAATTTGCATGCATAAAATCCTCCTGGATGATAATGCAAAGACATTAATTGAACATCAAAGAAGACTGAACCCAGTGATGAAAGAAGTTTTCATAAATGAGGTATTGAAATGGCTGAATGCAGAATTTATCTATGCAATCTCAAACATCTCTTGGGTGAGTCCAGTTCATGTGGTTCCCAAAAAGGATGGATTCACAATCATCAGGAATGAGAAAAATGAACTGATTCCAACAAGAACTGTGACAGGAAGGAGGGTGTGCATTGATTACAAAAAATTGAACACAAAAACTAGAAAGGATCACTATCCTTTGCCCTTTATTGATCGGATCTTTGCGGGCCAGATTTAATTTGGACACACCACTTATCTTTTTCTTGATGGTTATAGATGAGTCCTAACCTCATCTATTTTTAATCCAATTTTATGGCATATTTTTAGCATTTAAGATATATTTTAATGCTAAATTATGGAATATTCACTAACTTTGTGTTTTGCAGGTTTTTATTGAAAAAAAAGATAATTCCAGCAGGAAAAGAAGAAAAAAAAGTGGCTAAGGCAGAACTCTCTATCGCGACATAGTTTCTAAATGTTGAGACATAATCTCAAGGAAACCAACAAAGCTATGTCACAACCAACAGCTTTATTTCACAACAAAGTCCAGGCTGAACTCAAGGAAGAAATAGAAATTTGTCGCGACAAAGAATTTTTCTATCGCGACACTGCTGAAGAAGTGTGTGAAGAAGACTGTCGTGACACTCTTGACTCTATCGCGACATTGATCAAGGCAAATGGTAGTGGAACTTTGTCACGACAATCCTTACTCTATCTTAACATAAAAGAATGAAGATAGCAGATGAACACTATCGTGACAAAAGATGACTCTGTGGCTACATAGTATGGCAAGGTTATAACACAAGTCAGTTGCGACAAGTGTTTTTAAGTTGCAACAAAGTTTTTAGCATAGGACCAACTTAAGGAAGGATTTATGTCGCGACAAAGAAAACTCTGTTGCGACATAAAATTCAAAGTTCACAATAAAGGGCAACAAGACTTTGTCACGACAAAGAAGTTTTCTGTCGTGACAAACAAAACATGAGGTTGAGGTGAACTTTGTCGCGAAAAAGAATTCTTTGTCACGACAAGAAATTGAAAAGCAATACAAGAAGAATGTTGCGATAAAGAAGTTTTATGTTGCGACATAATGAAGAAGTTAAGGCAAAATCTCTGTAGCGACAAAGAAGTTTTCTATCGGGACAATAAAAGCTGCAGAGTAATATAATTATGTCGCGACAACATAAAAATTATGTCGTGACAGAAAATGAAAGAGAATTGAGATAAACCAAGACAAGTTTTTCGCAACAAAGATTTATATTGCAACAAACAGTTCAGCTACCGATAAGGATCAAAGAAGAAATTCTGTCACGACAAAAGGAAACTCTGTCACGATCAAGTTATTGAGTAACCACATAAAGAATCACGCAACATAGAATTCTCTGTCGCGACAAAGTAGAAAACCTGAAGGTAAAAATGTTTGTCACGACAAAGAAATTTATGTCGAGATAGTTTTCAGAAGTAGAAAAGTATGAGAAGCTAGTTGTAACAAATTTTATTTCGCTACACAAGATACTCCTTCCGCGAAAAGAACAAGATTGCTACATCAAAACTGTGTCACGACATTATCAAAGTTTGTCACGACATAATCCAAGAAAAAGCTCAGAAAACCTGACGCGATAAAAACTGCAGGCTATGACATAAGCTAAGGGACAAAGACTAAAACTCTATCGCGACATAATTTTCTATGTCGCGATAGAGCGACCAATTTGGGCCAGAATTTTAGGGGATCCACAATGTAGTTTTGAAGTGCGGCCCATCATTGGAAAGTTTACAAATAGACGCATCTAGGGCACTATGAGTTGGTCCACAAATCCAGGACTTCTGGGTAGCTGGAGACTCTTTGTATATTAATTTTCTTTTATTTCCTTTTTAGTAGATTTTGTTTTATCGTAGTTTTTAGTTAGTTATCTATTTATTTTATGGAGTTGAGTAATGATATGATGTGCAGCTTCGAGTTGGAATCTATTGTAAATTTTTCTCTCTCACTGTTGTTCTCTTTTAAATGGATTTTGAAAATTTTCTGGAGTTCATTTATTTCAATTCGTTTACAATTTTAGTGAATTTTTCTAATCAATTAGTCACTGATATGTGTGAACTAGTTCTAAAAGATTGAGCTCCCTCTAGTGATTGTTATTTTTCTGCACAAAGTGGAAGAACGCCATAGTTAGAAATCTATAATTTATTTGATTGGTATTATTCTTGAACTTAACTGTTCTAAGCACTAGTACCATGTACCTAAAAACAAAGGACTATATCTTGCTCGACGGAGGCCCCCACGTGACACGTAGATGGAGCAAAGCTCAGGGGTACGGTAGACTAATACTTGGAACTAATGAAATCAAAGATTACCGATGTATCACTAAACTCATCATCAGGTGCGGATACCGATAAAGTATTAGCTTTAATCAATACAGTTTCCTTCCTATTTATGATGAAATTATTCCGACCTCGTGTTAGCATGTATCTAATCAAGGAAATGCAGAATTTCATCAACATCAAGGACGAGGTGCTGAAGGAAATCTGGAGAAGGCTTGCACATCCTGTCTATGGGGGCAAGAATTCTTCGCCCCAAGATTCGGGGTGTGTGAAGTAATCGAAAAGGAAAAATACCCAGATCTTAGAAAGAGGATTATATCTTACAAGCAACTTATTAGACCTATGAGTCCTAAAGGAACATGAATCTCTAATTAGTGAAATATGGTTAATCTGAGAAACTAAACTATACTACAACGCATTCACAAATTCAGCCTTCCAACTAATGGCTTAGCTATGACTCAAAACGCTTAAATCGACAATTATTCATCGTCTATTTCCCCAAGTCATTCACTCAAGGAACTCTCAAATCCACTTTTATTATATATTCTTTATGTGTATACTAGTGAAATTATTTGTATTACTTTATTAGTTCTCTCATCATTTTAACATTGGAGTTCAAATAGTAAGGATATTGAGTAGTTGGGGTAGTTAATCTTTTGATTTATCATCAATCCTCGTGGGAACGATATCTTGACTTAAAAATCAACTTTTATTACTTTATGACTTGTTCACTTGTAGTGATTTAGACTAAACTCAATTTCTAATGAATCCATTTTACAAAAAGGACAAACACATATTTTAATCAAAATCACTATCACAAGGCGCTCGCTTGTTTGGACTCAATAGTTCTTAAATGCAAGTATCATAAGTTCGCACACACTGATCTCATCATTTTTCACAATAAGTTTCCTGCACCGTTGTCGGACCGATTCACCTCGTGGTAGTATCAATTCTTGATATATTTTCGCCTTATACAAGTTTTTTTGGCTTATATGGATGAAATACGCCTGCCATCAACAAGTTTATGGCGCCGCTGTTGGGGATTGAGATTGATGAATTTAAAGATCAATATTCTAACCAAAGAGAGGATTACTAATTTGCACATTTGTCTTTATTTTATCATAAATTTTAAAAAATAAATCAAAAAAATAGTTTTAATAGTAGTATCTGATTAAGCTACTGAAAATCTTCTATGAGCTTAAATGGATATAACTGTTTCCCACATATTTATTTTGATCTCAGTGTGTTTATATTTTAGGAAGATTTTAAATGCATAGAAAACCAGAAGCAAGTCTATTGCCTTTGGATACATAAATTGAGAAAACACTAAGGAATATGAGGAAAGTTACAAGTGTTGAATCTACAAATATGGAAAATCAAAGAGAAATATTACAACCTATTTTTACTAGCTGTATGTATAGACCTCAAAGGCAATGACGATGGAGGACTTGGAAGCCCGTTATTCAAGATGAGTATCAATGAAACAATTTCGCCATAGAAGCCAACAATTTTGAACTCAAGCCAGCTCTGATCACAATGGTACAACAACATTAGCTTCTATCAACTAAACGAAGACCCCAATGAACATATGGGAAGCTTTAAGGAGAATGGCTAATACAATCAAGTTTCGAATAGTAGAGACCAAAAGGATCAAAGCAGCTCTTCCCTACCGAGAGATGTGGTAGTAATCTGCTTAAGTCACCGTCGCTGATCTGACAATGGGAAGGGTCAAAGAGGCCTATATGAGCAGACATTTTTCCTCTGTACTCGACTCTAAAAGGAGATAAGAAATCATAGTCTTCAAACAGAGGGAGGATGAAAGTCTCTACAATGCATGGGAGAGATACAAGAGACTACTAAAAAGATGCCCTATGCATGGAATAGATTTGACTACTCAGATGGACATTTTCTACCATTCCATGAATTATGCCTCAAAGGGTATAATTGATGCAATTTCGCCAGCTTTTCAAAAGAGTGGTTATGAGACAAGGTAGTTGATTGAAGACCTTGCCAAATGCAACTACAAAGCTCCGTCTGAAGCTTTAGGGAGCAGCAACAGACTGAAGGGGAGTAGTGTAATTGAGCTTAATCGGATGACTTTGATGAGCTTAAAAGTCATCCATTTTCAGTTCATTTTTCTGATTGATTTCTATCTAAAAAAAGACTGATATATGCAAAAATGTGGAATAACTCACCAAACTCGCTAGCATGCTATAAATTCAAGAGAAAAGAGGATATCGGGCAGCTAAGGAGCGTAAAGTGGCCGAAAGGTGAATGACATCGACCGGGCCGAACGATGTCGTGAACAGAGAGGTGCACGAGGGAAAGAAGGACCCGATGTCGCGACGCTCGACAAGAATGGTTATCCATCAATGTCACAACCACAAAACTCCGGGGCCATGGCATGGCAATCAAGGCGTAACGAGCAGTCGCAACATAAACTCCAAGTCGTGCAACCATAAATTAATGAAGAATGAAGACATGATGTCGCGACACCATTTCAAGGTCGCGATTAATTGGCGCCGAGCAGTAGACATGGAGGTCATGACACAGAATAGAAGCTGCGACACAAGATTTTCAAGAGATTCTAACATCAAAGTCGCGCGTCAGAAGAGGTCGCACATCAACATCGAATCAGACGTTCCAGAGCGTATCGAGACAACTTCAGAGCAATTAAGGTCGCGACGCCATTTGTAGGTCGCGACTGTAAGATGAACCTTCTCGGGGAAGAATGGATGAGTTATTAAACAACTGATGTCATGACCAAATAAAAGCTTCTGCGACGTATGCTAAGACAACCGAGGTCGCGGCCAGCACACCCGAGGTCAACAGCAAGAGCAAGTGGATTTAAAGGTCACAACAAATAAAGCTTCATGGGACGTATGTCGAGATTAATCGAGGTCGCGACAAAGAATCGAGGTCGCAACATAGAAAGATTCAAGGGATGCTAAAGGCAAGTCGCATACCAAATAAAAGCTTCTGCGAAAAATGCTTAAACGGGAACTGACGTCATAGCAGAATCGAGGTCGCGATACACAACCAAACGCCGCGAATTTGAAATCCACAAAGAGGCGCATCAAAGTTAGGGCCCAACTCGTAATCCTATAAATAAGCAACAAGCACGGCTGAAAGCAATTTCCAATGGCCGTAACGAGATCCGCAGCCTAAGGCTCGCGATTTTAATTTTCTTTTCTTTTTCTCGTTTGTCATATTTTAGATTAGATTGCTATTTCTTTCAAATTTCCTTGATCTGAAGTTAAATAATGCGTAATTCTATTTCTTTCAAATTACCGTCGGATCGTCTAAATCTGCATAAATTTTGGAATTCTGATTTCCAGCAGTTCGATCTACAAAGGGGTCTCTTAATCAAAGCCATCGTAGTGGTGTAATAAAGCAATTTAGGAAACCCATCTCCATCACTGCACTTCGCTGTTAGAATTTATCTTTCCTCAGAAATTACCGAAGCTACCGAACTTCGCTTATAAATCTACTTGCCGGTTCGAATATTCTGTGATTCGATCCCAATATCGTTGTCCTATACCCGCAATAGATTGCTTTCATGCCCGATTTCCGTGAGTGCCCTCCGAAAGGACACGAGAAGGCACTTCGAGTAGTGAACAATTTCAAAGGTACGCAACCTCGATAATGGAGATCTAATGAGCTCCTCGTGAATGGGGTCGATAACCGCCTTCTCACATGAAACCGAGATTGAGTTGATCGAATTTATCAATTTAAATAGCGTAGAGTTCACCTCGACCGAACAAGAAGTTCAATCCCGTGTTAAAGAAAGATCTAATCAAGGAAAGGATGAACTGCTCCAATTTCAGGAAGAGAAAATCCAAGAAAGTGTAAACCCATGCTATACCTATGTCTTAGAGCTAAGGTTTACGCCCATGTTCGTGGTATGAAGTATTGAAAAAGAAAAATACCTTAACAAGGCAACCCAGATAAAAGTAGTTATCTAACTTTCCGCCGGTAGAATCAGGAAGATTAGATGATGAACAAGGCTGCAAGGAGAGATCCAATCGCATCACACAGTCTTTCGGATGTGTTTTAAATCAGAATACGAAGCAAAGTTACGATTAGTCTCAAGTAGAATCGATGTTTCATAACAGCGTATTTTCAATGCTCCTTTTTAAAAGATAACCATCAATAAGTTGTTATTTAGATTTTCAGATTTAATTCATTTTGTTATTAAATCATTTTTCTTAGTTTTTATTATTTTAAGGTTCGCTAAGAATATTTCAATTCGTCTATCAAAGTCCAAATAGTATAGTTCGAGTAGTCGTGGTAGTTGATCGAGAATTCTCGAGATCTCCGTAAGTACGACATTCGACTTAAATCCAATTTACTACTCGCTCAACCCGTACACTTGCAAGATCCCGGGATCAAACCGTAAAGAAAATGATTTACTCTTAAGGAACAAATGAATCGCACAATAAATAAGGAACACAACAAACAAGTTTCATGGCATTATCGGGCTGGGATTAGATAATACCTTGGTAATAACGTTATAAATTTCAGATAGTATTTCGTCCATCAAAGAAAGAGGCGAACAAGTTTTCAAGGCCACGATCGTAAAGAATTCGTGAATCAATATCTGCACTAAAAAGCTTAAATACTAGTTTGGACATAATTTATAAATTAGAAAATAGAAAATTTGCAAAATAAGATTCAACAAGAAGAGTTTAGCAAGCTAACGAAATTTTGTAGAGCTTTTCATGTTAAATACAATTTTTAAAATACCGACTCCATTTATCTCAAGATATTATAATTCTTCAGAGTTAATCTCATGCAATGTGAAGTGTGAAGCTGAATTTGTCGCTACTAGACACTCGAGGATCGAAAGAACACTTAGAGGGCTAAGAAAGGTTAAGAGCGCAGAACAAGCAGAGATGGCAGACGAAAAGATCGACGGGCACAACCAGAGACCCGCAGCAGGCTACCCCAAGAGCGAGACACCATGGAGACTTCCTGAGACTAGTTATCCAAGACGAACATCAAAGAAGGAGACACCAAATGATAGATAAGCACACACTTTGTAGCTCAAGCCACTCGATCACCATGGTTCAACAGAACCAATCTCACGTGTCACTCCTCTCAAGATCCCAACGGGGGACTGGGATTCCGCTTTCTAAGAATGGCCAATACGCTTAAATTGAATGGTGCGAGACCGTATATTAAGTCGCAGAATTGTTTCCATTCTCTTTGGGAGATATAAATAAGATCATGGTTCGACTCACTACCATATGGATCCGGTTAATACATGGGAAGAGCCGATGGAAGCTTACCTAAGCGTATTCTTTCCTCCATCCCTCACTTCAACGCAGGGAAATTTACTACTTTCAAACAAGGAAGATGAGAGTCCGTACACCGTCGGGAGAGATACAAGAGGTCAGCCAAGAGATGTCCTATGCACCTGATGTAATTGTTATAATAAATGGACATCTTCTACCACTCCATGAATTATACCAAAAGGTATAATAGACAGCAATTGCATGAGCATTCGTAAGAATAAGAGCAGTAAGAAGCAAGACAATGATCGAGGATCTCGCTAGGTGCAACATGAGACCTCCTTCCTAACTGTGGAGCAAGAACAGCTAAAGGAAATGGAATGATTGAGTCGAACAAGACGCTCCGCCACTGAGTGTTGCCGGATGCATCGATGCATCTTGATAAAGAATGCACTCCCGCAAATGAGATAGAGCAAAGGGAAAGAGAAGGAAGAGTAAATAATGTCCGAGGGGCGAAATAAGAGGGTTCCTATGCAAATGGAGGAGGCTAACTATTCGAATCGGTTAATGTGAGCATATCATTTCAAGCCTAACCCCAACTTGCCAACCCATTATACCCCAAAGATTATGAACCATGAGAATTTCTTCTATGGTGGAGGAGCACAACACGTCCCAAGATTACGGGCAAAACTTTCAAAGAAGGGTATGCTCCACCGTTTCAACAAGAAGAATAAAGTGGAGAGGGAAGAAATGAATATCGAGTCAAAAAGACTCAGACTCAAGACCGATGTCAAGTAGCCTACGTGGGGGAAAATAAAAAGATGTAAAACTTCCATGAACAAAGGTTTGTGTGACTGGTGCTTCAAAACCAATTCTAAAATTTTTTCGCACAACCACCAATGCCTCTCTCAAGAACCCTGTAAACGCAAATGTAAGTAACCCACTCTAACCCCCTCGTTAATCAAATGAAAGATGCTTTTCCCAGTGACACGAAGAAAAATCCTAAAGACTGCATGGTTGTGCAGCTTAGAAGTGAAAAGAATTGAGAAGGAAAAGTTAGAGAAAGATGAAAGCAACAAAGGAGAAGGATCTCTGGAAAAGGAGTCACCCGAGAAAGAAAGAAAAGCAAGAAAGCAGCAAAGCAAAGAAGAAGGTAGCTAAAGAAGCAAGAAAATCCCGTAACTCTATGCCCGTTAGCTCCATTCCGCAGACCGCAAAAGTCAAGGATAAAGGAGCAGTTCGCAAAGTTTTTGAAAACTTTCCAAGTTGAGATAAGTATGCCATTCACGTATGGTAACTCAAATACCACTTTATGCCAAATTCGGAAAGAAATTTTAAGCAAGAAGTAGAAGATCATAGATAAGGAGAAGGGAATTCAATCATATTCAGAAGGCAAAGGATAAAGAAGAACTTACTCGTAGAAGATGAAAGATCTCCGCAGTTTCACCATTCCGCACCATTGAGGATTTGAAATTCAAAAGGCTCTCAGGACTCCTGTGGCAAGTATTAACTTAATGCCATTATCTCGTTAAAAGGAAATTAAGTTCGGGAGCTTACTCCCACTACTTCGCTACTCCAAACGGGCAGATAGAACAATGGTGAAACCTCGAAGGAGTCATTGAAGATGTGCTTGTTAAGGTGGGGAAATTTGTTTTTCCCGCCGACTTTATCATCCCGACATCAAGAAGATTCACAGTGTCCCTCTCGCTAGGAAGGCCATTCCTAGCAACTCTGACGCTTTAATAGATATGCAGAAGGAGTTCTCACCTCGTGGTTAGAGAAGAAGCAACTGACTCTCAACTGGCCCAAAGCTCAAGAATTTAGACACGATAGTAAAGATTACAAGTTAGTAGATGGGATGTCTATCTCAACAACTCGATTGTTATTATGATCAGAATGCTCAACTTCCTATCAATGAAAATGAGATGAATTTCCAAGATTCAGGTGTTAATTCGATTTTCCGCACATCGCTTGTACTCACCTAAAGTGTAAGCCAGTCTTAAAACAAAACAAAGACAACAATGGAGACAATAATGAAGAGAAGGGAATTTCATCAAGAGACCAAAGGCGTAAGGCGGCTAGTTTTAAAAGAGCTGCCAAGTCATCCAAGTATGCTTACTGGAGCTACCAAAGAGTAAACCAAGAATTATCTCTCAAGTAGACTCAAGATGTCAAGAACGTAAGCCGCTAAAATTTCAAGAATTATCGAGTCGATCGCTGTCCATGTAGGAATTAAAGGGTATCATTCCGTCAATACGCATTTAATAAAATATCATTGGAGGGAAAATGCAAACCATCTGCTGAATATCAAAGAAGATCAACCTACCATGAAAGAAGTAGTCGAAGGAAGTGCTCAAATGGCTGAATAGCCGGTTTTATATATGCACTGCATACCTGGTTAGCCTACCCATGTGGTTCTCAAGAAAGTGTGGGTTCACCGTGATCCAAATGAAAAATGAGCAAATTCCAACAAGAACGGATGGGGATGGAGAGTATGTATCGATTCACGGCCGAACACAAAGAACCAAAGAAGGATCATTTCCTCGCTGCCCTTCATTGATCGATGTTGACAAAGCTAGCAGACACCCTCATTTTGCTTGGGATGGATATTCCTATTTATAACCGGGATTGCCATCGTGACTCGAGGACCAGGAGAAACCACATTCACATGTTCTTATGGCACCTTGCCTTCGATAATGCCACGAAGTCAGGTAATGCCCCCGCTTACTTTCAGCGTGCATGATGTCCATGTTCCTCGACGGTCGAGGAGGTCATGGAGATTTTTATGGATGACTTCACAAGATATGGATCCAAAGCAGCATCGTTTCAAACAACCTGAAACAAGGTTTTTCCAAAGATGCAAGGACAAACAACTAGCATTAAACTGGGAAAAGTGTCATTTCATGGTAACAGAAGGTATTGTTCTTGGTCATAAAATTTATGCTACTGACTAAGGTAATTTCAATCAAAGGTTTCGATTATCAAGACTCGCACCGCCACAACAAGAAAAGTGGATAAGGAGTTTCGGGACATGTCGGATTCTGTATTGAGATTCATCAAAGACTTCAAAAAATAAGAAGACCATTATGCATTACTTGAGAAAGACACAAGGTTTAATTTACACCTCAAGGCAAATTTTAAGAAATCAAGATCAGATTAGTCTAAGCACCTATCATGGTTGCACCAGAATGGGATCAGGGATTCGAAATAATGTGTGATGTCAGTGATTTCACAATGGGAGCTGTATTAGGGCAAAGAAAAGAGAAGATATTCAGAGCCATGTATCATGCTGGCAGCTACACCTTAACATAGGAAATGGCAACCCTCCTCCTTCCTCCCTCCACTCCAATGAAGCCTCAAGAAAAACTATTCAACCACTGGTGCGAGCAAAGCAAATTTAGCTTAAGCCAGAGAAATTCAGGCCATACATTTTGGGATCCCATATTATCGTTCACATTGACCATGCAGCAATCAAATATCTAATGTCGAAAAAGGAAGCCAAACCAAGACTGATAAGGTGGGTGTTGTTACTACAAGAGTTTGATATGGAAATTAAAGATAAGAGTTGTCGTGACAATTGATAGATGATCACTGGCCCGAGTGTAAAAAACAAAGCAGAAGAGGAGGAGGCGTAATTAACCGATTCGTACACTAGGTGATGCGAAATCAACAAAATTTATATTCCTAAGTTCCTCCTACTTCCGTAGTCGCCATCAGCAAAGATAAATGTCTAGGGTCGAACACGGGACGTGGCTCTTCTTTCGTGAAAATGAGAAGTGCAAATTTGAGTTTTGAAAATGGTATTTCTCTTCGGATTCGGGGTTTTGTTTAAAAAAAGTGGGTTGATGGTTGTAGTCGTATATAAATTCAAATGTAATTTAGAAAAGAAGACTCTCAAGTCTCAATCACTGGATTTGATTTTTTAAGGTGTATTCATGCCTCGAAGTTTGTTTCCTCGCTACGTGTGGATAA
The DNA here is from genome assembly GCA_016808115.1 of Tetrastigma voinierianum. NCBI lineage: Eukaryota > Viridiplantae > Streptophyta > Magnoliopsida > Vitales > Vitaceae > Tetrastigma > Tetrastigma voinierianum. Next base: position 727,630 of record JAEQBH010001980.1, on the reverse strand, counting down.
TGACCTATGGGCCGTTTCCCCAAACCTGATCTTTTGATTTGGTACTCCAAACCCAAACCCCATTACTCCCTCAAGAGATATGGCATTCAGTAAGCATTCAAGTCCCTTACATGTATATATAGCCTCAAAGAGGCAACCTACGGCAACTAATAAGAGACAACTAGCGGATTTACGTGGATCTAAGATTAAGCATCCACTCAGAATCTCACAAAGCTTGCCAAATACACATCATAGGGTCGATCTAGAGGTTTCAACCTAGAGTGAGATGCAGGAGCTTAAATGCTCATAAATGCAAAGGTGATAAATGAGAGGGCATGAAACTTACCTCCAACCTCCACCGCTGACCCTCCCTTCATGAAAGGGGGCGAGCCAAGCATACCTCGTCGTGTCATCACCAAGGTATGTTCGTCGCAAAGGTGCCGAGAGAAAGAAGAGAGAGAAGAGAGAAAACCGAACCTAAAATGAAAAGTCGCTGCGGATTTACAAAGAATCAAAAGTTAGTATTACAAAGTCATAAGTGTGTTTTATATAGCCAACCCAATTGTGTGAAATACCAAAATGCCTAAAATATGTAATTACATAAGGGACAAATGGTAATATATCAAAACGTGGTCGCTTGGGCATCAAGAATCTAAAACACAAAATGAGATTTGGCTATGTGAAATTTCGCTTAAGATAGTTAAAATTTCGCTAAGATATGAAAATTCTCAAGCAAATTTTTAGCAAATTCTACAGAGATAGCTAATGTGTAAATTTTCAAGACAATTGTTGAATTTCGCTTAGCCAGCTTAAATTTCATTAGCCTAGCTTAAATTTTCATGGTGAGATAGTGAAATCGAAAATTTCGCTAGGTATTTAGAAATTTCGCTAGCCAGCGAAATCTTGCTACCTCTAGCGAAATTCCCAATTTAGCCAGGATTATAAATTTTCGTTATGATCGAGAAATTTTCGTAATCCTACCGAAATTTTCGCAATCATACGAAATCCCGGGATTGCTCTCGTCCCTGCTTTGCCTCACTGCATCCCTCCCGCACTCCTTATCCATCACTTTCGCTTTCTTCAATTCTTCATCGAATTGACATTTCATCGCCTCATTTATGAAACTATCGAGGATTCTCGCTTATCAACACCAATAAGAAGCCAAGCTAGCCGATCAAGTTCTCAAAAAACCCGCAAAACTATACAAAACAATCCTCGAAACAAATCAAAACACTAAGTGGATATGCACATGACAATCAAGGTTTAATCGATATGATTAACTGCGGCAAAAAGCACTCAAAACCCATCTTGAATGTGGCTGAAGTAGCACTTTTCGGGGCACTCAATCACACCCCCAACCGACACTTCATAGTCCCTTAGCAATTCTAAAACAAAAAGGGTATGTATGCGTTGCTTTCTCAAAAGTATATGTGGTTCAAAAGTGTATGTACGTGTAAGCCTTACCTTTAGCATGAATAATTTACACCTCGTATGAAAACCCGCCTCATGAAAGAACAAAACCATATAAGAACAAGGTTTGTGGCGCTACTGTCCCAAGGGAGGTCAACCCGAATTTCTCCACCAAATCTAATTGCTCCTAATATAACCAAATTTCAGACAATAAAACGTAGCTATTCCCCTCCCCCAACCTAGCTACGCCATGGCCTTAAACTCCGTCGACCAACCTAAATAGGGCTAGCGACGCCTTATTTCTTCCCTTGATCGCTATGTGGTGCAATGCTAAAAACCTGACTTCACCAAAGCCGTAATTTGTGGGTCCACCGATGAGTCTCAACCAACAAGGCTTAGTGGCATGATCTCGTGCCAATAGGTGAGGGTCGAGCTAAAATCAACAAAATTTATATACACCTAAGTTCCTACTTTCAATGCCGAGTCAAGCCATCATAAGATACTGGTCTAGTGGTCGAACACGGGGATGGGCTTTCATCCTAAAATGCTCTGCATCGCGCCTCCCGAAGGTAAGGCTTTCTACTGACTTTGGAATCAGGTTTCAAAAAACAAGTGGGAATGGTTTAGAAACTCGAGAATTGTAAAACTAAAAGTAAAAGGTGAAAAAGTTAACTTTGAAGATTTAGGTCACTAACTCGCAAGTTGGGGCAAACAAGGTCCCTGTTTTATCCTCAAGCAAGTATGACATGCAACCATAACATTCATGGCATAACCTGATCTATATTTAACTAGCAAACCTCACCCATGAAGCAACTCCCATTTGAGTCAATACGTAGCATGCGCTATGGCCCCTTTACCGCTTGAAACCCTAACATTCAATATCATCTCGTAGGCTCGTAGTTAATTCATCTAAAGAACAACAAGACATCTATCACTAATTATGCACTGTATTCTAAAGCATGGAGAGTATTGGCCAAATCAATAACATTAAATGCTATGCAACACTAATTTGAGAAACCCAACATATAAATATTTTAAAGGCTCAGAAGACCATCTTAAAGAATCACAGCATTCCTCTCTCACTCGAATACGACCGGATCCTAAAGCACGGAGAGTATTTCGTGCCATATTAATTACATTCAATGTTATGCAACCATGTTTTGAGAATATAAGGGCCATAAATACATACAATTTAGCTTTTAGTACAAGAGGACAACATGCATATGCCCCACCACTCTAAGCTTTAGCTTCTTCCTTCTAAAGAAAAGCGAGGCTAATCAAGCATCTCGAGTCGTCATCCTCAAGAGTGGTGTCATACCGAGAAAGTAAGAGAAAGAGGAGAGAGAAGAGAGGAAAGCAAAACCTAAATTAAAATACAGACTTTATTTACAAAATGAAAACTTACAAAATATATTTCTCCTCCTCCAAATTATTCCAAAATCAAGTTACTTAGCTTACAAAACAAGAGGCTTATATAAAGCACCAAGGCATGAAAATACCAAAACCTATGAAATTGGCTAAGTTATAGGACAATTAAGTAATACACCAAGCTCGAGGCGTTTGGCATTAATTACAAAGCATGACGAGGCATCAATTCGCAAAGTCAAGAATTTCGCTAATTAGCGAAATCAATGTGTCTAAATGAAACAAGAAATTTCACAGGGCATCACATAATGAAATTTCGCTGTTAGCTAAATTTTGTGGAGAAGCTTAAATCACTATTTTCGCTAAGGAACAAAGGCTAGCGAATTTGGAGTTGTCTAGCGAAATTTGTGTTTTCGCTTAAGGTCATAAATTTTCGCTAAGGTCGCGAAATTTTCGCAATCTTAGCGAAATTTTCGCAAGCTTAGCGAAAATTCCTGCATTGTTGATCCTTCACCGCTTCATCCCGCCTTCAACTCGTATCGAATTTTCTTTCTTCACTTTGCCTATGTTTTCATTGATTCAATGGTTTCGATATCGGTGATCAATTCCAACTTCATGATCCATCTCGCGATTGAGATCAACCCAAGAGTGCACAACACCGCAAAACAACCAAAAATACCCTTAAATGGCATAAGTGCTACTAAGAAGACTAGAACACTCTCACTGGTATAATGACATGATTAATGCGCAAAGCACTCAAAACCTATCTAATATGGTTCAAAATCGTGACTTTTGGGCATTAATACACCCCAACCGAAACGTTGCTAGTCCCCAAGAATGCAAAATAAAGAAAAGGAGATGCATGTGGTGATTCGCAAAAAGGTTAAGTGATTCAAAAGGGTTTATATACATAAACATTACCTTAAACCGAGAAATTAAATCAAAGTCAGAACCGATATGAAAGAATCAAACCATAAGAACAATTTAGGTCAATATTGGATCCATAATTTCAACTTGAATTTCCACCTAAGTCTAATGGATTCTTTATGTAACCAGACACTAATAAACTCCGCAAATTGCCACCTCCCCTCAACCAAGACTGATACGGCCTAAGTTGTTGTTTAAACACCCAGATAAAGGTTATTAATTTTTCTTTTTTCAATTATAATGTAGATGCAATGCTTAAAATTCGACTTCACCAAAGTCCTAATCTGGGGTCCACCGATGACTTCAACCACTCAAGGCCGAGGCATCAAGCCAAAAGGATCAATGACCACTAACTCTAAAGGCTTCACCCCGGACTCCAAATGACTTCGAAAATCAAGCACCTACTATTCAGTTAGACTTCACCTATCCACCATGTAACTTAACACAAAATCGACATTCTCACCAATTAAGGCCAGTGGCATCTGGGTTTCAAAGGCTTTCGCCATACACCCTGACTCCTGCCTTTCTGCTTCAAGGCAAACTTCACGACTTTATTTTCTTTTCTTATTTTCTTTTTCTTTTCTTTCGTTTTCTTTCTTTTCCTTTTCGAAGACAACACTGTCTTCACAATCTGTAGGTAACACAAACCTATCCTAGGTTGCCAACATACCTAAGGCCGGCTTTGCAAAGCGAAAGAAGGCACACAATTTCACAGCCTATTGGAACAATCTGGAGTGCAGTGTGTGAATTAGCATACAGGGGGAAATTTTCAAGTTGAGCATGCTGGAACTTCAACTGACCATAAACTGTCTCAAGCATGGAATTTGTCCTAGCATGTAAGTGACAAACAATGATTCAATTATCCAACAAAAGCAATTCAATTGTCCAATTGTAGCAATTCAATTAAAAGTCCATACCACAGCTAAATTCAATCGTCTAATCGTAGCAATTCAATTGTTCAATCAAAAGAAACATTTCATACATGGCAAAGCACAAAACATGATATGCAAAAGTTTGTATATATATATATATACCGAAAATAGTTGATATAGCCAAAGTGGTCAATACATGAATACAAAGCTAAACGTTAAAAGTATCACGCCTACTACGGCTAATACATAAATCCTAAACAAAAAATTAAGAAAGTGGGCTCGATAAAGCCGGTAAATATGCAAAAATTAAAGAAACCCAACCACCTCACTCCGCCGTGGTGGTGGGTTCGAAACCGCCGCGCAGCCGTAACATCCAATGAAGCCGCATCAAATGCGGGCTCCTCACGATCAAAGAAATACGGCAAGCACCTGACGTCATAATCCGAGTCACATAGAATGGCACCGGGCCAACCTCCGATCCCGGCTCGTAGTAGCCGCAAGTGAGCAGATGGCATCCATCACACCGCCCATCTCTCTCGAGCCGCAATGGATGTATCTCAGTGAACGATGTGTCGAATAAGGGCGTCTCGGAGTATTCGTCAGAATGCGCCGACGTAGTACGCGATGGTATCGAGGTGAACGATTCGACATGGGGAGTCCTCTCGTACCTGCTCAAAAAGGTGCATATCATCTACGTGGTGGTCCAAGCGTACCCCCTCCCGACCCGCATTCCTCCGGGTCCCGTGGTCGTACATGGAACGAGGACCCGCATAGTCATAACCCGGGCTCATCGACACTACATGTAGGGGCATCTAGCTTCCTCATCTCTAAATTGGCCTGAATCCGATATGCCTCGAGAACATAGCGCAGGAGTCTCAGATCGCAGAAGTGGGATGCCTCCACAAGCCAGTCCTTCCATGGACCTTCTCCTAAACCGCACAGAGGTCACTGGGGCCACGGGCTGAACCAAAATCCTCCGAGATCCCAGCAGCCTCCAATATATGCCCTCCTCCGCACATACGCAGAGAAACGTTTGCACGTAAGATGGTCGATGAAAGATTCGAGGCTGAGCCGCTCCGTAAAATACCGAATCCAAGAAGTGAGGTTCTCGCCAGCGTCACCATCTCTCAAGTGCCAAGGGCCCAAGCTCTCAGAACTCCTCTGAAGGCGCTAAGGTATGCGCAATCCCAATGCCGGGAATATCTACCGGTCCTCGAGTACACCAGGCGCTCATCTATACCGAACCGAATCTCTAGTGGACCGCCTGTCTCCCGGATGTCACATGGAGCCGGTAGAACTCGCAGCACACTCGTTGGTAATAAAACCGTCATGAGTCATGAAGGGCGTGAGTGAATACCCGATCAATCTCTCAAAGACTCCCTGCATTCCCGCACACCACGTGGATGTCATAAATGACTCCCGATGAAACTCGGGCGTGGAGTCGTACATTCTCCTAATTTGTGGTTCCCTACGAACACGGGCCTCCCGATCCGATGCTACCGATGTACCGAGGTGATGAAGCCGCTCCGCACCGGCTGAACCGAGACGGTGGAGCCCGGGTGGAAGATGACTCCCGCCTGGGTCTCGATGTGCGGCCCGCTGGGAGGGCCGTGCCCTCCAACTCTCCTCCGTGGTACGCGATGCAGCCCTGGTCCCATCCGTGGTTCGGAGAACGTCATCCCCGAGGCCTCGACACCGCTCTGGATCGCGATGGTACAGAGCTGACCGAGCCGGGCCACTTTCTCAGCGCGGCCGAATCTCACCTGAGGCCGAAGACGGGACCCACCCCGAGTACGAACCATACTGAGATCGAAATAAAATACCGAAAAGTGGCTCGACTCAACAAAATATAACTAGACCAGAAGATCAACCGTAGCCTTCCTGAGGCTACCGAATCCACCAAGGGGCAACCGAACTGTGGCTCACCGACCAGAGGCCGAAATGGCCCCGAACTAACCAAACAAGGCTCGGGAGAACTGATCACCGTCGACAGTGGCACCAAGAAGCCGAACCGAGCACCGTATCCCGTGCCAGCGCTCAGCCAGGCAAGAATAACGCTCGCAAGGCTGCGGGCGGGCAGGCTCACCGGCGCCCGCCGGGGCCGGGTGCGCGCGTGACCGAGGACGCCATAATAGAAACCCCGCCGCAAAACCCGCGCAGGGCCGGGCGTCGCCTCGCGACTACGAACTCCTGCAAAGAGAGCCCGCAGCGGTGGTCGCACAGTAGGACTGACTCAGTGGCTTCTACTGGAGCTCAGACACTACCGGGAGGGGAGAATGAAGTGGCATTCTAAACCAACCCTCCCCGTTTATATAAGCTTGTAAACTACAGCCCGAAGGTCATTCCCGCCTAATTTTCGGCTATTTTTACGAATTTGCTCACACCAAAGACACCAATTTAATTCGAATTTTCAGGATTAGAATGAAAATTAATATATTACTAAAAGTAAAAATTAAAATTAAAATTAGGAAATAGAATATATCTAATAATTTAATATAAGATAATATAAAATACTTACCAACTTGCTAAAAATGGAAAGCCAGTTAAATTCAAGAAACACACTAAAAATGCCTAAAAATGGAAATCGACTAAATTAAAATAAAAATAAAATTGTTGAACTGCAATTTGGCTTTTGAGAACACCAAACCAGCTCAATATACCAAAATTACTCGAGGGTCAAGGAGGATAATCTCCTCAACCCCCGCACGTTTCGCCATCTACGGTTTCGGGGTGCCCAATCGCTGATCCGCTCTCCTCGACGACCGCTTAATCGGAAAATTGGTTTGCAAGTGTGCCGATGGCAAGACCAATATATCTTCATCTCCATGGTAATTACTCCTCGTGATTTCTCGACACTGCGGTTTTCAAGACACCGATCAATTGGAAACAACTTCATCGTAAAATTTGATTTTCAATTTCTAAAGAACTCATGCTCGTTGTTCAAACGAAAGATGTTCAACTCCATGGTCATGTTACCAAAAGTTAATCGCATGACTCCATTCCTCGAAATTTATTATTGCATCAAGCAAAGTACAGAAAATGGTCTTCCCAAGATGATCGGGTACATGATCGGGTTCACTAGCAATCGGTTCAAGAGTCATACCACAAAACTCCAATTGGCAAGAGAATTTGTCTATCTTCACTAAGACATCCTCAACTATCCCCTTAGGGATTTTCACTGATCTATCGGCCAATGAGAGTGTGGATGTCAGTAGGTTTAAGTTCAATTAGACCTAACCGCCAGATACCGATCACTTACATTAGGGTTCACACTGCCCTAAATCAAGCAAGGACTTTTCTATGCACCCCACCAATATCGACCGAAATCACGGAGATCCGTGATCTTGTATTTGACAGTGGTATTTGCTTGGATTGAGGCGGCACTGATATGTCTGAGAAATGCTTTCTTCTCAATGCCTAATCCCTTCTCGATTGCGGCAAAGATCTTTCAAAATTTCAGACAAGCAAAATTTGTTTGATTAGCCCAAGAAAGGTATGTTAACCTTTACTTGCCTGGCACCCTAAAATGCCCGCTGCCGAGATGCCTCTTCCTCTATGCATGTGGAAACGGAGGTGGCGGTATTTGATCGAACTCTCCTCAGAGAATATGCTCGGAGGAGATATGCTCGAGCGCAATTCTTCTCCTGCTTGGATTCTTGTGAGACTTTGGCATGGGATGATCGACCTCTTTTCACTTCTTCAGAATGATTATAACCCAACCTCATCCATTCTGAATTGTTGGATAATCCTACCTCATGAATTCCTTTAGGGTTTAGGCCCATTTGTGAAGGAACCTCCCTGCTCTTGTACCTCGACAACTTGTTGATCTTGGTGATTGAATCTTGTAGGTTGTCAGTTTTACGGTTGAGATTGCTCTCAAGCCCATCTATTCTTTTTGTTCAATGTATTCTCTACGATTATCAATTCTTTTGAGTTGCACATTGATTTTGTTCCTCAACAAGTTGCCTACCACCTTACTCGAATTCAAAATGGCTTGCTCCACGGGGAGATGAGGATGGTGGGTACATTGTGTGTGGTGTGAGAGACAAAGCGAGGTTTAGCTCTGGGGGTACATAAAGCGAGGGGGTTAGGTCTCCGTACGAGGTTAGGAATTGATTCCTCTGGTGGAATTGTAGGTATTTCCATATGGAGCATTAGTTGTTGTGGCTTGAATTGTCTACGGTGTTTACGTTACGACATGAATCCTTCCTTTGTAGGGGCCATAGCACATGGTTCTCTTTGGATGCCGCGAGTTGGGGGTGGTGCAAGGATTGGTTGGCGGATTTTCGATCCTTGCATGCACCTCTTGGGTTGTTGCCTTCAAACTCCTCTACTTTCTAGCTAGGAGTTGAAATCCTGGCTCTCATCTCTATTTCTTCGGGCGTGCATACATCCCTTTGGTTGACTGGTGGTCTCATCTATCAAATTCTCTAGGGTTAGGTTCATCTGACCCTTAGAAGTTTCGACCACGTAATTTAAAAAATCCGTGGCTTCATCGGGATGTTTGGCAAAAGTCTCCCCTTTGCATGGGTTGCAGGCTGCCTATGGCGGAGACCTTCCACCATACGTGGTTCTGACATCAGTATCAAACCCATGATGTGGGCATGCAGCGATGGTTTCCATAAATCTTTCAACCTTTGGTAAAATCTCTCACCGTCATGAGCTGCAAAGTGTAGATTTGTCTTTTCAAATTATTAGTCTTATGAGCGAACTGTGAGGGAATTCTACACTAACGGCTTCATTGATTTCTAATGGTTGAGCCTCAATGAGTTGAGCCATATCTTGTATACTTTAGGAGTCAATGGAAATGCCTTTAGCCGACCAATCCATGTCCATCATACCTTCCTTGAAGGTAGTGCAAACCTCCCTCAAAGTCCTAAAACAGGTGTATGGTTTTCATTTTCCATACCATGATATGTGGGGAGTAGAGGTACGAATATGGCCTCCTTGCTACATCTTGACGGGAGGAATGATACGGGATGGAGCACTAACTCTAGGAGGGTGGATGTGATCCTCATGGTTATAGGCATTTGGATTCATGGGGTTCTGGTTGGCTACATTGTTCTCGGTATGGGATCCGTAGTATCGGTTGGTACACCTAACCTCACTAGTAGATTCGATTGTGTGCACATCTATAAATCCACGATGTGTCTCTATCCTTTGTTGCATAAACACATTGCATAATTTAGAGACAACAAAAGAGCAACTACGAGCTTGCAAAAAGATTAAAATTAAATAACAAAAATTAAAACTAGCCGGAATGGCGGAAACAATGCGATTCTTCTTAAGTCTTGAAACCTGCGTTCTTTATGACTTTACTTTGCAAAAAGAGGTAAAAAGGTTACCTTCACTTGTGATGTTGATCACAAGTACCGCTAACTTACCATTAATAGTTTGCTTCATCGACGCGTCGCCATTTGATTCGATACCACAGTAGGCTGAGCTAAAATCAACAAAATTTATATACACCTAAGTTCCTACTCTTTGGTAATTGAAGCTACTACGATTATAGTGGTCTAGGGTAGAACACGGGGATGGGTTTTCATCCTAAAAATGGTTTGCATCAGTGCCTGAAGGTAAGGCTTTCTATTTGGACTCTTTGGAATTGTGTTTCAAAAACAGTGGGAATGGTTTAGAAACTGAGAATTGTAAAAACTAAAAGTAAAAGGTGAAAAAGTTAACTTTGAAGATTTAGGTCACTAACCCAGCAGTTAGAGACAAACAAGTGTCCTCGGGTTTTATCCTCGCGTTATGACATGCAACTATAGTCCATGGCATATAGGATCTATGGCTAACTAGCAAACCTCTGTGAAGCAACTCATTTGAGTCAATAGGGCAGCATACGATTATGGCCACCTCTTGTTTGAAACCACAACAATAAATATCATCTCGGAGGCTCGTAGGAGCCGTCTAAGAACTTGAGTACATCTATCACTAATTGTACCTTTGTATTCTAAAGCATGGAGAGTATTGGCCAAATCAATAACATTAAATGCTATACAACCTAATTTGAGAAACCCGACATATAAATATGTTTTAAAGGCTCGTAAAGACCATCTAAGAATCACGAGTACCTCTCTCCTTTGAATATGCCTTTGGATCCTAAAGCATGGAGAGCATTTGGCCCATTAATGACATTCAATGTTATGCAACCATGTTTTGAGAATATAAGGGCCATAAATACCTTTGCCTGTAGCTTTTAGTACAAGAGGACAACATGCATATGCCCCACCGCAGAAAGCTACTTCCTTCCTCTTCCAAAGAAAGGAGGCAGCGACATCTCTTGAGTTGTCATCCACCGAGAGGGGGTGTTTGCGTAGGAAGTAAGAGAAAGAGGAGAGAGAAGAGAGGAAAGCAAAACCTAAATAAAAATACGAGACTTTATTTACAAAATGAAAACTTACAAAATATATTCTCCTCCTCCAAATTATTCCAAAAATTGTTACTTAGCTTACAAAACAAGAGGGGCTTATATAGGCCACCTCAAGGCATGAAAATACCAAAAAACCTATGAAATTGGCTAAGTTATAGGACAATTAAGTAATACACCAAGTTTGGAGGCGGTTTGGCATTAATTACAAAGCATGGCAGAATAAATTTTCGCTAGGTTGAAGAATTTCGCTAATTAGCGAAATCAACAGGTCTAGCGAAAACAAGAAAATTCGCTAAGGGTGGGCAATTTAAGCTTAGCTAGCGAAATTTAAATAAACTAGCCAAATTCTTGTGACGAAATCAATTATTTTAAGCTAAGGAACGGTCTTGCTAGCGAAATTTGGAGTGAGTGCAGCGGGGGTGGTGTTTTCGCTAAGGTTGCGAAAATTTTAAGCTAAGGTTGCGAAATTTTAATCTTAGCGAAATTTTTAAGCAAACTTTCAGCAGTCTACGTGTTGATCCTTCAACGCTTTTCATCACATATTAGTACGTAATTTTCTTCACTTTGCCTTTGTTTCTCATTGATTCTTAGGTTGGTTGATGGCTGAGACTTGAATTCCAACTTCGCGATTCATCCTTTGTATTGAGATTGAACTCGAAGTGCTACAAATACACGCAAAACAACCAAATACCCTCTAAATGGCATAAGTGCTACTAAGAAGACTAGAACACTTCAATTGGTATAAATGAGCATGATTAATGCGCAGCACTCAAAACCTATCTAATGGGTTCAAATTGCTTGGGCGTGTCAGGCGTAAGCCAAGGATCATGACCACAAACTCTGTGGCTTCACGGACTTGAATGACTTCTAGAGATTAAGCACCTACAACACGCTAAACTTCCACCCATCCACCCGTGTACTTGAACACAAAGTCGATGACTCCCAACCAATTAAGGTTTAGGGCATCGAGGCTTTAAAACTTTAAATCATATACCCACCAGGACATTGCAGTTTCAAGGCAAAGTGTCATGGCTTTTATTTTTATTTTTCTTTTTGCTTTTTCTTTTCCTTTTTGGAAGTCTTCATTGGTCTTCATACATGGGTAACAAAAACCTATTATGGAATTAGATCAACAAATTTAAGGCATTTGCAGCGGAAAGGAGTATATAGCTTCTCAACTATTAATTTGCAATCGTGTCTGATTATTGTGAATTAGCTAAGGGAATTTTCAAGGTTGAATAATTGGAACTTCCATTGACAAAAACTAAATCATGCATGGGTGTTCTATCGTGTGTAACATCTAGGGGCTTCAATTTTCAACTAAAGACAAGTAGAAATACAAAATATAGATGCGAATGATTTCTAAAAGTGTAGAAAAATGTAAGTACGCATGGTATATTTCTATGTGAGTATAGTTCACAAAATTATCGAGCTTTTCAAAAGAAGCGTAGTGGTACCTCGATAGAAGATGAAACAAAGCGGTTTGAACCGGGAGAGGGAATGGCATGGCTGAACAATGCACACCTGCTTTGCACAATGCCGGGAGGAAAATGATTTTCTGCTACTGACTCTATGACATTTCAAAACAAAAAATTGTGATAAGCAGAGAGTTCACCTCGATTCGAACAGTAAGTTCAATCCCGTGTTAGCAAATATCTAATCAAGGAAAGGATAGGCTGTTCCAGAATTTTGAGAAGAGAAACCGGTAAAGTGTAAACCCATGCTATACCTATGTCTTGGAGCTAAGGTTTAGGTGTATTCAGGGTATGAAGTATTGAAAAAGAAAAGAACAAGGCAACCCCGAATTAAAGTAGTTATCTAATCCTACGTCTTCGAAAGAATCGGAATGTTGGTGATGAACAATGCCATAAGGGAGAGATCAATTTGCACTACCATATTCCTTGGACATGTTTAAATATGTGGTTCCACGAAGCAAAGTTCTGATTAATTCTGCGGAATTGATGTTTCTGATAGCGGTATTTTCAATGCTCCTTTAAAAGATAAGCCCGATCGATTACATGGATTATTATTTGATTTCCGGTTTTAATTCATTTTGTTATTATTAAATCATTTTTCTTAGTTTTATTATTTTAAGGTTTGCTAAGAATATTTTGATTTACTCTATCAAAGTCGAATAGTATAGAGTTAATTAGTCGAGGGTAGTTGATTGAAAGAATTGTGAATCTCTGTAGGTACAAATATCCCGGACTTAAATCAATTTACTACTTGTTCGACACATACATACGGCATCTGGATCTAAAACCAAAAGAAAATGATTTACTCTTAGGAAACTGACTTTTTAATCGGTCTGATAAATAAGAACCTGACAAGCGAGTTTCATGACATTATTGCTGGGGATTAGATAATAGTCCTTGGGTAATAACGCTATAAATTTGTATAGGTATTTTGGTCCATCAAAGAAAGAGGTGAACAATAGAAGAAAAGTTAGATGCATTAATGAACAAGCATGGAAACAATAAGAGAAGAATGCACACGACAATTGAAGTGGGGACAGTAGAAGAAGGAGAGAAAAGAAATAGTGTTGAAGAGGGACTAACCCGCAGAGATTTCTGAAGTTGAGGAGCCTGATCCTTAATGCCAATAGAACTACAGCACCAAGCCCAACCTCAACTTGCCCACTCTTACCACCAACACCAGGGAATCATAGAATTTCTCACATATGGAGAAGAACATAACAAGTTCAAAGACCTAGATAAATTTGGCAGCAATATCATATACAGGTTTAGCAGCAACAACGGTAGCAACAAGTAGGACCAGAGCGAAATCGGGCGGGAGATCTACTTTCTTTGAGGACTAGATGCTTGCTTTCATGGGGGAAAATAAGAGGCTACTAAACATACATGAGCAGAAGTTTGCTGAGCTAGCAACATTCCAGGCAAACACAATGTGTTTCAGGCTAATACCAACGCCTCTTTGAAGAATCTGGAGACTTAGGTAGGGTAGTTGGCCCTAGCCATGCAGAATTAGTCCAAGGATGCATTCCCAAGTGACACAAGGAAGAATCCGAAGGATTGCATGGCAGTAACTCTAAGAAGTAGCAGAAAATTGGAAGAGAGAAGAAATGAGAAGATGGAAACTAAGGAAGAGAAACATGTAGAAATTGGAGAAGAATTGAAGCAGTACAGTCCAGAAGTTGCTAAAGAAGATAGAATAGAAAAAATGCAGCAAGAGAAACAAGTTGAAAAGGGAAATCTAAGGAAGAAGGAAGAGGTTAAAGCGTACGATCCTCAAGTTCCATTCCCTCAGAGGTTGCAGAAGATGAAACTTGAAGAGCAATTCTCTAGATTCTTGAACATGTTCAAGAAGATAGAGATCAATATCCCTTTTTCTGAGGCATTGACTCAAATGCCTACTATGCAAATTCATGAAGGATATATTGAGTAGAAAGAGAAAAATTGTTGAAGAGGGGTAGTGAGCCTAACAACAACCTACAGAGTTATCCAAAGCCTTTACCAGAGAAAATGTAGGATCCAGGCAGCTTCACTATACCTTGAAAAATTAGGAATTCTGATATGGGAAAAACACTATGCGATTTTGGAGCTAGCATCAACTTGATGCCTTTATTTGTGGTGGAGCTGTGGGGAGCTTACTCCTATAGCCGCCACACGGATGGCAGACGGAGACCTTGGCTGACCTAAGGGCTGCGAAGATGAAATGTGCTTATCAAAGTGGGAAAGTTCATTTTCCCAGTTGACTTTGTAGTTATTGATATAGAAGAAGACAAATAAGTCCCACCGTTGTTAGGAAGGCCTTTCTTAGCAACAGGAGGAGCTTTGATTGATGTGAAGAAGGAGAACTGACTCTCAAGATTGGAGATGAGGTAGTACACTTCAATCTCAATCACAATTTGAAACAGTTAGAACTTATTAATGATGATTGGGAGTTTGTAGAAACAAAAATTCCCATCAGTTATGAACTGATAAATGACTGTAATTTTCAGAGTTCAATGAATGAGAATGAGATGAATTTCCAGTATCTTGAGCATCTTGAAGTTGAATTTCTGAACTCTAATTTCAAATTAAAAGAGGTAGTACTCAGTGTTGAATAGTACAAAAAATCCACAGCTTACGTAAGAGAAAGCTATTGAAGTAAACACAAGCTCGCAGGGTTCGACTCAAAAGAATGTTCGAACATTCAAGTATGCTTTCTTGCAAACTTAAAAGCAAAGCTAATCATCATTTCGCTTGATTGACTAAGCTTGGAGAACACAAAGCTTCCGTGACTAAAATATAAAAGAATATTTGCCCAGATGATCCAACGAATCACTATCTATATATGATCCTTTAGAGAGAACGTTCTTTACAGAACACTCAAAAAATAACCCAATAACAAAGAGGTGCAGTCGAAAAGAAGTACCGGAATGGCTAAATGCAAAGCCTATATATGCAATCTCAGATGTACTTGGGCGGTAGCCCAATTCACGGGTTCCAAGAAGGTGGATTTATCAAGGATCAAATGAGAAGAATGAATCGACCCCTACAAGAACCGTGACAAGATGTAGAGTGTGTGATGCACTACATAAAACTAAACACCGCTACCAAAGGACCATTATCCTCTACCTTCATCAATTAAATGTCGAATAGGTTACAGGGCACTCCTAATATTGCTTTTAGTTAGTTTTCTGCTTATTTTCTAGAGTCGTAGTAATGAACCGATGCATCTTTGAGTCGAATCTATCAGAAATTTTTTCTCACTACCATTTCTGTTTTAAAATTGGATTTCTGGAAAATTTCTTTAGAGTTCCATTTATTTCAATTCGTTTACAATTTTAGTGAATTTTCCTAATTAGTTAGTCACTGGTATGTGTGAACCAAGCCTGAAGATCGAGTCTCTCCTCGGGAATGGGCCTTGCGATTGTTATTTTCTACACAAATTGGAAAAACGCCATAGTTAGAAATGTTGATCTTATTTGATTGGTATTATTCTTGAATTTAATCGGTTCCAAGTAATTAAAGACTAAGGTACCTAAAAACAAAGGACTCAGATTCTCGCCTCCGATTTCCATGAGGTCCTCACAGGACGTAGATGGAGAATCCTAAGGGTAATGGAGTGTGCCTACAGTATGGTAGACTAATACTTTAAGTAATGAACTCCCGAAGATTACTCGATACATCACTAACTTACTCATCAGGTGTGGATAGTCAATGAAGTATCGCTTTAATCGTCAGTTTCCACTTTCGATGAAATGATTTTGATCCCATGTTAGAATAGATCTAATCAAGTAGATGGAGAATTTCATCAACATTGAAGGATGAGGTTCTAGTTAAATTGGAGAAGGCTTGCAATATCCTGTCTATTAGGGCAAGAATTCTTCAGTCCTAAGATTTGGGTGTGAAGTATTGAAAAGGAAAAATACGCAGATCTTATAAAGAGGATTATATCTTACAAGTAACTTATTAGATCCATGAGTCCGAAAGGAACATGAATCTCTAGTTAGTGAAATGTATGGTTAAGGGAGAAATCCAAACTATACTACAATGCATCTGAAAATCTGCCTTTCCAACTAATGGTTATGAGACTCAAAACGTTGTCGACAACTATTCATCGGGTGTATTTCCAAGGTCGCTCCCACCTGAACTCTCAAACCACTTTTATTAAAATTCTTATGGCAGTGAAATGGTTTAGCATTGCTTTCATTAGTTCTCTCATTATTTCACTGAGTTCAAATAGTAAGGATATTGAGTAGTCAGAAGTTAATCGTCACTTTTCATAAAATTAAAACCCCTCAAAATAGCACAGCTACCAGAGCCTTACAATTCTCTTATACCCATGTCACTTTAGATAATTTGGCTTACTAAAATAATTTTCTCTTAATGTCTGTGATAAAAATAAGGGTTCAAATTTCATGACACCGCAAAGTGCACAAGTCGTACAAGTAGAATCTAAATAAGTCCGTGGTATCATTCCCAATAGTAGATCGACACACTACAGGTCAACTACCCCAACTACTAAAAATTTCATACCATTTTCGACTTAAAACTCATGGTGAAAATTTTATCAAAACAACAAAAATTAAAATCTATACTATTGAATATGCTCAAATTAAACTAAAACAAAAATGAATGACTAAAAATAAATTGTACATAAAAGAATGGTTTGAATCAATTTACTATGAGAAACGAAAACTATCAATGAAATACAATGGAACAAACACCTAAAGACAATATCCGTTACTTTGTTCTATGTATGGATCCGATGTTTATCCAAGATTTCCTAATTATTTGAATTTGATTTCTCCTTTTTCACCGATGACATCCTGCTTCTCTCAAGACAAGATCAAACCAGCGTTCAGATTCCACTTTCAAGATCTGGGTATTTTTCTTTCTCAATACTTCACACCCATTTCCTGTTGACAGCAGAACTTTTACTTCACCTTCTTAGGATATTAGCTAAGTTCTACTACTTAAATGGTGGCTCAACCTCCAGATCTATGGGTTTATCCCTTTCCCTTGATTAGATCTAAGCTAACACGGGGATCTTATCACCCCAGATTATGTGAACTTTGGATGTTGATATTGTTAAATACACCCCTCCTAAACTTCACCAGAGCTTGTGGATTTATCAAATGAACTCGTAGCCAAATAGCTCACAATGGTACGAACATACCTTAAAAGAACGCTTCAACTCAGAACTCGCCTATGTGTCACTCAGAGGGCATCCCGATATCGTGAAAAGAGCATATCTCCCAACCGTACTAGGTACTCATTTACTGAACTTATCCATTAAAAACGACATCGATTAAGCAAAACCGAACCTAAATTAATTCTTCTCAGAATGTATAAAAGATCGAATTAAATGTAAATCAACCAATGAGCCATCTGACACGTGATCGCGAATCAAGAAATAGAGTGTCAGATCACGCACAACCAATCGTAATTGCAATAAATATGAAAAGAAATGCATTCCGTGAATTGTCTAGATTTCCCCATAATTTTCAGCACATCAAGAAAATAACATAACTAAAAATCCAACCAACTCGTCGCACGCCTCGCAGACCAACCGTAAATTAAACTAAAATAATAAAACTAAAATAAAAATCTACCTATAATATACACCGAGTTCCTCTCTTTCCTCACTGCAGCGGCTAAGGAGAAACTACTTTTACTAGTCTCGAAAGCTCTCATTTATAATTGTAAAAAGAAAAGAATTAAGTGTAATCCCCAAAAATACTCTAGTGGAAATCCAAAGAAAAGCCTACCATCGTTTCTATACCGCGATCTTTCAAGTTGATGTCGCGACATGGAATTCCTTGATGGCTCATGATCGCGAATTCTTCCCTTTTCTTTCTGCTGGGTAAACCAGTTTTGTTCCCTAGAAACTTTAATTAAATGGCCGCGAAGACATCGGGGCAGTTGATGTTGCGACATCTTTGTTCAAGTGTTCCTTCATATCGATGTCACACCTCAGCTGATGTCGCACATCTATTGCAGTCTTCTTATTCTTCCAAATTTTCCGTGTCATGACATCGCTTTTAGTCATACCACTTCACAAGCCAGAAGACTTACTCATGTCAGGACCTCATTTCGGGTCGCACTGGCTGATGTTTTGCCTTCATAACTTTCTGATTTATGTCGCGAATTTCACCGTGATGTCACGACCCTTTAAGCTTCCATTTCTTTTCTTCAGTCGCTATCATCGCCTTCCACGCCAGAATCGATTCTTTCTTTCCAACTATTTTTTCAGTCAGCGAGATCAAAGATGCCGCGACATCCTTCTTCTTCTCGCTCACTCTTTCTTGTCGCTGACCGAATGAGTGGCTATACACTATCTCTTCTTGTTAAGGCTTCAATTCAGTTATGTCACCGTTGATGTCGCGACTTCCACTTGACCCTTTAATTAAAA
Organism: Tetrastigma voinierianum; assembly: GCA_016808115.1. NCBI lineage: Eukaryota > Viridiplantae > Streptophyta > Magnoliopsida > Vitales > Vitaceae > Tetrastigma > Tetrastigma voinierianum. The sequence continues at coordinate 708,841 of JAEQBH010001980.1, read as the reverse complement.
CCAGCCAGGACTTCTTTTACTCTCAAGGCGATCTCTCGGGCTTAATAGATAGATCCTCGTCATGACCTCGTAGTTATGTCGCTGACATCATTTTTCTTGTTTCAAGGCCGCGACATCGAAATGAAGTCGCCGGCATGAATTCTTCATTCGGCCGTTTCTTTAATCTCACCACGCCTTCTCGTCGCACTTCTTCAAGTCACGGATTTCAATTTGTTCACGTCAGCTTTCTTCTTCAAAGCCAAATCGCTGATGTCGGACTTTGAATCATTGAACCGAACTTCCCGTCAGCGACCGAAATTCCTAGCTAGGACTCTCAATTCAAATTAGAGGTCATTTCCTTCTTATTTTTGCTAAAATTTGAGTTTCACGTATTTTCCGCAAATCGAATTCAGTCAATTATCACTTTTCCGTGACAATTCAACATTATTTTCATATTAAACCTTAAAATGGATTAAAAAATCTAATGTTTTCGGGACTACTATTAACTGATTTATCATCAACTCGCGGGAACGATATCCGGACTTAAAATCCACTTTATTACTAGAGGATGTTCACTCAGACCGACGGCACCAAACTCAAATTTTAATGAATCCATTTTACAAAAAGGACAAACACATATTTTAATCAAAATAAGTCATCAACAAGTTTTTGCGCTCTATCAGTCTGTGACTAATAAAGTTCTCGGTGGCAAAGGACTTAAGCTCGGGCACATACCGATCTCATCATATTTTCACAACAAGTTTGCAAGCCACGAAATAAAACTCATCAATTTTTTAGTTCATTTTTCCATTGTTCTACAATGTAATTGTTTGTTTTTACAAGTGAATATACTATTTACCAAATTCCTATTTTGCGTAAATAATTGGGTATGAATGGAAAATTCAAAGATATCAAGTGAAAACAATTCAACGCCAGCCCACGTGAGGTCGGATAGAATCGAGGTCGCAACCGTGTCATACTATGCTGAATGAAAAGTCATATGAATGTAAGAGCACGCATCGGTGACCAAGACAGAGGACTTCAAAGAAGATAATGTCGCAACACCATTTTGAGGTTGCAACACCATTTTGAGGTCGCAAATAACGGAAAGAAGATCCGCCGCTCGTAAATACGAGCCGGACCCGAGACCAAGGATCGCGCTGGCCGATAATAGAAATGAGGTCGCGAGCATGCTTTCGAGGTCGCTACATAGAATGCGAGAAAACAAGATAGCCAGTCACGGCATAACCGTCGACGCGAATTACAGCGGTTAGGAAAACAATGGTCGCAACAAAGATCAACATAACTGGCAACAGGAACTGATGTCGTGACATCAAATCGAGGTCACGGCTATATTCCAAAACAGGCGCATCAACAAACACTAGAAATAGAAAAAATTGAAGGAACCATGAGACTGAGAATGAGGCTACCCACAGGAAGAAGGATGGTCATGACATACTTTGAGGTCGGCTAAAGAACTTGAAGATTCAAGAAAATACTGGTCGCAAACCTAAATTCCACGTCATGACAAGAAACAAGGCACTGCACGCGCTTGAAAGTCAAGAAAACCGGGTTGATGTCGAAATGAAAAGAGAAGCTATGACTAAGAAGCAAAGAGGATGACAACAGAATGAGGTCACGACATCTAATCGAGGTCACGACACAGAAATATAGTAAAGGCAAATAAAGTGAGGTCGCGACACCAATTCCTTGAAATAAGAAAAGGGAGGTCACAAACCAGTTCTCATCACGACAATTCAACATGGTCACGCAAAGAATTCATGTCGCTAATTACTCACCGGCAAGAACTGAAGAGGTCAGGTCATGACCCCAGAAAGATCAGCGTCGTAAATAGCAATCGCAAGAACAAGAGAAAGAAAGTCGCGACTCGCTTCCCGAGGTCATGACACTTGACAAAACCAACTAGGATTTTACGTCACGACAAGCTTTTGCCGCACCAAAAACAAAGAGTCGGGCCATTGATTTTAGTGGAAATCCACCTAGAGCCTCTCGAATCAAAGCCCAAATTAAAGTTATAAATAAAGTACAAAGTTTTTTAAGAAGTTTAGCTGGGAACCCAAAATGTGGAGAAGAAGAAACTCACCGTATATTTTAGAATAGAATTTTTCTTTTCTTTATTTCTTTGGATCCGAATCCAGCGACCGTTAGAATGTCGGTCAGCGGTAATATTTCAATTTATCATTCGAGCTCAATGATATCTAGCATCATTTATGCAAATCGCTTCTTCCTCGCCTTATTGCAACCAGGTAATTTATCTGTCTCATCATTGACAGAATACCTTTTCAAGCACAACTTCTACTAGTTTGAATTTATTGTCACATGCTCTCTTCCCGCATACCAAGGAAGTACTGAATTGGGAGGATTTATTCGATTGATGTGTTTTTCATGTAATCTCCCAACAAAAGAGTTTCGAATAATTCGTCTAAGGATCAGGAATTCGCCCGATTTCCAGGAGGCCCTTTCGAAAGACACAGTAGATGACGATCTCTGAGAGTTAGGAACATTCTAATTACGGGTACGTTGACCATTATTGAAGAACGATTGAGCCTGAGTTCACTTAGATAAACATCCAGCCCAATCATAATTGATGTCGAGGGGAATATTTGTCAGACTTAAATAATCGAGATTTCACTTTAATCTATTGAAAACTCTTTGACACTATGTTAGTTGTGACGAATCAAGGGAAGAGAAATATCTATTAGATTTCAAGGTCGGAAATATCAATCAAATGGTTGAATCTCGCGATACCCTCGCTGGGAAAGAAGAAATCGCAGCCTCAAGAAACGGGTATGAAAATGAAAGAAAATACCCGCATCTTGTAGAAAAGTGTGCAAAATACAAGTAACTGGTTAAACCTCCGGTCTCGAGAAACAGGTCTTCTATTTTCAGGAAGTAAAAGGAGAAACGGTTGCACCCAGTAGCATCTTTACAAACCCTACCCAAATCTCTAGATGATTTTTAAATGGGGATGCAATGCGTAAATCGACCGCTTCATAGTATTTTCTCAATAGTGTCCATTTACGCAGAATTGATTCACCAATTCATTCTAGTTAATATAAATTAATGAGCTTATTTTTTATATCCTAGGGTGTAGATGTCCTCTTGTACGCTTATCCTTTAATTTCTAATGATAAATCTTATCATCGAGGTCCGTATAGTGATTGGATTCTGGTGTAGTCAGTAGTTGATTTGAGAACTAAGTCAATCTCTCGTTGGGAATGATATTTGACTTACACCAAATTTTACCACTAATAACCCGTGCAATTTGCAAAGTGTCATAAAACTAAACCCCATTAATTCCAACATAAACGCTTTATTCATTATCAAACAACTCTATTCAACTCACATATATGTGAGGAATTGTAAGGCTCATGATAAGTGTGTTAAATTGAGGATGAATTATAATTAATAAACAAGTTTATATGCCATGTTTCGGATTGAAAGGATTTGAATAAATCAATATTCTGACAAAAGAGTGAAGTGCTAATTTGGACATTTTTCTTCATTTTATAAAAGAAATGCACAAAAAAACAGTTTTGATAGCAGTAATTGTATAAGCTATTGATCTTGTAGAAAACTTAAAGGATATATGATTTGTGATACCACTGTTTCCAATTAATCTCAATATGTCTCCATTTCAGTGGCTGACACGCACAGTCAAGATCAGATATGCTTCCTGTAGATTTTGAATTGGAAAGAACACTAAGAAGCTTAAGGAAAGTCGGCAGAGCAGAAAAAGCAACCGTGGAAAATGAAATAATTGATCAAACAGTTGAACAAGAACAAAGAATAGAAAAGACTCCAACTAAGCATACAACGGAGGGGATTTCGAGGCCTATCATCCAAGCACACCAAGCAATGATAGCCTACCGTAGAGGCCAACAACTTGAGCTAAACCAAAGACTGATCACCATGGTTCAGCGTAATCAGCTTATCGCCATCCTCAACAAGATCCTAACGAACACTGGGCAGATTCCGAGGATGGCAAACATAGTTGTCGAATGGTGTGAGACCGCAGATGATAAAGCTACACTCTTTCCCTTTCCTTAAGAGATATTATGCCCACATGGTACGAACCATTACCATACGGCTCGCCGATACATGGGAAGAGCTTCAAGGAAGCATTCCTAGGCAGATTTTCCCCCCATCCCTCACAACTGAAAGAAGAAGGGAAACTACGGTGTTCCAACAAGTGGGAGTATGAAAGCTTGCATAACGTATCGGAAAGGTACAAAAGGCTATCAAGAGATGTCCTATGCATGGTTAGATTCAAGACACAAATGGATATCGTTTATCACCATGATACTATGGTATCATGTATGCTTCACAGGGTGCATTCAAGAGAAAACCGCAGAGAGGCAAGGGATTTGATAGCAGACCTAGCCAAGTGCAACATGAAAGCTCCATCTGAATTTACAAGGAGCTACAACAAAGCAAAAGGGAGTGGAGTCAACTTAACAAGATGAGCGCCAATGGAAGCAAAGTTAGATGCTATTATGCACATGTATGGATAAACAGATAAAATCGCATTCATCACGAGATTGGAACAAGAGAGAGAGGTGGAATCAAGAGGCCTGAGGACTGATGAAGATCCTTATGCAGTTGAGGAGGTCAATTACCTGAATGAACAAAGAAGCTATCATTTCAAGCCAAATCCCAACTTGCCCACACTTTACAATCCAGCACTGAGGAACCATGAGAACTTCTCATATGGTGGAGGAGCATCACAAGGTCAAAGATAAGGGGAAAATTTCAAGTAAGGGTATCATCCACCAAGGTTCCAACAGCAGCAGTAGCATGGAGATCAAAGAAATGAATATCAAGGTCAAAAGAGGACCCAAATATTCGGCGGTGTATGCCGCAATTCGCATGCTGGGATAAATAAAAGTCAGCTTCAGCCACCCACGAAAGAAATTTGCTGAGTTGGAAGCTCTTATATCCAACTCACAAATGTTTCAATCCAACATAAATGCTTACCTAAAGAACTTGGAAACACAGGTTGGGAAACTAGCCATGACCTTGCAAAAATGCATTCCCTAAATGACACCCGAATTCCAGACTCGTATGGCAACCAGCCTAAGGAGCGGCAAAGAAATGAGTAAAGCAGAGCGTAAGAGAAAGAGAAGACTAATCAAAAGAAGAGCAACTAGAGGAGAGCACGAAGGGAGTAAGACAGAGAGGATTGTGTGAATGTAGTGCTGTGCAAACCTGAGTGTTTCTGAGAAAAGCAAAGTGAGTGTAAAACAAAAGGAGAAGGTTAAGGTTTACACCCCTGCAGTCCCATTTCCATATAGGTTTCAGAAAGTAAGAAAAGAAGAACAATTTTCTAAATTCTTAGAAATTTTCAAGAAAATAGAAATAAATATTCCCTTTGCAAAGGCAATCAATCAAATGCCAAATTATGCAAAAATTTTAAAGGAGATACTGGCAAGAAGGTTAAGATCGCTTGTGGAAGGAATAGTGAACTTAACCTCACTCGCAGCGCGCTTATTCCGCAGAAGTCTACCAGCAAAAATGAAGTGGACCCAGCAGCTTCACCCATTCTCCTCAATAGGGAAATAAGGAGTTCGCGAAGGCTCCATGACTTGGGGAGCCAACATCAACTCGATGCCTTATCGTTGGTTGACAGCTAAAAGTCATCTCTTTAAATTCCATTTTTCTGTTTGATTTTTTAGTTAAATTTAATATTTAATATACAGATCATGAAGAAACTCACCAATTTGTCAGTTGCTAAGTGAAGGAAGCAAGAAAGATGGAAATGCATCAACAAGTGGAATAAAAGTGCAAAGTGAATCGACAGAAAGTGCAACGACAAAACCGCTGGGTCACCGATGCGCATTTTAGATTTACACAAATCAGCTCGCCGACTCGTGAAGATTGAAGAGAAATCGAGGCATGTCGTGATTGTGGGAACAAGACAGATAGCAACTGGCTAGGGCTGTGATGTCGCTGACACAAGACCGGACAAGTCATAACATCGGCGACAAATAAAGGAAGGGTGCAGAGACTCGGAAGCCCATGTCGCGACATCAGGAACAAATCCATTGAAGATATCAGGTGTCACCAACGCCGTGACATCAAGAATGCACTGCAGATCATAAGTCACGACATCAAAAGTCACAAATGAAGACCGCAAACAAGAAGGTCGATGTCGCGACATAAGGTCGGCGTCGCGACATAGACCTGCTCCGCTTGAAAGAGGGTGTTTTTAGTAAAGTGATGCCGCGACAAGATAGCTAGTGTTGCATACTCAGAACGCACGTATCAAAGTCAGCAGAAGTCATAAAGCAAGGTCGCGACCTCAATTTATGTCTACATCAAGAGCAACCGCTTGAAAGCCCCAGAGAAGTAAATTGATGTCGGCCACCGCATCGCCAGCCAGCGTAAAGCTTCGCGAAGTAAGGTCACGACAATGTCTGATGTCGCCACAAGAACGTCGCGACACCGAAAACAACGAGAGTCTCAAAGGATCGCTGATGTCGAACATGAGACCGGTCACACATCGTGAAACGACAGATCAAAGATGCGTAGCCATATGGGATGTCATGACACATTGATGTCGACAACACGAGCGACCGCCGCTTCATGCCTATAAGATGATGTCAATGGCACGAGATCGGTCGCTGACATCCGCGACATCGCTGAAGATCGCAAAGGCCTTAAGTCGGGTGTCGCGACAAGATATCGACGTTACGTGGCGACCGTGAGAGAAAACAATCAAACCTCGCTTAAGACATAAAGATGTCGCTGAGCAAGATGATGATGTCGCTGACATCGCGAATGACTAAGTCAAGGCGGCGGGCACGTCGCGCGACGCTGGGATCGAGGTCGCGACCATGATGTCAATGGCTATGAAACTAAGTCGACGCTAATAAATTCCGCCCGATAATTTGGCGCCCACAAAGAAGTTATCGATTAAAACAATTTAGGAACCCTATAAATACACAAATATCCAAATTTCAAGTAAAGTAGCTTCGCGCTGCACGAGGTCCGGATAGCCGAAAGCCTATTTTCTTTCTTTATTTTTTTTCTCTTCTTTCTTTTCTTTTCAATTTTTCATTTCTGCTTGTGAGCGCATTATGCCTCGCTTTTATTTTTAGTCGTATTTTTCTCGAATCAGATATTTGCTGAGCCGGTCGAATGCGTAATTCATTTTATTTTCAAATTACAATGCGGATGTTATCGTTTGGCCAGAAGGCTGAATCACGAGAATTCATTTATTTTCAAATTACTACTGAAATGTTTGAAGTTCGGACAAATTTACGGAATTCGATTGTTTAGTTTCAATTTGCAGTCATTCTTATGATCGGAGAATCTTTAATATCGTGTAATTCGATGGTGAGAATCCGGCTTCCATTAAGTGAACATGATAGTCGAATTTATCTTTCACGTAAGAATGTTCCTGACGGCATTAATTCGGTTAATGAATTGCCGGTTTGGGTTTATTGTCTTGGGATCTGAATATCGGTTTCTTATGCAGCATAGTTAAGATTTGCGTCATTGCTCACGATTTCAAGGAGGTCCTAGTGACACGGGGGAAGACATTCGAGTAATGTACATTTCTTTGAAGGTATACTAACACATTATTAGGGATCTTTTGAGCTTTGTAAAGTTCAATTAGATAAATCCTCTTCTCACTTGAAATCGAAGCGAGGATTGAATGAGTTATCTTTAAACAAGCAAGAGTTCTCGGTCGGATAGTGAGACTAATCAGTGTTAGGCGTGATCTAATCAAGGAAAGGTTGATCTATTCTAATTTCGAGGAGGAGCAATGCGGAAGTTGTATATCCTTGTGGCCAGATAACTTGGGAGCTAAGGTTCTGAGTCCATAAAATGGGTATGAAGTATTCTTGAAAAGAAAAATACCGGATTAAAGGAAGTCCCTTTTAAAGGCGTTGTTAATTCCACGTATTCGAAAGAATTGGGTCATAAATTAGATAATGAAATGTGAAGTGTGGAGAGATCCGGTGCACTACAGCATGGACGGATTTTGAAGCTGAGTTAATCGAAATTTTATCGGGGTAACTACGGGGTCGATAGTTCAACTATCCTTTGTTTCTATTGATGTGTCCTCTGGGGATACTTGTCGTATTCGGTTCTTTTATTAGAAATTCTTTATTCTTTATTCTTTATTTTCCGGTATGTTGGATAGTTGATTAATTTCCTCTTGTTCGTTTAATTTTCCGGCACCTTAATCTTTGGATCCTACTATCATTTGTGGTCAAAATAATATTGAAATTGAGTGAGTCGGGGTAGTTGATTTAAAATTCTTGAGATCTCACGTGGGATCGATATACGGACTTAAATCCATTTTATTACTTGTCGGCTGTGCACTTCTTGAATGTCGGACCAAAACCAACTTTGAAAAAAGGATTTTCTAAGGGTGGTGGTTTATATAGTATAATATCAACAAGTTTTATGACATTGTTCTTAGGGATTAGACAATGGTCGCTGAAGGTGATAACATCATAATCTTGCATGCATAACTAATGCATAAATGCGACATGTTTTGGTCTCGACAAGTTTTTATCAAGGCGCCAGTTCTTGAAGTCCGAAAGAATTTAATAATCGATATTGGACAAAGAAATATTAATTTGGACATTTTAAAAAGAAAAGAGCAAATAGCGTTTATGCGTGACTCATTTAGCCATGAACTTTATGAGCCATATTGAAAATGTTTGTTGATTTGACTAATCTATTAATGGAAGTGTGTTTTGCTTCCGGAAGAAAAACTTTGATGCATAGGAAGCAGAACCGTCTGATTCAGTGACCTGAGAAATAGAAAGGGCTCGAAGCTTAGAAAAGGCCGAAGGCGAGAAAAACTCGACCATGGAAGAAGAAGGCGGGGATCGAGGTTTGAAATACATACGAGGAAGAGAGATTAGAAGGCCTCCGAGTCAACGTCTGATGGAGGATTTACGGAATGATTATACGGAAGAATACTCGTATCAGACTGACTGCTTGATTGATGCAGTAATTTTGAATTGAAGCGACAACGAATTCTGATGGTCAGCGGCATCAGTTCTTGGTCATCCCACGAAGATCCAAGCTGAGCACAGGAAGATTCTGGGATGGCGTCTTGTTAAAGGCTGAATGGGGTGGGACCCGAAGTCATAAAGCGCACCTATTCCCATTCTCCCTAAGAATCTGGCTGGCTACATGGTATGAATCAGTACCATATGGTTGCATTGATACTTGGGAGGAGTTAGTTGAAGACTACTTGATGAGATTCTTTCCCCCCCGTATAACAACGAAAGAAGGAGAAATCATTGTGTTCCGACGGGGGGAAGATGAAAGCCTATGTAGCTTGGGAAAGATTCAAGCGGTTCTTTGAGAAGATGTCGATGCATGGGATAGATGCGAAGACTCGGATGGACATTGTATATCATGCCATGAATGATATATCAAAGGGATCATTGATGCTTCATCTTGTGGGCGTGAGAAAAGTCTTGAAGCGAGAGGCGGATTGAAGATACGGCGAATGTAACATGAAAACTCCTTCGAGAACTTTGAGAAACAACGAGAGGGAAGAGATCATGGAGCTGAGCGAGATGACAGCCATGAGCCAGGGAGGATTTGGATGCCATTATGTACCGAGGTTAGACAAGCGAGAAGAAAGACACTGTTGCTCATGAAATAGGAGCAATAGAAAGGGAGTTAATGAAGGGAAGTGCTGAGAGGGGAACTGAAGAATTTTATGAGGCTGCAGAGGTTAATTATTTGGGTGAGCCAAGAGCTTATCATTTTAAACCCAATCCTAACCTTCGGCGTATCACCCGGCCTCGGGAACCATAGGAACTTCGTATGGTGGAGGGGCTTCTCAGGCCAAAGGCGAGAGACGAGAACCCTCATCGGTGTCAGCTGACCACTGGGTTCCGGAGTGGGCGAAATGAGCACGGGAATGAATACGAGGGACGGAGGAGGGCCCGACTTCGAGAGCAGTCTTGCGGTTTATGGGAGTGATAAAAGCGTTGAACCTCGAGGAGGCAGATTTGGAGAAATTGGAAGCGGCGCTACCAATTCTAAAATTTTAATTTCTGCAATGCATCACGAAGAGACACGGAGACGCCTGAAGTAGGGCAGGCTGGCACAACACAAAGCCCGGAAGGAAGATGCCTTCCCGAGTGATACTGAGGAAGGGCAGAAATTTGCATGGGTACAATGCGGCTTAGGAGTGGAAGAGGTTAGAAGGAGGAAGGAAATGATGGCGTGACAAGAGTAGCAATGCGAGAAGGAGAAGAGACAATGGAGAATGATAAAGAAGGAGTAGAAGGAAGAACATCCGAGAATCAAGCTGCGGAGTCCCATTTCCACAAAAGCTACTTGTCCAAAGATGGAGGCTTGGTTGCAGGTTCTTGAGAACTTTCCGGAAAATTTAGAGATCGGTATGCCTTTGCTGAAGTGGTGACTCGGATGCCACTTTATCTGAAAATTCGAAGGACATGCGAAGCGAAAGAAAAATAGTAGAGGAAGGAATAGTGAATCTCAGCATACTTTGCGGTGCGATGTCAGAAAGAACTACCGGTAAGATGAAGGACCCGAGGGATTTCACAATTAGTGTATTGTTGGAGGACTGGAATTCCAGGAAGCTCTCTGTGACTCAGGAGCTAGTATTAATCTGATGCCTCTCTCTGTTGCCAAGAAATTAAGTTTAGGGGAGCTTACTCCCCTGGCCCCATTTACTCTATGAATGGCTGACGGTCGATGGAGTGAAACCGAAGGGATCATTGAAGATGTGTTAGTCCTTTGTTGGGAAATTTGTATTCAGGTAGACTTAAATCATTACGGACATGGAAGAAGATTCCTGAAATTACCCCTGTGTGGGAAGCCATTCCTAGCCACTTTGGAGAGTTTGCTTTCACCGATTGACATGCGAAGGGAGTTCTTATCCCGAGGTTGGAGAAAGAAGAGCTACATTGCTTGATCAAAAAGTATGACAAATATAGATAGGGACGAGGAAGGATGCAATATAGGCGGTGCATCTCTGCTACGACTCTGATGTTATCAATGCTTGTAACACTCGGTTTTATCAATGAAAAAGAGATGAATTTCCGGTATGCGAAGATGTCTGTGCAATTTCCATACCGGCGGTTTCATTCTATAGAAGCTGTGTTGAACTTAACCTGACGGAAAAGATAATGGGAAAATAGTGAAAAAAGGAAAACCGGCGAGACGATGCAGAGGGCTAGTTTTGAAAAGTTGCGGAGTCATTTTTAAAGTATGCTTACTTAGAATTACCAAGAAAAAAGACCGGAGTGATAATTTCAGCCGAGACTTCCGGTGATCTTGAGGAACAAAGATTCTTTGAAATATTAAGGAAACATAAGGAATCTTTAGCTTGGTAGTGAAGAAGCCCCAGAAGAGGTATCGATCCAACGGTTGCATGCATAGATACCTTGAAGAAACTTCAAAACCATGCGCCCAGAACATCGAGAGAGAGCTGAATCCGGTGATGAAGGAAGTAGTCGGAAAGAGGTACTCAATTGTTGAATCTTTGGCTATCTCACGGCTATTTGTGAAACAAATCCACCAGTAAACAATCCATATAATTCACAAAAGAAGGAGGGGTTTCTTGTGATCGAGAAATGAAAAAATGATTGATTCCAGCAAAACGTTTGGCTTGAGGATGGAGGTATGTATTGATTACGGAAGTTGAATACGTGACGAGGAAAAGATCATTTCCTTTACCTTTCATTGATCGAGATGTTGGATAGGTTAAGCGAGGCCACCTGGCTTTTGTTTTTACGGATGGGTGCTGGCGAGTCTGTCAGTTGCTGTTGCCAGGAGGATCAAGAGAAGACCACATTCACATGCATATGGTACCTTTGCCTTCATAAGGGATGCCATTTGGGTTATGTAATGCTCAGTACATTCGAGAGGTGCATGATGTACATTTTTTGATTTGGTTGAAAGTGATGGAGATTTTCATGGATGATTTTGCGTAATATGGGTCCAGCTTTTTTTGATCAATGTCTGAACAATTTGGAAGCAGTACTTCCAAGATGCGAGACAAGGCTAGCCTTTGAATTGGGAAAAATGCCATTTTATGGTAACTGAAGGTATAGTTCTTGGGCATAAAATTTTACGCTCTTGGGTAGAAGTTGACCGGTCGAGTATCCGTTATCCGGACTCTTGCACCACCTACTACGGTAAAGGAGTAGAAGTTTCTTGGGGCATGCTGGATTTCTGGGAGATTCGCCAGACTTTTCAAAATAGCTAGACCGCTATGCGATTCTTTGGAAAAGGATACAAGGTTCAATTTTGATGACTCTTGCAAGGATGCTTTCGATGAAATCAAGATCAGATTGGTAGAGGCACCTATAATGGCTGCACCAGAATGGAATCAGGGATTTGAAATAATGTGTGATGCCAGTGATTTTGCTATGGGAGCGTGTTGAGCGAAGAAAGGAGAAAGTATTCGAGGCCGTATACTATGCTAGTAAGACCTTGATGAAGCACAAGAGAACTACTCGACAAATTTGAAAGGAGATCTTAGCTGCAGAGTATTATTGTGAAAAATTTAGGCAATACATTTTGGGATCCCATGTGGTAATTCACCGGATCATGCGTGTCAAATACTTGATGAAAAGAAGCTGACGAGGCCGATAAGATGGGTCTTAACGTGCAACGAGTTTGATTTGGAAATAAAAAGATAAAAAGGGATGTAATGATGTGATTGCGACCACTTATCAAGTAGAAAAAACGATGATGAAGAAGACAATGTGCGATTAACGAGAGAACTTCCCGGATGAGCAATTGTTTAGGTTTGATTTCCTTCCAGCTTCATGGTATCGCGATATTGTGAATTATCGGCTTGTGGAGTAATGCCTTGAGAACTCGGCTACCAACGGAAGAGAGCGCTTCGAGGCCCGATAAGCGGATATTATATTTGGGATGACCCATTATTATTCAAAGAATGCGATATGATAATGGAAGATGTGTGCGGAAGGTGAACGAGCAACATCTTAAATGAATGCCATGCATCGCCATATGGGGCGCTTTTCGGGAGAAAGAGCGACTCTGAAGATACTCGATCGGGGTTTTATTGGCCTTATCTTGGTGTGCGAATGGGTGAAACATGTGATCGATGCGAAAGGATTGGAAATATCGATGAATGAAATGCCCCTAAAAGGTATTATGGTGATACAAATTTTTGATGTTTGGGAATAGATTTTATGGGACCCTTCCCTTCATTTGAAACATTTATATCTTGCAGTGGGTGTGTCTCAAAATGGGTGGAAGCAGATTTCTTGTCAGGAATGATGCTAACACGAGTTGTGAGTTTCTTGCGGGAATATTTTTGACGAGTTTGGAACCCCCGGGACCATTATTAGTGATGGGAGCCATTTGCGAACAAAATATTTCTGAAACTCATGGCCGAATGTAGGATCGAAGCATATAATGAGTTTAGCTTATCATCCCGAGACCCGATGAATGACGAAATTTCCAACGGGGAGATCGAAAAGAATACTTGAAAAGGCTGTGAGCTCAGCGGGGAAAGTTAGTCTTCAAACTTGATGATGCACTTTGGGCCTACAAGACTGCATACAAAACTCCCGTTGGAATGTCCCGTCTGAGTTGTTTTGGCAAACCTTGTACATCTACCTCTTGAATTAGAATATAAGGCAATGTAGGCCATCGAAGTTAAACTTTGATTTTAAGGCTGAGGAAGAAAAGCTGCTCCAGTATCTGAGATTGGAAGCGAAATGAAGCTTATGATGATAACCGAATATCTGAGGATGGAATAAATGGCATGATCAAAGAATCTTGAGAAAAGAGTTGAACGGATCGGGTTCTGTTGTTTAACTCAGGCCAGAGTATTTCGGGAAGATTAAATCAATTGGAGCGGGCCATACAGTGGTGTCAGTACTACATTTGGAGCGGTGACATTGAAAATGCTTCTTTGGTGAAGAATTGAGTCAATGGAATGAGTTGAAGCATTACCTCAACGAGGAGGAAGAAGTTGAAGAACTCAATGAAGTTTCTTAAGGAAAAGAAGAAGTGCGACAACTTGTGAGTCAGTAAGGACTGGCGAGCGGCTAATGGGAGGCAACCCATGAGGATTTCAATGCGATGTTAAATTTTGATTATTCTTTTCTTTTAGTTCTGGAATGCTTTAAATTAAATTTGTTTTTCTAGAAGGATAGATTTAATATTTTTGTTTTTTTTTTTTTTTTATTATTAGGAATTTGATTGTGTTTAACCGGGAATCTTACGTATTATTGCGTGATCTTCTTGCAAGGGTTCAAGACATGAATAACGATTGATTATGGGAAAGATTCCAGGTAAATTCTTGAGAGTCGTAACATGAGAAAAAGGGGGTAACATATAGCAAACGAATCCTGCATGTATGATTGAACTAATTGTTAAATCGTTGCACGAAATGTACGGATAAATGCAAGTGTGTTAGAAACAAGAGAGCAAAAATTCAAAGTTTTGAAATCATTGAATTAAAGGCTTTGGACACAACAAAAGAGGTCATCGCGACATTAATGTCCATATAACATTGATGTAAGTGACCGATTTTGAAAGAACAGTTAGTGGGTAGTAAGGAAAGGAGATTCATGTCGCGACATCACTGTGATGTCGCGACAGTGAATTAGGTTTCAAATTTGAGAAGGAATTTTGCCCATCGATAATTCACGAAAACCGGACATGTCGCGACATCTGGTTATGTCGCGACATAAAATCGGAGCATGCCACATACTCATTCGAAGCCCCAAATTTTATGATCTCAAATTAAGGCGAGGAATTGAAGTCGCGACCAAATCATCAGCGAAGCGTGTCGACCCGCAGGCATTGATTTAATTACGAAGCGTGAAACTATCTCATTCACTCCAACCCACACAACCATTCGCCGTCTTCCCTCCCGAATCTTAACTTAGAAAACCACAGCAGGTCTGACCTTCGAAAAGCTTTTCTCTTGCTTCTGATAGCTGAAATTCCCACAGCGGTCACAACCTAGGCAGATAATGAGGGAACACGAACAAGCGAGAAGCTCATCGAGGAGAGCAGGTTAGATGAGGAGTCGTCGGGAAGAAACGAGTAAGAAGAAACGCCATGGAAGCACCGAAGCTCAGGGGACTTCTCGAAAGGCGAGAAAGGGGAAAGGGAAAAGGAGAGAAGAAGAAGTAGAAGATTTCGTCTCGATGAAAGCTTATTCTCGATGGAAGAAGTATTACGCTAACAAGGGTTTATTACGAGAGAGGAGATTCAAAAACCCGGTGGCTCCTTTCAAGGAGATGGTAAAGCAGAGAGGATGGGAGACTGCGCACCCAGCGAGGATATCTGGCCTTTGGTGAGAGAGTTTTATTCAACATGGTAGGGAGGAAAGATGGAAATTGTTTTTGTTAGAGAGTGCGGGTCTCATCTGAAGCGAAGGCCATCAACGAAGCATGGCTTGACAATGCACAAACATATGTGGCTCAATTGATAAAATTTTAGAAAAGCCGAGATCTCGAAGATTCTTGAGAAGCTCGATGGAAGGGCGCGGTTAGAACGAAGAAGGAAGACGAGAACTGCGAGCAGGGGGAGCCTCATTGAGAAATGAGTATGGTTTTACTTCTGGCATCTGTTTGGTTCAACAAGACATTTATGCACGGTGAGAGAACAAGAAGGCGTATTCTTGTATGCCATACTCAGGGGTACAAGATCGATATAGGAGTTATCATAGAGGACTCTATCATGAGAATTATCATGAAGGAGCGAAAGTGCTTCCTGTGACAACGATCACGGTTTGTATGCTTGAAGGTGGAGTGAAGGAACTGGGAGTCGAAGAAGAAGTCCCCCCGAGGGCTTCACCGCTCCTTATGACGGGAGTTGTAAGGGGCGAACGAGAGGAAAAGGGAGTCTTTGTTAGAAAGCAGAGGTGAAGCCCAGTGAAGGAGCGAGAAGGAGACCCCGGAGCAACGATCGAGGAGCGAGCACCCATTGAACTCACGACCGCGGCGGTGCATGTTTGCGAGATAATGGGGGCGGGGCCAGAGGCGGCCACATAGACTTCCATTCCCTTGTCCTCGCGCAAGAAGCAGGGAATTTCAATGAGGGAAAGCTCAGGAGGGCACCGGAAGGAAATGACGATCTTAGAGACTTTAAATGCTATGCGGAGAAAATAGAGAAAGAAAGAGAAGGAGTGGAAATTTAAAAAGCAAGAATTCGGAAGAAGAAGCCATGTATGAAAGAGAAGCAGAAAAGAAGAGACCAGCGATTAGGAAGAAGAACTGAAGCCGAGAAAGAAAGGGAGCATGAGTTGGAGATGAAAGAAGAGACCCAGCGTGGAAAGAAGAACTGAGCGAAAGAGGAACAGATTGAAATATGTTAAAAGCGACAAGGAAGAGTTGAAAATGAAGGAAAGAGATCATGATCTGTTGCTGAAACTCAAATTGAGTCATGAAGCTTTCTATAATAAGCAGTTTGATCGGACTCGACTCCCCAGCATTGTTAGAAAAAAGAGATAAGAACATGACACTAAATTTGTGGAGCCAAATCAAGGTTTCAAGTTACTTTACAAATCTCTGAGAAGAATTTGGAAAACAAATTGAGCAGCCCAGAACGAGAAGCGTGGAGCGAATCTGAGCGGAAGAATCAAGCAGAAAATTTAGATTTGATTAACAATAATCTTTCTAAATTCTTAGAAGTCATGGCTTGAAATGGAAAAGACTATATGAATGATTTGGGGAGAGGCAGGATGTGCTTAACAAGAAAGTTGACCTCTACAATAGAGATCGTCATTGAAGACGAGTTGAGAGAAACCCGAGAAGAGAAAGAAAGAAAGGAAATGAAATTTCCTTCGTTCCTGACCCGTTTAGACACTTTAATTTTGGATCCTCACGATATTTTGCTACCTCTTCCAAAGAAAAAAAATAGACCTTCTCCTTGCCTACCAACCCGGTAACATCATATCCTTTCTTGTGTATCCAACGATTTGCAAAAATCAGAAATAAAATGAGAAATTTAAATTGAATTGTTTGTGCTACTTTGCATTGATTGTTCAATGTTATTTTGTTGTGGTTGCATGATTGGGAAATCGAGTAGGAAATAGTTAGAGAATAAAAAGCTCTTGAGAGGTCATGGTTAATTTGAATGAAGCCGGTTAAGTAGGAGTAAGATTTGAGAAATGAGTAAGAATTGTAGAATAAGAATGAAGATGCATGTAGTTAAATTACAACACAAGGTGCAAAAATTACTATATTTAACTAATAAGCCCGAATAGAGGAAGGTGTCTGACGAAGGAGCAGAGCATATTTTTGAATTTGTAGTATGAACGATGAAGTCGGAACTTTGTTGAATATCAATGAGCTTAACTATTCATCAATGAAACTGAGTCGATATGCTCTCCTTATAGTTAGTCCATAATTTGTTCAATCCGGATTCTAAATTTGTTAGATTATTGATTGAGGCGAAATCTAGGTGATCTGGTGGCTGAAATGATATGACCATTCTTGGATAGTTTAGGCCATTCTGGCCATCCTTATTATGCTGGTGCATATACCTTAGTTCCTTGAATTGAGCTAGCAGTGATTTTTCAAAAATAAACGATGAAACCCGACCCATCGAAGAATTGAATTCTTGATAAAAAGAAGCTAATGATTACCCATGAATTCGAGAAGGAAGAAGAAAAGGAAGTTGGGGGAGTGGAAGTTGGAGGAACTCAAAAAAGGAAAAAAAAAAAAAAAAGGGGCGAAAGAAAGCCGAAAATACCATGAGAAAAGAAGGCTTCTAGGGATAAGTTTTTTATCTTGTGGCCTAACTCTCTTGAAACGATTAAGTTCTTAGAAATTGTTTCAACACCTAGTACCCACTATGCCATGCGGGCATGGAGCTACTAACCCCAGTTCGCTAAAAGGAGTTTAGAAAGCCTAA
Organism: Tetrastigma voinierianum; assembly: GCA_016808115.1. NCBI lineage: Eukaryota > Viridiplantae > Streptophyta > Magnoliopsida > Vitales > Vitaceae > Tetrastigma > Tetrastigma voinierianum. The sequence continues at coordinate 690,979 of JAEQBH010001980.1, read as the reverse complement.
AAGTTAAAACATGCTTGACTCACGATATTAATAAACTAAGGAAATTCCCCGGTGGGAAATTCTGAGAGTGTGAAATAGAGGCATACAGTTAGAATTGAAGGAAATCAAGGAGATGTCCCAAACATGAAGTTTAGAAAGGGGAGTTTATAAGAGGAATTATAAGAAAGAAAGGGTAGAAGAGAAGAGAAAATGTTAGGTAATCTTAACCTAAAAATTCCTTCCATCTACCCATTACCCAAGCTAACAATATATTTTTAAAGACATTGATCTTGAAGAATTTGAGAATCATCTACATTAGTGGAAGTCAATATGAAGAAACAAGCCTATGAATTTGGAAGAATGAAACAATCAAAATTGTGAAGAACTTTAGGGTTAAATGATTCAGTATGAAATAAGAAAGAAAAACAATTCATTATTCACTTGAGGATCAGTGAGTCTATTGTTCGTAAAAGCAATTTCAACATTTAGTTTTGTATATGAAGAGTAAGAGACCAACCTTGAAGCTGGACTTGAAGTTAGATATCTGAAAATTTTGCATACCTTGCATTGCAATTAAATTGAATGCTTCTGCAGAACAAATGTCCTTTTGTTTGAGGACAAACAAATCTTTCTTTTCCTTTGCTTGAGACCAAACAAAATTTTAAGTTAGGGGAGTTTGATGAGCTTAAAGTCATCTCTTTTTAGTCCATTTTACATTTGATTTTTAGTTAAAATTTAATATTTAATATACAGTATAGAAGAAACTCACCAATTTGTCATTAACGAGGAAAGAGAGCGAAAGATGGAAAATGCATCAATAAGTGGAATAAAAGTGAGTGGTGTGACGAAATAATAGCGGCGAAGTCGCGATGCGTTTTAGATTTACAGTCGATTCGAAGTCGTGACCTCGGGAAGATTGAAGAGAAATTGAGGCATGTCGTGACGGGGAACCTGATATAAGCGGTGAGAAGAAGGTGATGTCGACAATAAGGCGATGTCGCGACATCATGACTCTTGATGAAGGGGTGCGGGAGACTTGAGCCCGTAGCCGACATCGAGGAACAACCATTGAAGATTGCGAGGGGGTCGGCTGATATCGTGACATCAGAAGCAGGCCGTGGAGACACGCGAGAATCACGACATCAAAACATCAAATGAAGCAAACAAAGAGGCGATGTCGCGACATAAGGTCGATGTCGCGACATAGGACGTTCGATTGAAGGAAGTTTCATAAAGTGATGTCGCGCCAATTAGCGATGTCGGTGACATCGGGAACGAAATAGATCAAGGCTGCGAGAGTCATAAAGCAAGGTGAGCCTCGATCGATGTCAGCGACATCGAACAACAGTTGAAGCCACAGGAAGAGTAAATTGATGTCGCGACACGGACACCTTTCGATTGAAGGTAAAGCACAAAGTAAAGGTCCGACGGCGGTGATGCCATTCTGAAGGCTGAAGTCGCGACAGGAAACAACGAGAGGAGTCTGAAGGATCTAAGTTGATGTCGACATGGGAAGTAGAAGTCGCGACATCGAGGCGGCGGATCAAGATGCGAGCCATAAAGAGGATGTCGCGACAAGACATTGATGTCGCGACGGCATGAGCGACCGATTGAAGCTGCAGGTTCAATAAGATGATGTCGCGACGCGAAGTCGAAGTATTCAGCGACATCAGAAGACATCGAGTTAGAAGGCGCAAAGGCCTTAAATTTGAAGTCGTGACAAGATATCGACGTCGCGACATCGGGAGAGAACAGTAGGCCTGGCTAAGACATGAGAAGATGTCGACAGATGATGTCGCGACATCAGAATGATAGCTAAGTCGAGGAAGCTATATAGTGTGCGGCGAAGTGTTCGCGGCGTGGGATCGAGTCGCGACCTCGATGATGTCCGCGACGAGCGAGTCGCGGCGTGAGCGATGGCAGGCTGGGTTTCTCTGATCCACGGCGGGCTACATTGGGATTAGGGCTTGATTGTTAGGAACCCTATAAATACACAACCTATCCACCAAGAGCGAAGTCATGCGCCATGTATCACGAGAGGTCCGATAATAAAGCCATTTTCTTTTCTTTATTTTTTCTCTTCTTTCTTCTTAATTTTCATTTGGCTGCTTAGAGCGTATTGGCTCTCGCTTTTTTTATTTTTAGTTGTATTTTCCGACCGATGTTATTTGAAATGTGTCGAATGCGCACTCATTTTATTTTCAAATTACAATTCGAAATGTTGAAGTTCGCATAAATTTCTGAATTCGATTGTTTCGGGGCCAATTTGCGTCATTCTTATGATCGAGGAATGTCGCACGGTAAATTCAAGAATCGAGAATCCAGCCTTCCATTAAGTGAACATGATGTCGAATTTATCTTCCCGGTAGAATGCTTTACAAGTAGCTTGTTAATTTCGGGGCTAATGAATTTACTTCGTTTTGGGTTTATTGGTCTTGGATCCGAATATCGCTTGGGCACCAAGATTTCAAGGCCATTGCCTCCGATTTCAAGGAGTGTCCTCCAGGACACAGGAAGATATCTCCCCAGAGTACTGCATTTTCAAGGTATACTAACCTCGTTATTAGGATCTTTTTCGAAAGCTTTGTAAGTTCACTTAGATAAATCTCTCTTCCTCACTTGGAATCAAGAACGGATGAATGAGTTATCTATTTAAACAAGCAAAGAGTTCACCTCAACTGATATGAGACTAACTCCAGAGTTAGCCGTGGATTCAATCAAGGAAAGGCTGACTATTCTAATTGAGGAGGAGAATCGAAGTCAGAGATCCTGTTATGGACTTCGATATAACTTGGGAGCTATGTTTGATAAACACCATAATGGGTATGAAGTATTGCAAAAGAAAATACCCAGATTAAGGAAGTCCCTTTAAAAGTAGTTATTTAATTCCTCAGACTCGGTAAAGAATCAGTCATAAATTAGATAATGAAATGTGAAGTGTGGAGAGATCCAGCTGCACTACAACGCCTTGGACAGATTTTGAAACTGGAGTTAATCAAGAAATTTTATCAGGAGTAACTACAGGAATCGACAGTTCACTATCACCGCTCTATTGATGTGTCCCCGAGGACAACTATTCGTATTCGCTTTTATAAAAAGTTCTTAGCCTTTATTCCTTTATTTTCCGCATGTCGGATAGTTCGGCTTAATTTCCTCTTGTTCTGCTTAATTTTCCAAAGACCTTAATGCTGGATCCTACTATCATTTTGTGGTCCAATAATATTGAAATTGAGTAGTCGTAGTTGATTTAAATCTTTGAGATCTCCAGGGATCGATATCTTGACTTAAATCCATGGCTACTTGTCGACTGGTGGCACTTATGCACATCGCATCAAACCAACTTGAAAAAGGATTACTCTAAGAGAGGGTGATTTATAGTATAATATCAACAAAGTTTTATGACATTGTTGTCGGATTAGACAATAGTCCTTGGCAGGAGTAATATCATAATCTTGCATGCATAACTAATGCATAAATGTGCAACATGTTTTGGTCTCAACAGTGGTACATAGATTGAGTTTGGGGGAACTTACCCTAACAACAATATACTACAGATGGTTCATAGATCCATGGCTCAACTGTATAGTGTTCTTGAAGATGTATCATTAAGGTGGAAATTTATCTTTCCATGCGGGCCTTATGGTAATGAAATGGAAGAAGACAACCTTGTGTCCCTCTCATTGTTAGGAAGACTCCTTCTGTGAAACCGAGCTGCCTTGATTGATGTACAAAAGGGTGAGCTAACCCTGAGGGTGGGAAATGAAGTAGTGCACTTCAACCTGGACCAAAGCTTGACACAATTTAAGGTTGATGCAGAAAATTGTAATGATGGGTGATAATGATCCACGGGCTACTTGATCTCCGATTGTAACCTTCAGCATTCTATCAATGAAATGAGATGAATTTCTAGTATATATTAGAGTGTTGAATATAAACTATCAGATTCCACTGAAAATAGGGAAACAGTCTTGAGTTTGAATGAAAACAATCAAGAAGATTCTAATCAACCAGGAAAAGAAAGTTACTAAACAAGAGACTATCATGGTATACACTTGAAAAAGAATTGTCCAATATCCCCGAAATATGTTTTCTAGAACCAGGTAACAAGGGAAACCCGGTGACCAGGAAAGTACTAAACCGACTGAAATGAAGAACAGTTAGTTATTTGCAGATTCTAAGGAAATACAGCTATTTCCCTGTCAATCAAGACCTAAAGGGTATCAAAATTCTTTATTTGCATGCATAAGGATTGTGCACAAGAGGGCTATGTGAACCAACAAAATTTATACCTAACTACTCCTACCGCCGTATGGACCATCGCAAGATAGCAGCTCTAGGATCGTAACACAGGATGGGTTTTCGTCTACAATGATTTGTGTAATGATTCAAAATGGTGAGACTTTTGCTCGATTGGATTTGGTACGAAAATATGGTTGTTTCACTATGCTAACCGATGTAACTGAATAAATGTAAAAGAAGTCCTTAGTTTTAAATACTAGTTTGGTATGATAAGGTTGCAAAGGTGTCCTCGGGTTTTTACCTCGCATTAGGGAAGATGACCTATAGTCATTTCCAAAACTGGATATTTGTTTAACTTTAAAAACTAACCTTCAGTACCATTTCTCTTTAAAGCAATAGCATTTACTGAGCATTAAATGTTTCTGAAGTTGAAATCTAGCATTTAACCTACCTCCGATAACCATCAACAGAGACAACGCATGATGTCGCATGTAACATCAAGAATACACTCGAACCCTAAAGGCTTGGTCAAGCATTAACACAGCAAGATCAACAGCCTTTAAACCTAGTTTTGAAAGTTTGAAAACATAAATACGCAGACTGCCTGGTGGAATGGCAAAAAGAGAACACTTGCAACCTTATCAACCTACTTTTCCTAGCAACCCTCCTCTTCCAAGAGGTTTAGAGGTTTTAGTTTTCAAACATCCTTTTGAGCTGTCATCCTCAGCGAGGGTTTATCATTTAGAGTGAGAGAAAGAGGAGAGAGAAGAGAGCAAAATGAGTACGAGTACCAGGGCCTCGTAGACGGAAATGCCTTTAAATGAGAAAAGTTAGGTTACAAAATGTCTGGCTGAAATGATTATATGTTCCTTACAACTGTGTGTGAAAATACCAATCTACTGCGTATAAATAGTATGACTACATCGAGGCGCAAAATGAAATTGAATCCAAACAGAAATGTTTGTACACAAAAACAGGAAGCGATAATCTGCTTATAAGTGAAAATTTCATACATAAACTTAAATTCCCGCCATGATAGCTTAAAATCGCTATGCAGCTTAAATTTGCCATACTAGCGAAATTTTCGCTTATTGCAGCGAAATTTCATATACTAAATCTCTAAATTTCTCCGTCATTCTCGACACTCGTTGTTTAGTTTATCCCGCTTGCATTTTCCATTCCTACTTGATGCAATCGAAGATAATCCATACGAACCTGCAAATCACCACCTCGTATGCCTGGGGCTTGAGATGATAGAAAAGGTTTATGAAACCCCGCAAAACTACCACAAACAACAAATACAATCATTAGTACCAAAGGACTCACACGTGTCAATCGGCTTAATCAATATGACTAGCACACAAAGCACTCAAACCTATTCAAAAAAAGGTAACAAAACCAGAAACAACACTTTTGGGTACTAATTACACCTCAACCCGACACATTGCTAGTCCCGTAGCAATGCTGTAAGCAATCAACAAGTAGAGACCAAAACATGGAGGTTTGAAAAGGCTCAGTATAAGTGAATGCATACCGCGATGCAGAATCGCGAAACCTAAGCGAACTATCTCGAAGAATGAAAACTATACTGCGGTTGGACTGACTAATAAGCCTCTTCCCCCGAGATGAACTAGGCTCTTCACTAAAAGCTTCAGGTTTGTTTGATCGTCTCAATCATAAACTACTAAACTATACACTTCCCAATCGAGCTAATGCTAACCGCTGGGTTACGCAGAATATCCAATCGAGTTGAAATATAAATGTACCGAATTTAAAATTTTTATCCCATAACTCACTGTAAGGATCACATGCGCTTCATAAAAAACCAAGGGAAGGGTAAACAAAACTTACTTTGTAGATCGATCTCTACTGCCTCTGTAAAGTCTCGCGCCTTGGCTCTTCAAAAGCGACCACCTCTACAAGTATCCACACACGGCTAACACGAAAACAACTTGTCAAATGCTAGTTCAGGTTCGTTTTCAAAAAGAGATTAGGTTTTTCTTTCTTTCTCTCTCGTTTGGTTGTTCTCGTAGTAAAAGACGACCACTCACGAATATATATATGTCTCACATATATATATATAAGTTCTGGTGGTTTTAACAAAAACTAATTTATCAGATATATTTAAAACTCTTGGAACAATAACAATTTAAATTCAAATTCTTATCAGATAAGAAAACGAATTTATATTATTATATGTTTAACCATAACCGTAACCATAACCGTTATGTAATAAACGAATTTATTACAGAAAACCATAACCGTTATGAATTTATTACAAAGAGTGAAAAACCAAGTAATCGCATATTTGTTCTAATGTGCGACTTATAGGTTCAATTAATATTATAGAAAATAGCCTAAATCACATTTTGATCCTACAAGTCATGGGTGGCCTCAGCAGACATTATGACTACCCAAATTAAATGAAAAGCTCATGATCCTGTATAAACTGAAGATAGCTAAATATGATAATCCTTTTGTCTCATGATATCTTGATAGAACATAAGGCATGGACAAAGTCACCTCATATCGTTTCTATCTTTGATTACTAAACCAATTAGACTCGATCAAACAAATGACATCGATCTCCACTGCACCACTGAGCACGGCCTATGATTTCTCATTCAATTGTCTAGGGGACCCGTAGATATCTCTTTATAAGAGGGACAAATTCCATCTTAATCGCTCATTCTACTACATACAATTCTTATTATGTTCAAGTATAACCTTATAGTCATTTGATTAAAGATAACGCTTGATTATATCAAAACACAATATTCCTATGTCGAGAATCAGAATATCTCGTGTCAAAGGATTTAATGACATAACTATTAGAGATTAACTTATGACTTTGATCCATGTATTAATCAAGACTCGTCCGTCCAATAGTTGTTCTCAACAAATAGATATGTACCTCATTTTGTATCTCATACACATATTCATCCCATGAATATCAATCAAATCCTTTATACTAATCTTAATTCATTGTTATTCCCATAACACACCGATTGGGGTGACATTTAGAATAAAATTATAATATTATTCAAGGACATTATATATGATTAAACATGCAAATCATCATAATAATTAATTCTTATAACAAATTAAAAGATCATGTCCATACAATATAGGTTCAGAAAGACTATTACTAAATAATAACTCAGATGTTAACCAACCTAACAGATCGTGACGTGCCCCTTTATTACACAATTCTTTTATGCAGGTATAGACGCTTAGGGCTCTGACTTCACCAAAGTCCGCGGTAATCTGGATTTCTCAACTCGACGACTCCCAACCAGCTGAAGGCTTTTTCAGGGCATCAAGCCACGAGGATCTTTTCGAATTACAAACTCTATAGAGGTTTCACCCTGACTTCGACGATTTCGAGCCTCCAACACCTACAACTCGCTAAATTCCGCCCATCCACCCATGTAGGAACACTAAGTCGGCGCCCCAACCAAAGCTGAAGGTTTAGGCATCTATCTTTAGCAAGCTTTCGCCATGAACCCCCTGACCGTGTCTCTGCTCTGCCATGCAAAGCAAAGGATTCAATTCTTTCTTTCTTTTTGCTTTTCTTTTCTCTTCTTCTTTATTTTGAAGACACATTGACCTTCTATATGGGGTCCGTAACTCCATTCAAGGAGTAAACGACACTAGGTTAGGATTGTGACGCAAGAGGGGTTTTGTGTCGTTTAGCCTATCATGGAGACCTAACGTGCTCAGTGTGTGGATAGCTAAAGGCTAAGAAACAGGTAAATACAAGAATTTGACTAGTCATCCACTAACTTATATAGGACCCACCGACACAACATTAGAAAGGCTTGTCTCATCAAATTGCAAGGTCGACATTATGCATATACAAAAGTTAATTAAAAAAATGGGTGAAAATAAATGTAACAATGCTACAAAAGTCATAACCAAAAGGCAAGTACAGCTTATCATAGCTGAACACAATACATACTAAGCAAAATAAACCAACGCTCTACTATCGCTTAATATATAAACAAAACAACCCCACAAGACAAGTAGGAAGTTGATAAAACTAAAACAACACAAGTATAAAACAAAACAAAACATAAATATGATAAATGCCACTTCCGACACTAACTCTCCCCCCTAACCAAAGCATCACTGTCTCCTCACTGGGTAGGGATCGGAAAGCTAGAGAAGGAAGTGCGACCACCTCACTGTGCTGGTGGTGTAGAAGCTGGTGGATCAAAAGCTACTGCCGCGGCCGCGAGCACATCCAAAGAGGCTGCTGAAGCTGATACAACGGACTGGTCATGAGTAGTGGGCTGTATAGGCCTGTCATGCTAACTGGTGGGAGACTAAGGTGGCTCTGAATCATATATAGCCCGATTCAGGCAAGATATGACTCTACAAATACTCGCTTCCACTAATGCCGCTGGTAGCCGCCAAAGATGCAGAAGTGGCAGTAACATAGCGGATGGCATCCATAACAACCAATAACCTTGTAGCTGATGCGGATGCGCCTCGGATGGCCGCCGTGACGGAGGATGGGCCCCGCAACTCGTGGAGGAGACGGGTAGTAGGCGCGAATCTGAGGATGAATCGAATCAGACAGCCGCCACCCAAAGTGTGGTGTCTCCATAATCATCCAGGACCTCCTCCTGCTGGTGTAAAAGAAAAGATAGTGGCATAGATAGAGTTCGCCTGGCGGGATACAACTGAGGGCAACTTCCCGCCGACGTCAATACGTGGTTCCCGAACCCAAGATGCTCTAAGATATGACATAACAACCTCGACATCAAAAGTGGAATAGCTCACCGAGCCAAATCTCGCGATGGACCTTTTCTTCTAAGTGAAGGCGGGCGGACATGACAAGCTCATTTGACAACCAGAACCCCTCAGAGCATCCGATGTAGAGAGCCCAAGAATAGCCCTCTCAGGCTATGAGACACGCCGGGAAAGCTGGAACAGATTGGACCGAAGTACATGGTCTGTGAGGAGCATATTCGAATGAAGCTGCCTCCGAATAAGGATAGACCTAGTTGCTATAGCCCGAGAGAGAGTGCGAACCATCTCTAGCGAGGTGAGGCTGGCACGCCGATAATCGCCGAAAGAATGTAACTATCGCGCGCCTTGCAAAGCAGCCGATGAGATATCCGAAGTCGAAAACTTCGTGATCACCATCTATGCTGAACTGCCGCATTCGACGGGCACTCCCGGAGCATCAGGTGCGGTGACTTGAAGAACCACCAGGATAGAAACCGACCGAAGTCATAAATGGCAGCAACGAATACCTATGGACCAATCACATAGAATCTCTGAACCGTGGGTCCGTTGCCAATACCGGGTATATCATGTGACTCTTCCGAAGCTGCACGCCAACCATGTCCCGCATCGCGGTCGCCGCGTAGGGATTGCGGGACGCCTGACCTCGGCAGAGATAACTTACGGCGACTGGGTAAATCCGCAGGGCGAGTAGTGGCGGCTGCCTCGCCTAATAGAATGCGAAAGACTCCCAGCCGGAAGGCCCATTCATTGATGGCTGCAAGGTTCAGGAGACTGGATGACGTGAGAGGGGGAGGTCCCACCCCGGTATCACTGGATGAGGGTCTCGCGAGACTCCTCCGAATGGCAGGTCGGACTCAGATCATAGTCAGAAAGGTGAGACAAAGAGGTGCCCCGCACCCCGAGCCGGAGAGTGGCCCGCAAATTGAAGTGCCCGCGCCATCTCTCGGCAGGGCATGCCTGGACCGGGCCTCGAATCGATGCGCGGCCAGCGAATCCATGGCCGGAGAACAACCGAAATGGTACCCAGGAGGTCGTGGCAAGCAGGCGAGGAGCCAGGAGAGCCGGGCCATGGGGTGCGCGCATAGGCTGCTGGGTGCTGAGCCAGGTCACCCAAAAAGGTGGGATCGGCGCCATCATGTAGGCCTGCGCCGGAGGGGTGGGGGAGGGAGCCTTTACCGCAGGTGCTTCAGGCAATCAAGGACCCCGTGCAGCCAAGAGCTCCAGGGGTGACTCTTCGCTATCGGGGGCTAATTTACATCAGAGTGAAGATTTCTTCCACTTCAGCAGCCTTTTCTCCTGCAAAATAAAAACAAAAAATAAATAAAAAAATAAAAAAAATAAAATAAAACATTAAGCTGAACATATCAAAGAAGGTTTTAATTAAAAACTGAGATAGAATAAAAATACCAAAAATAAAATAAATAAAATAATTAACCAAAACATCAAATTTTGAGTTGCGCTTGGTTCGCACCAAACCAACTCAAAGGGTTTGAATTTCAGTCATAGGATCAAGGAGGGATATCTCCTCTCTTATGCGTAATGGCGAACAACATGTGGCTTCTACCGCCGCTCGCTAACCTGAATACTTTTCTATGTCTTTCGCAGCCATGTTGAACTGACTTATTCAAATATGCTTTCGTAGATGATAATGGGCCCGTCCATCGCGATTTGAGCTTGCCCGAAAATGATGGAGTCAATCAAGGTACAGAGGACTCGATCCCCCGATTAAAAGTTTTTCCGGTTATGAGCCGATCATGCCACTTCTTCGCCTATCCTTTTAACAAACACCTGTAATCAAGAGGCGCATGTTTCTCAAATTCTCAACTCAATCTCAAGCATTCTTTTGTGACAAATTCTGGGCTCATATCCATATCCAAATTCTTGTATTTCCCACCACGCCTCAGACAGATTTCTAACGGTAAATTGAAGCTCTCGCTTACAACCTAAGCCGATACGGTGATGAGCGCACGAGAATGATTCAGATATCAGTTCAGACAGCTCCACAATGAGTCTTTAAGCCACATCCGGCTCATTCCTGCTATAATTAACAACTTCATCGATGGTCTTTATTTCTCTCCTGGTTGGCGAGCTCTACGAACCACCGGCCTGGGATGACAGGCGGGGTGGCTACTCTCGTGCTTAACACCATATTTGATGGGTGGTTCTCAAAGGGTTTGTTACACAAAGTGAGAACCTCCATCACTGGAGCACTGCTTGGGAACCAAAATCTAGAGAAAATGTTCCCTCTTCTAAGGAATTTAAGAATCGCTTGTGGTCACGCCTGCATGGCAATGCTTCACCCACTCGACACGTATCCACACCTTACGTGGGATGTAGGGCATAGCCGATCAAAGTGTGGAATGGTCCCGCGAGCTGGAGCTCCCATACACAAAACAATTCAACTACTAAAATGGGGTTCACATGGGCATCATGTAACATCGACTGAAATCTTTCCAAGTCTGCACTTTATCACACCGCCGCGACACGGTGTAGGCATTCTTAAACAATGATTCGCCACAGCCTCCGACGCGACTTTCATGGTCGCTTTTCTCGTGAAGCGAAATGCCCTCCACACGCACTATCATGGCACGGCCGAGAATTACTCTCCCGCTCTTCCGCACACATTTCCGTATTATCTATCAAATCACAATACTAACAAATACGGCCTCCTCCCACAAGACGACCGAACCTCGTATGGAAGAACTTCGGTCTCCGTGTTGTCCACTCAATCGTAACTCTCCCGCTACTAAAAATTCATCGAAGCATACCATGGTGCTATATACTCACCGCCGGGCAGAGACTCCGTGAAATTCATCAAAATGGGACTGCCAGAGTATCGTGCTATGGTTAATCTGTAGAGATGATCGGCAACAACGTTCTCCACAAATTTCTTCTATCTCTATTGATGGCTTAAACTTTTGCAGAAATAGAACCCATCTAATAAGCGTTTCTGAAATTATGTTTTGTGAGTAGATATTTGACGTCGAATGATTCGTGAAGATTATAATATCTCGACCTAATCAAATAAGATCGTAACTTATCTAAAGTGATGTAATTACTACTAAGAATTTTCTCCGTATAGTGTAGTTTCTCCTCAGCTTCATTTAACATTTTGGTCGCATAACACACTTATATACCTGGCTTCTTCTACTTCCTATTCATACAGAACCATTCCGACCGCAAGGTCACTTAGCATCGCACACATCAAAGGCAAGTGCCGCCGTGCCTCACAACGGGTGTGTCAGAATAATACGGCTTCCCGGAACTTCTCGCATTCTCGCAGATCCCATTCAAACTTTGCATCTTTTTCAAGGAGCTTGTAGAGCTGCTCAAAGAATTTTCGAGAAGTCTGATGAACCTCACAAGTAGAAACCCGCAGAGATGTCCCAAGAATCGCACAATTGCCTTCACATTATAGAGACGCAATTTCGAGATCAATTTACCTGGCCTTATCCACTTCAATTCCTCCCTGAAATGATGTGCCCCAACACTATGCCCGATTACCATAAAATGATTTTTCCCAGCTTTAATACTAGGTTCTTTCAAGATATATCCGTGGAGTACGCCTTAAATCCGACGAGGCATCATCAAGCTCCCTCAGAACCGTTATGTCATCCATATAACCTCCATAATATGCTCCACCATATCACCGTAAAATACCGGAAGTATAAGCAACGTCAAAAGTGGTTTGGGAATTACATAGACCGAAGGGCATCCTCCTATAGGCATATGTACCAAAAGGACGAGTGAAAGTGGTCTTTTCCTGATCACGCGCGATCTCGATCTCGAAATAAATTTAATAACAATCTAAAAATGCAAGAGAAGGGATGACTCGATACTTCTAGAGCCGTCCATGAAAGGCAAGGGGAAAGTGATCCTTTCGGGTCACCTCATTCAGCCTTCGTAGTCGATACATACCCTCCAAATTGTAGTGTCGAGTGGGCGCCTTCCTTTCATCGAAAGCAATCAGAGTAACCCCGATTTCGGTGATTATTACTGGCCGACTTTACCTAAGAGCTGATCTGATACGGGCATATGATGCCTGGCCAGAGCAATTTCAACATTCCACTCGCACCACCTTGCATGCGGATTCGGGCCTATGTGGTTGTCAACCGCCAACATTCCTCTAAGTAGATATGACGGTGCATACTACGGGCCGATGCCTTCAAACTTAAACTCCATCCGATTGCTTTGCTCCTGGTGGAGGATTCAAGCAAACTAGCCTCATGTGGATTGCCTGAACAGTGAAGAAATCACTTCATCGACAATGCATTTTCCTCCTAAAAATTCATATTTTAATTCGATGGGTAAGGGCTTATGATCCAACTACTGGTGACCATGTTCCTACTCCAAAGAAGTGTAGGTAAACCAACCTTTCTCCATTGCCCACGCAATGTACTCACCTAGCCCCGTTGGTCTTCACACGGTCAACCAACTCCCCCCGTTAATTTAATTCATCTTGCACAAGCAGCTCATTTGCTTGTTCTTCAAGGAAGGCATCTATTGCGCAAACCTCTTCACTGTCATCCTCCTGTTGATGCATGTGCTTTTTGCTCAGATGGAAGATATTGAGCTCTAGGGTCATATTTTCAAAGGTTAGCTGCATCACCCCCATTTCGATAATTAATTATCACATTGGAAGTGGCCAAAAAATGGCCTTCCCAGGATGATTGGCACATGGCTGGCCCGCATCGACTGGTTCGCATCAAGCACTGCCAACGCATCGGATAGAATTTGTCCAATTCGACCAACACATCCTCAATCGTCCCTTTGGTATTTTGATGGACCTATCTACTAGAGACAGAGGATAGCTGGGTTTGCTTAAGTTCGCTCTACCTAGTCGTATGGAAAAAGGCAGTAGATAAACACTTCGCTCTGGCCCAGCGGCAATGCTCTTTCCAACACAAGTGCCGCCTATGCTAACGAGATTGTAGCATACCCTGATCTTTATACTTCGGCGTGTTCGTACTCAATGATGGGTGACTCATCATTTAGTCAAGAAGGCCTTTTATCTGATATTAAAGCCTCTTTACCGCATAGGTCCTTCAAAACTTGATAATGTGGATCTTGTTTCGACTATTTCAGAAGAGGGATGTTAACCTTCACCGCAGATTTATGGAAAATTCGCAATGCTAACCGATTTTTTTCCTTTCTAGCGCCTGTGGGAAAGGAGGGGGTACATCAGAGCCACCTTCCCCTCGTTGTTTTCCTCTAATGATTCAACCATCAGAGATTACAAGCTTGACTCGGGCCCTAGTTCTCACCACTTCTTACAAATGTTACGCATCGTCATCATCACCCTGTATCAGACGATCGAAGTGAGTCTATCTCATGTACTTCGTGTTTTGTCGTCTCGAAGGGAATTTCCTTTCGTTAATCTCACGCTGGTTAGACAACTGAAATGAATCAAAGTTAATATGAATAGTCGAGATCTCTGTAATGCATATTGTCTATTTTCTGTTGAGTGAGCCTTAATCGCCTCAATTTTTCGATTAGTTGGAACATTCAACACCTTGTTCCACAAAGGTAAAATTTTACCACTTAAGTTTAAATTCAGAATTGCTTACTCAACAGGAGAAGAAGGTGGAGACATATCACAAGTAGCTGAGGTGGAGCTAATCATTGCGAAGCCTGGGGAGCATATGCGGTTTATTTCCATGATATTCGATGATTCCTCCAATCGGGTTATAAGCGTTTCCATAATGAGTACTTTGGTCGCCGCTTATTCTCACCGGCGACATGGGTATTCTCCCGAGATCAAATCTCACCGCATGAACCATTGACAAATGCTCCTGAGATATTACTTCTGACCGGATACACTAAAACAAATGCGAGATGCAGCAATTCAACTAACGTCAGACTTCATGTTGATTTCATTCAAGCTCCTCCAACCTTCTGTCAAAGTGGTCGCTTTTTCTTCATCTCCGTGTCTTCGTGAAGTGCATAAATGCCTCCCCTTTGGTGTGGTCAAGGCCTCATTTTTTCAACCTCTTGATTCGGTCGTCCCATGCCTGAGGTTTCGACTACAGTTCAAAAAGTCCATGACTTTATTTGAAATTCTTTCTCGTGAATTCCCCACACATATTGTTTCCGCAAAGAGTTGCTTCATGGCCTTCGAGACATACCATCGCAGCGATCTACAAGCATCCATATCGAACCCATGGTATGGATACGCATTGATGGTCCATGAACTCCTCCCAACATTGATAAAACTTCTCATTATCGTAGCCGACAAGTGTAGATTTGCTTTCCTTCAAATATGCCGATATTCATTGTACTCGAAAATTTTCTTCAAAAAATTCAAATTTTCATCACCCAATTTCTAATTGTTCTCGGCTCCCGTGAATTGAGCCAAATCTGGCCTTGTCTTTCAAAGTCACTTGAATAAGCTTTCGCCTAAGCAAGTCCATGTCAGATACACCTTCTTTAAAAGTTGTGCATACTTCCTCGAACTCCCTGATATGCGTATATAGATTTTCATTCTCCATTCCATGAAAAATGGGAAGTAGGGGTATCAAATAGGGTCTCACTACCACATCATCAGCAGGTGGTATGATACAGGAAGGTGCACTCACTCTAGGAGGGTGTATGTCATCCCCCTCATCGACTCTATGATGCTGCAGGATCTAGAATTTCCAGAGCTCCTCGCCGACTTTGTCGTCTTCAAAGGATCCATTCGCTTCACTCCGTGTACACCGACTTCACAACCTTATTCAATTGGTGTACCAACTCTTGCAATCTACCTGATACCTTTATCCTGCGGTACATAAACACCCTGTGAAACAAAAGAGACAAAGCAAAGAACAACAATGTATTTGCCAAAGATCAAGCAGCAAAGAAATGAAACGATCAAGTATTCATAAAAATTGGTTGAAGGATCAGGCCGAAATAAAACTTAAAATTTAAACAATGGAATTCAAAAGAGCTTGTGTTGTCACTAATACTTGTAATGCAGGATTACAAGTACTCATCAACTCATCATTTGTAATAAGGCACCATCCCCTAGCAGAACGACGCCATTTGATTCTCGTACATAAGAGGTTATGAACCAACAAAAATTTATACTCTAAATCACTCCCACCGGCCGTACAGACCACGCAAAGATAGCGGCTCTAGGATCGTAACACATGGGTTTTCATCTTACTAATGATTTGCAGTAAATGATTCAAAATGGTGAGACTTTTGTTTGGATTTTGATTTGGTAATGAAAATAGTGGCTGTTTTACCATGCTAAGGTAATTCCTCGAAATAAAATGTAAAAAGAAGTCCTTAGTTTTGGGCCACTAGTTTGGTATGATAAGTTTGCAAAGGTGTCATCGGTTTTTACCGCATTAGGAAGATGACCTATAGTCATTTCAAACCTGGATCTTTGTTTAACTTAAAACTAACCTTCGCACTACTTCTTTAAAGCAACAGCATTTAATAGCATTAAATGCTTCAAGTTGGAATTCAGCATTTAACTCATCGATGGCCTATAAATGACAATTAATGGATGTCGCTGTATCTACCACTAAAATACACCGGACCCCTAGTTATCACAAGACGGTATCAAAGAAAGTACATCAAATAGCTTCAAACCTAGTTTTGAAAGTTTGAAACATAAATAATGCTAAAGATTTCTTCGTGTGAATACGTAGGAACACTTGCAAACCTTATCAGACCCCACGGCAACCCCATTAGTTTAGAGCTGACCAAACATCCTTGAGCTGTCATCCCCTCAAAGGGTGTGTTTGGTCGCCGAAGTGAGAGAGAAAGAGGAGAGAGAAGATGTAAAGCAAATGAGGGGCCGGAGAAAAACAAAATTCAGAATAATGGAAATGCCTTTAATGAAAAGTTAGGTACAAATGTTCACAAATGGCTTATATAGCCTCTTTACAAACTGTGCGTGAAAATACTCAATCTATCCTAAATAGTATAATTATATCGAGGCATAAAATGAAATTAACCAAATGGAGTCGCTTTATGTACACAAATAGCGCATAATTTCGCTACAAGTGAAAATTTTGTTGATATAGCTGGGGCTCACATAGCTAGCGAAAATTGCTATGGCGAAATTTGTATACTAGCGGTACCACATTGTAGCTAAATTTCGCTATACTCAGAGAAATTGCTATCAGAGCTGAAATTTATAATAGCGAAATTTCCTCCGCCACCGATTCTCAATGCTTCCAATTGAGTCATGCTTGCATTCTCCATTCCCGCTTGGATGCAATCGAAGATAATTCATACGAACTCGTGTAAATCAAATCCACTGATATGCCTAGCTTGATATGATAGAAAAGGTTTATGAACCTGCAAAACTACACAACAATTCTTCAAATGGTAATCAGACTAAAGGGATCTACAATGAGACGACCCGCTTTAACTATTGCGGATTAAGTACACAAAAGACTCAAAACCTATTTTGGGGGCTAGGTTCAAATAGCACTTTTTGGGTACTAATCAATAAGATATTGTTAAATGATGATGCAAAAACTTCTATTGAACACCAAAGGAGGCCGAACCTTCTGGTGATTTAAGGATGTTGTCAGGTGAAGAAGCACAAATGGTTAAATGCAGGCTTTATCTATGCAATATTAGACAACCCTTGGGTGAGCCCAGTTTATGTGGTTCCTAAGAAGGGTTGATTCACTATGATCAGAAATGAAAGGAATGAACTGATTCCTACAAGAATCGTGACAGATGGAGGTGTGTATGGGATATTAAGATAATTGAATAATACCGCAACCAAGAAAATCATTTTCCTTGCCTTTCATTGATCGATATTGGACAAAGTTAGCGTGACATTCTCACTTATGTTTTCTTGATGGATATTCCGATATAAATCCAAATTCATATTGCACCTGAGGACTGGGGAGAAAACTATTTTCATACGCCCTTATGGTACTTTGCTTTAGAAGAATGCCATTTGAGTTATGTAATTTTCTCCTACTTACTTTCAAAAGATGCTGATGTTAATGTTCTAAGATTTATAAGAGGAGGTTATGGGAGATATTCATGAACGACTACGCTTGCTGATCCAGCTTTGAACATTGCTCAAAATTGGGATGATTACGTATCCAAGACATAAGAACTAGCTCGAATTATAATGTCATTTCATGGTAGATAAGGTATCAGATTCGGGGCGTAGAATTTATGTGTAGCAGGTTGGAAGTGAATTAGTTAAAAGTTTCCATTATAAAAACTCTTTTTCCACCAACAACAATCAAGGGAATAAGAAGTTTCTTGGGACATGCTGGTTTTTATAGAAGATTTATTAGAGACTTCTCAAAAATAGCAAGACCATTATGTAGATTCTGAAGTGGAAGGAAATTGTTGAAACAAGAAATTCATAACAGCAAGTCCAGCTAAGGACTTAAAACTGAAAGTGTACTTTATGGAGGCAATCATGACCTAATTGCACATGTACAAATTTATAACACTATCGCCAAAGACTATTGTCTAATCTCGACAATGGCGCCTATGAAAACTTGTCGACCGAGAGGTCTAGCTTATTTGATTAGTTCAAGATTGTTTCAATTGAGTAAAATTATGTTTATCGAGTGGTTTTGATCCGTTATAGCCGCAGTATGTATCGGACAAGTAGTAAATTGGATTTAAGTCCAGATATCGATCCCATAGAGATCTCAAGAATTTTCAATCAATTACCCCAACTACTCAAGCTCTATACTATTTGGACTATAATGGACAATTTGAACTCACCGCGGAAAGTTCTAAATAATGAAACCTAAAAATAATACGAATGAATACCGATCGACTAATAAATAATGAAATGCCAGACAAATTTAGATCGAATCAGCTTATCTCAGGAAGAGAAATTGAAAAATAAAGCTATCAGAAGAATCAATTCCTACAATTGTATGGTAAATTTTGTTTTCTCGAACCACGCATTTTAAAACTAGTCCGCTGAATGATAAAGGCAATCCGATCTCCAAACCACAACCAAGCCATCATCTCACCTTCACCGGGCTTTCGAATACAAAGGCCAGATAACTACGACCAGTAGCATTGTTCCATTTTTCTTCTCAATACTTCATACCCAAGGCAATAATGGACTCCAAACCTTTAGCCCTTTGTATACTATTGTACGGGTTTACACCATACTGGTTCCTCTTCCTCAAAATTAGAACAGCTCATTCTTTCCTTTATTAGATCATCGCTAACACTGGATTGAATCTAATGATTCGACTGAGTGCTAACTTCGCATGCTTAAATTGATAACTCACTCAACCGCCCTGCTTCAAGCGGAGAAGAGTGAGGTCACGACCATACGCAGCACATTAGATCATCAATATCAGGTTCGCATACCTTCCAGAAATTATTCATCACTCGTGAATGCCTTCTCTCGCGTCACCAAAGTATTTCTCAAATCGTAGCTGAATAACCCCGCTATGGGCATAAGAGACTGACATCGATCACCCTGTGAAAATAATGCTGAAAAACAAAGAAGTTGAATTATAAAACTGGGTTCAGCAATAATGAATAAAATTCGCAGAAAGATAATTTCGACAATAGCCATTTCAATCGAGTCGGGGTTTCTTAAATCACCGATTACACCATACACGTCACGATCAAGAAAACCATCAAATCTAAACCGGTAGTTCAAAATCCAAATTTGTCCGAACTAAACTACCGTGACAAAGAATTAAGAAATATAAATCAGATTCAACTACATTCCTTTGATGTTTGATCGCTCAAGTCCAAATTTGAATGAAATACAACCAATCTAAAAATAAAAACGGCGAAAAGAAAAGAAAATTAAAATACGTGAGCCTGTATAACCTGCATCTCTCCTTAGTCGCCAAGAGCCAGCGCCTATTCCGAGCAGCTTCGCAGATTTGGAGCAAGGTTCTCGTCGCTTCACTCGATGCACTTTCGACTACGTCATCATTCGCTATTGTCGATGTCGCGGCATCACCACGCGACCTCCGCTGTCTTTAGTCAGCGTTTCAGTCTTTATTCGTCACGACGTATTTTTTGGGCGTAGGCTTGATGTCGCTGGCGCCTTAAGGACGCCGAGACCTTAATCGTAAAGATAGTCGCACAACTCCGATGTTGTTCACTGATGTTGTCGCGAATTTAAGCTCTACATCTGATGTCGCGATAACCCGGGTGGTTGTCGCCAATTTCGCATTAGTGCGCTGAGGTCGCGACTACTTAACTTTGTAGCTTTATGCGCGTAATCTAAATGTTCGTGATAATTTTTTAGCTCCCGCCGTGATTCTTTTTGGTGT
Organism: Tetrastigma voinierianum; assembly: GCA_016808115.1. Lineage (NCBI taxonomy): Eukaryota > Viridiplantae > Streptophyta > Magnoliopsida > Vitales > Vitaceae > Tetrastigma > Tetrastigma voinierianum. Next base: position 670,769 of record JAEQBH010001980.1, on the reverse strand, counting down.
CGCTACATCATATATCCACCGTGACCGAGTTAAATTCGTCATGATCAATGTGATGTCGACATCATTTCTTCTTCTTCATCACTTCGTTGTCGGATCTTGAGCTCCTTTCACGCCCCAGCTCCGCTGGTTCTTCACTCATGCTTCAATCAGCGATCGACCTTTGTAAATGTAACCAAGATGATTTGATTGTTGTCAAAGCTTCACGACATCAAATTCTTTAACCTTTTTGCACTCTCTCACGTTAACTTCCTTCTCACCCCATTATATCGCATTGCAATACGCCCACATTCTCGGGCTTTTTTCTGCATTTTCTCGTTTTTCAATTTCCTCGTACGCCAGGACAAGGAAGTTATTCCATCTTCCCGCATATTGTTAACCTAATTTAAAACACACATGTACAAATTTATAACACTATTGCCAAAAGACTATTATCTCATCCCCGGCAACGGCGCCATAAAACTTGTTAAGTAGAGACCATAATGATGTACACCAAAAATCTCCTAGAGTAAATCATTTTCAATTTTGGTTTTGGCCTAATATCCTGCAAGTGCACAGGTCGACAAGTAATAAAATGGATATAAGTCCAGATATCGATCCCACAGAGATCTCAAGAATTCTAGATCAACTATCCCACTACCAAGTTCCATACTATTCGACTATAACATGACATTGTGATCCAAATTAAAAGTTGTTAGAATATACAAGCATAGCGGAAAAGAGAATGAACAATCAAATAAACTCGGAATCTAAAGAATAAAGAATAATGAATAGTTAAGAAAATAAATGGAAACTAAATAGTTATCTTTAGAGGACCCAACAAGACACTCGCCAGAAGTATCAATTCCCCGATAATACCGATAATTTCTTGTGTATTTCAAAGTTTTAAAATCGGCCCAAGGCTTTTATAAGACACCGGATCTCTCACTCCATTAGCTTCATTATCTAATTTTCCCCCGATTCTTTCAAGACAGGAATTAGATGACTACTTTTACTGTGATTCCTTAACTGGGTAGTTTTCGTAATACTTCATACCCATTTTATGGATCAGTAAACCTTAGTCTCTGAAGGCTGGTCAAGCAAGGACATGCCAACTTCCCGGGTTACTCTTCCTCTAAATTAGAATGTATCACCCTCTCCTTGATTAGATCTCACTAAATACTGATTGGCTTCACTATCGAATTGAGGTGAACTCTCTCACGCTTGTTTAAATTGATAACTCATTCAACTCTTTCTCGCACTTGGTAGAGAAGAGGATTTATCTAAGTAACTTACATAAAGCTCATTAGATATCTATCACGGGTTAATATACCTTTAAAGAAATGTTCATAACCTCGTGAAATGCCTTCTCTCGTGGTCACCAGAGGACTCTGAAATCAGAAAGCAATGAAACAACTTAAAACGGGTATGTAAGAAACTAATATTCAGATCAAAAACATTAAAACCCATAACCGTATAAATTTAAACTAAATTCACAAACCCGCTAGGAAACAACTACAGGGAAGATAAATTCTGACAATAGCATTCTCTTAATGGAAGCTGGGTTTCTCACCATCGAATTACACACTACAAGATTCTCCGATCATAAGAACAACTGTAATTTGAAATCAAAAAGTCAATTCGCAATTTGTCCGAACTTCCAAACATTCCCCGTGGTAATTAGAAAAGAATGGAATTCTCGTGATTCACCGGGCTTCGCCAAAACGATAACATCCATCCGTAAAAATAAAAAACAAAATAAAGAAAGATGAAAATAATCTAGACCTATACGATTCAAACAGAAAAGAAAATAAAAAGAGTAAGAAAAGAAAATAAAAATAAATAGTCGCTACCCGTATCTTTCTTTCGCTCGCCCACCGCTTTTTTTCCTCTCCGGTAGCCGCTATTTATGGTTTCGGGCCCTAATTTGAACGGATTCAAGCCAGGGATTTCGCGGATCGTCGATACTGCTGTGCCTTTACCTCAAATCCCTTGTCGCGACATTAGTTAGTTCGCACTTACAAAAGATTTATCAATAAGTCGCGACATTCCTTTGTTTTCGAAGGCATCTTATGTCGCAACAAGGAATCACGCCGCGATTATCAATCCACGCCACGACATCGACCACGCTGGCTATCAACTGCAAAGCCCTGGGCAGCTCAACTCTGGTGTTTTCGGCGTCGCGACATCAATCCTTTGTCGCCGACATCACGGCGCTCGCGGTGTTTCACGCCAGTCTTCCTCGATGTCGCGATATCAACTTTTGTCGCGATATCACCATGCGCCTCGCGTGTTTTCTTCAACTCGAAGACCCTCGGCGTTTCACATCAACTTTGTCGCGATATCACTTTTTATGCTCGCGTATTTCGATCGTTCATTCCCCTCGGCGTCGACATCAATCTCTCGTCATGCATACCACCAGCGTTCATGCAAAATTTTCAACTGATAAATCTTCTTACGTCGACATCAACTTTGTCGCCATAACTTATGCCTCAGGAGTTTCCACCGCGCCCATTCGGCGTCGCGACATCAATCTTCTTGTCGCGACATTTCAACTTATATGTCTCTGGAGAGGTCGCCTAACTGAGTCGCAGGTGTCGCGACATCACCGCGGCAACAACAAGGCATCACAAATGGGCCAATTTTTTCAAACTCGGCTGCGAGTCGCTTCAAGGCGTTCTTCTTGTCGCGACCTCCATCCCTTGTCGCGACATCAATCCTTAAGTCTCTGGTTAATCCTCAGCTGCCTAACTTGTGATCCCTGTCGCGACCTGCATCAAATTTCCTTCCACTGCCTGATACGCGATATATCATAACCGGGATTGTGCAAGCTCCAAATCCGCAAATACATTAACTAGTTGCTTTTCTATTTCGTCATGCCATTTTCTGTAGATTTCTTTACCCACCAATTTTTGCATTTTTCTATCGCTTTTTCTTCTTCTTTCATTAATTCCCTGCTAATAAATACTGGTGAGTTTTTTCATATTTCGTATATTAATTATTCCTTTCGTGATGAAGATCTCAAATGTAAAATGATTAAAAATAGATGACTTTGCTTCATTAAACTTCCCCAAACTTAAAGTTTTCGTCTCCTCAAGCAAAGGAAAGAAAGAATTGTTTGTCCTCAAACGAAAAGGACATTTACTTGCTCGCTTTTGCAAGAAAGAATTTTAATTTGATTGAATGCAAGGAATGCATTGCTTTCTCGTACATCTAGCTTCAAGTCTCAGCTTTCAAGGTTAGTTTTTGATCTTCATAGTATACAAAACTAAACCGTTGAAATTGTTTTACAAACAAATATAATCATTAGATCCTGGTTGAATAATAAATTATTTTCCTTTTCATCTTTCATAATGAGTCACTTAACTCCCTAAAGTCCTTCGCTTTGATTGTTTCCATATTTTCCAAATTGTTTGTTGTTCATATTGATCTCCACTAATGTAGGTAATTCCAGCTTTCAAGATCAATCAGGTCTTTTGGGCTTATATTGTTAGGCTTGGGTAATGGGTAGGATGGAAGGAATTTTTAGGTTAAGATTAATCCGAACCTTTTTCTCCTCTACGCCCTTCTTTCTTGTAGCTTCTTTAATAACTCCCCTTAAACTTCGCGTTCGGGGACATCTCTTTGATTGCTTCAATTCAGAACTAGTATGCCCCCTATTTCTCACTTGTAATTCAACTTGGAAATTTCCTTTTGTTTGTCACCATTCGTGGATAGTGCAATGCCTAATTTTTTAGGCTTCTAACACTCTTAGCGAACTTTGGGTTAGTAGCTCCCATACCGATGGCATTAGGGTACTAGGTGTTGAAACACCTCTAAGAACTAATTGTTCAAGAGAGTTAGGCCACAAGATAAACCATCCCTATGTTTTCTTTCTATTGCATTTTCTGCTCTTGCCTTTTCTTTTCATTCCCTTTTTCATATTTTCTCCTCTTTGTTCTCAAACATATACTCCCCCAAACTTCATTTCTTCCTTCCTCTTTGAATTCCTGGGTAATCATAGGTTCTTTAACAAGGATCGATTTTTTAGGATGGGTTAAGTTTCGGTCATTTATTTTTGAAAAATAAGCTTGTTTTGGGCTCATCTGAACTAAGGTATATGCATCAAGATAAGGAATAGGATGGCTAGAATGGCTCAAACTGTCCATGAATGGCCTGCATCATCTCGTCACCAGATCTCCAGGATTTCGCCATTCAATAATCTAACAAATTCTAGAATTTGGATTGAAGAAGTGACTAACCATAAGGATTTCTTTGACTCATTTTTGTTGATGAGTAGTTAATTTGGCTATTCAATGTGTTCCGACTTACTGCTCGTACCACAAACTCAAAATATGTTTTGTTCCTTCTATTGTATTACCTTCCTCTATTCTCGACTTCTCATTAGACTTAAATCACTTTTGCACTTTGTGTTTCAATTAAATCGCATTCATTTGGCCTTATTCTGCATTTTGTCTCGTATTTCACTTTATTCCTAATCTATTCTGCTTCATTCAATCCAGCTTATTACATTCAAATAGCTTTTATTCTTGAACTAATTCTATTTTTATTTTCCCAACTTTGGCAACCACAAAGCAAACACAAAATTTAACAAACCAAAGTAACACAACAATTTCAAATTTATCATTTTATTTCGATTCAATTGCAAATGTTAGATACAATGTATGGGCTTTGGAGGATAAGGAAGGTCAGCTTGGGAAGAAGTCTATCTTTTCTTTAAGCAGGCAAAGAAAGATATTAGGATCCATCTAGGTATTCAAATGAGTTGGGAACGGAGGGAATTTCATTTCATTTCCTTTCTTCTTAGTTTCCTCGTCAACTTGATCTTCAATGAAGATCTCATTGAGAGATCAACCTTCTTGTTTACTTCCATCTTGTCTCTTCCTCAAGCCATTCATTGTGTTTCTTCATTTCGTCATCACTTCCAAAAAATTCGAAAGATTGTTGTTAATCAAATCCAAATTTCAGCCATTCTCTCTCGCCTGTAAGATTCAAAGATCCTTTTGCTTCTTGTCCCATCATCCAAATTTTTATTCTCAAAACTTTTGCAGAGACTTGTATTAAAATTTGAACTTTGATCCGGTTTCTCCCACCTGGCTTCCTCGTTCTACCTCCTTTTTCTTCATGGATGGTTAGGACGAGAATCACGCTTCAAACCGGACATATAAAAGATTCATGACTCAAATTTGAGTTTCGTGAGAAGATCGCGATCTCTTTCCTTCATTTCTTTCTTGAAGTCCTCTCTTTACTGCTTCAGAACCTCTTTCATCCTGTTTCTTCTCTTCTTTCAGCTCCCTTTCTCTTCCCATTGTCGATCTCTCTTATTTTTTAACTCTTTTCATAAGTTCCTTCCCCGACCTCTTTTGCCGCAAATTCCACTCTTTCCTTCCATCTTCTTTCATGGCACGAGATCTCCACATTGAATTGCTCTTGTGCTCCCTTGAGCTTTCTCCCCGCTCTCTCAATGTTCTCGCTTTGCAGGGGAGAACTAGCGCTATGGGATGGAGAAATCTAAGGGGCTTCTTTTCTTATCCCGCTGCCATTGTCTCCGTAAATGAAAGTATATTTTCTCTCGAGGAGTTTCGGTTCTTTCTTCTGTCTCAGTACCGAGCTTCTTCTCTTGTTTCAATCAACACCCCCTTTTTCTTTTGGTTTCTAGGTCCCTTGCTCACTCCCCGCAAGAGGGAGTGGTGATGTCATAGGACTTCTTCTTCTTTCTTCCTGTGACACTTCTTCACCCCAAATTCCTTTAAACATAAACAAATTTATTGTTGGGCTGGGTGAGGGATCACCCCTCTCTTATTTCCTTCGTGGTACCTCATTATAGAGTTTTCGATTAGCGTTCCTACATTGAGCTTGTACTTCTTCGTAATAGCATACAAAGATAATTCACAGCTCTCGCTCTCATCAGGCACACATGTTTGGTCAGACCAAATGCAGGCCAAGAACAGTAACTATACCTTTTAGCCTCCCCACGAGGCTCTCGTTCAGGTTTTCGTCCTCCTTCCCCCTTTGTCCCACGAAGCTCACGTGAGCTTTTTGGCAATCTTCTTAAAATTTGGGTTTTCAAAGAGCTTTGAACTTGACCCATGCTTGTGCCCCCGCCATTCCATAGGCCTCTGGCATCGGCCTGGCCCATATGGTACCCACACTCCTCCGACGAACACACAGCTATTGTCTTTCCGCCGCCTACCATATTTGAATAAAATTCTTCACCACTCCGCCAGCCCGACTTTGATGTGCGCGAAAGCTTCCCAACTCCTTGCTCAATCAGATCCTTGGAAAGGGGTAACAGGTTTCGACCTTCTTTCCGCTACGAACCCCTTTGTCAAGTACGCCGTTTTCCATTTGGAATAAGCTTCCTCGATACAAAATCTTCTACTTCTTCTGCTTTTCCTTTCCTTGTCCTGCTCTTTCTTCGTGAACCGCTGGTGCTTCGTAAGTATCTCTTCCAGACGGCTCTTCCTCGTCTGATTTCTTTTCCGTTGCATATATTCTCCCATGATCTCTTCCTGTGTTAATGATAAGGTTTGAGGTTTCAGCTATTTGAAACGGAAGGGAAAGTTTTCTCAAGATTTTCGAGAGCTAGGTTTTCGTGAATTGAGAATCATAAGGAAGGGAGGATGAATAGCTTCGAAATTGAGCAGAATAAGAAGTTTCAACAGCTTCTGTAATTCAATCAAGTTTTTTGTGGGCTACTTATTATTTCATTAAATTCATTGTCATGATATCAATTTTTTATTTAAGAACATTAATTTTAGGCATTTAAGAGGGTGAGTAGTTGGCATATGACCTTTTATGCTTTATATACTAAGTTTGTCGCGACATAAATAGGTTTTTTAGATATTGCGTTGCCTCTATGTCGTGATCTAGCATTTTCAAGTTTTGCTTCACACTTCATGCCCTTAGTTTAATGATCTCAAAAACTTGAATTCTTTTATTAATCCTATACTCCTTTAGACATTTATTCAGGCATCTCCAAGCAGAAATTCAACAAGCAATTCACTCATATTTCATAGGTTTGGTTTAGGGAGAAAGCTCCCTTTCTTTGCTCATGTTACGACATTCTCGCAAGTCACTGAGGTGCTGAGCCGCTTCACTCATGTCTTTCAGCTTTGCAGACATATCGTATGATTCAAGAAAATTTAATTAAACTTCAATTAACTTCAAAATTAAATCTATCTTTATAAGAACTAATCAGAAACAAAATTACAAAGAAAATTCAAAATCCAAAAAGGTAAACTAAATTTCGCTGGTCACAGCTTCCCATTAGTCGCTTCAATGAGTCCTTAGTCTGACTTTGGCTGCTTTGGTTCTTCTTCTTTCTAGATAATATGTCGAGCCTTCCATTCCTTCCTCCCCTCGCTTAGATAAGGCTTCAGCTTTGTCCATTGACTTTGAATTCTTCTCCAAAGATCGTACCCAATGTCATCGCTTCCAAATGGGATCATTTGGACACCACCGTGTACGCCCACTCCATTTGGATTTCCAACTTTCCGGAAACAATTTCACTTAGAATTAAACAAAGAGAACCTGCTCTCGCTCTGAATCCTCTTCCTCGTGATCCTTTGATCATGCCATTTCTTTGTCTTATCCTTGTAGATTCTAGCATTATCATAGGCTTCATTTATCAATTCTTCCAGTTCAGACAGTTGGAGCAATCTCTCTTCCCTTGCAGTTTTAAAATCGAAGTTCAACTTCTTGATGGCCCACATTGCCTTGTATTCCAATTCCAGAGGTAGGTGACATGGTTTGCCAAACACCAGATGGGGACATTCCGATGGGAGGTTTTGTATACAAATCCTCGTAGTTTCCAAAGTGTATCATCAAGTTCGAAGACTAATCCTTCCCCGCCGAGTCACGCCTTTCTGCAAGTATTCTTTAATCTCCCCGCTGAAATTTCGCTTGTCCATTGGTTCCAGATGATAATGACCATTACATGCTTGATCCCATACTGCCATGAGTTTTGCAACATTTGTTTGCAATGGCTTCTCATCACTAATGATAGTTCGGTGTCTCCAACTTCGCTTCAAAATATTTTTTGCAAAGAGTTCACAACTCGTATTAGCATCATTCCTTGACACATCGCTTCCACCTATCAGAAACATAATCAATCGTTAGCAAGATGTGGCTGTGTTTCAAATGATGGTGGGAACGGTCCTATAAAATCTATTCCCTCATACATCAAAGATTTGTACCACCATTATACTCTTAGGCATTTCATTTCACATTATTTCCAATCTTATATCTATCACACAATTTAACCCACTCAAAGACAATCTCCAAGATAGGGCCAATAAACTAGATTGAGCATTCATGAGCCTGTTCTTTCTCCTGAAAAATGCCCCCCATATGGTGATGCATGGCATCTATCCACTTTGCCTTGTCTATCTTCCTGCAATACATCTTCATTATCATGTCAAGACTCTTTTAAATAATAGTGGATCATCCCAAATATAATATTCACATACCAGTTCTCTTCACAGAATAACTCAAGGAACTACTCCATTAAGCTGGGCCAGTTCACACATCGCATACCATGCAAGAAGCTGGAAAGAAACTTTAAACAATTGCTCATCCTCAAAGCCTCTGCTAATATTATTTTCTTTCTTCAAAGAAGGCTTCTTTCTACTCTTGACAAGCCGACCGCTATCACATTGTCACTCCCTTTATCCGACCTAAGTCAAACCCTTGCAACAGCAGCACCCACCTTATCAATCTTTACTTAGCCTTCTTGACATCAGGTACTTGATTGCCGCATGATCGTATGAATAATAACATGGGATCCTAAAAATGTATTGCCCGAATTTTTCATAGTTAAATACTATACTAGCATCTCCTTTTCAGTTGTCGAGTAATTTTCTTGTGCTTCATTGAAGGTTCTACTAGCATAGTATATGGTCCTCAATATTTTCTTCCTTTCTTCGCCTAGACAGCTCCTATTGCAAAATCAATCGGCATCACACATTATTTCAAATCCCCATCCCATTATGGTGCAGCCATTATAGGTGCTTGAACCACCTAATCTTGATTTCTTCAAAAGCAGCCTTGCAGTGAGTCATCAAAATTAAACTCAGATCCTTCTCCAAGACCCGTATGGTCCGCTATTGAGAAGTTCTTGATGCACCCTATAAAATCCAAAGATACCCTAAGAAGCTTACCTTTATCGTGGTAGGTGGTGCAAGAGTTTTGATAATGGATACCTTGGATTGGTCTACTTCATCCAAAGAGCAGAAATTTTATGCCCAAGAACAATACCTTATGTTACCATAAATGGCATTTTCCCAATCTGCCATAGTTGTTTGTCTTGTCATCTTGAAGCACCGTCTCTGTGTTCTCAAACACCGATCAAAACCGGATCCATACACAAAGTGAAGTCATCCATGTACCTTCCATAACCTCTTCAAATCAAGTCTCGAGAATATTGACATCATACACCTCCGAATGTAGCAGAGCATTACACAACCCAACGGCATCCTTCCTCAAGGCAAAGGTACCATAGGCATGAATGTGGTCTTCTTGGTCCTCAGTGCAATAGCAATCTGATTGCATCCTCGAATACCCATCCAAGAAACAAAAATGAGGGGTGTCCTGGCTAATCTATCCAACATCCGATCACCGATGCAAAGGAAAATGATCTTTCGTAATGTGGTTCAAATTTTCCCGTGAATCACGCATACCTCCAACCTGTCACCGCTCTTGTTGAACTGGTTCATTTTTCTCTTACTATGGATCACAAGAAACTCCAATTCTTCTTTGGAACCATGGACTGGGCCTCACCCAAGGATTATCTGAAATTGCATAGATAAAACTAAAGATTCAGCAATTTGAGTACTTCCCCGATTACTTCCTTCATCACCGGATTCATTCCTTTGATGTTCCTGTATGCTGTGATGGCTTTGAAGTTTCTTCTAGCAGACTTTGTGCATGCAAATTCGATGGACTGATACCTCTTCAACTCTTCAATGGACTAAGCTATAGACTTTATGCTTCTTTAAGATTTTCAAAGAATCCCCGTTCCTCATCATCACCGAGTCTAGCAGAGAGATAATCACTAGTTTTCTTTCGTGATTCTAAGTACATACTAAATGACTTACAAATTCTTTCTGCAACACTAGCCCCTTTCACTGGTTTCTTGATGAATTTCCTTTTTTCGTCATTTTCCTTTGTCATTTCTGTTTTGCTTCGTGCCCAACACGCTTCTATAGAATGAAACTGCTTGTATGGACAATCAGAGTAGTCATCTCAATATACCGAATTTATCTTTTCATTGATAAAAATTTGAGCACATAATCATTGTAACATCAGGTTGTAGGTATAGACATCATCAACTACATTGCAATTTTCTCCGTCTATGTCTATATTCCCGCGATGCTTTGATCAGTTGAAAGCGTGAGCTCTCTCCAACCTCAAGGTAAGAACTCCTCAGATGTCGATCGTGTGAAGCTCCAGAAGTTGGGGAATGGTCTCCCCAACAGCAGGGGTACTTGTGAATCTTCTTCCATGTTCAGAATGATGAAGCTCCATTGGGAAACAATTCCCAACAAAGGACTAACACATCTCTCCAAGACTCCAGGTTTTACCATCGACCGGCTCGCCTATTTGAAGAGTAACAAAGCAAGGGAATAACCTCCCTAAATCCTAATTTGTGGCAAATGTAAAGAGATCAAGTTTATACTAGCTCCTGAGTCACAGAGAGCTTTCTAGAATTCAACTCCTCCAATGATGCAAGAATCAGAAACCCCCGGATCCTTCATCTTTTCCTCGCAATTCTTCTTTATCACAAGATCGCAAGTAGCAAAGTGAGGATTCAGCAATCCTTCTTCACTATCTTTCTTTCGCTTCACATGTCCTTCAGGAATTTCAGATAGAGTGGCATCCTGAGTCACCACTTCAGAAGGGCATATCGATCTCTAGCTCGAAGGTTTTCAAAACCTGCAACCGCCTCTATCTCGATTTCAGCCTTCTGGAAATGGGACTGTGTCTAGAGCCTCGATGTCCTTCCCCATTCACTCCTTCTTCTTTTCCGCTTCTTCCTTTTCCGGGCTTCTTCTTCTCGTCGGGCCGTCATTTTTTCTTTCATCTTTCTAACCCTTCCCACTCCTAAGCCGCATGTCATGCGCCTTTTGGATTCTTCGTGTCAATTGGGAAGGCATCTTTCCTCCGGGTTACAGGTTGGGGCCAGCCGCCTACTCAGGTCTCCGTGTTCCTTCAGTGATGCACAGAAGTTCTCAAAAATTTGAGAATCATGAAAGTGTAGCTTGCTTCCCACCTCCGTGTAAACTTTTGTTCATGGAGGTCTAACAACTCTTATTATCCCCTATAATGCAAAGATCTCGTTCTTCAAAAGATCAGTCCTCGACCCCGAGTATTCATTTCGTGTTCATTCTCGCAAGGTCGCCGAACCTCGTGGTCGTTGATAACCCCGTGAGTGGCCCCGTCCATGCCCATTCCCAGGAAGCCCCTCCACCATACATGAGAAGTTCTCATGGTTCCTCGCCACAGGTGATAATGTGCCGCGTGTTAGTATCGGGTTTGAAAATTGGTAGTTCTTCGCTCACCTAGATACTTAACCTCTTCAAAGATCATAGAATTTGTTCTTCAAGAGCTCTCTCAAGACTTCCTTCAATAACTCTCTTCAACCGTCTCCATCTCATGGGCAAAGTGTGTGTCTTCCTTTCGCTTGTCCATCCCGCGTGATAATGGCTATCCAACTCTGCCTCCATGGATGTCATCTGCCTAGCCCATGATCCCCTTTCCCTCTCGTTAGCCTCTGAAAACCTGTAAGGAGTTTTCATTGCATTTAGCCAGTCTTCAATAAGCTCTTTTGCCTCCGCAGCATTTTCAGTTTTTGAATGTCTAATAAACATGAAGCATCAATGACCCTTGATATATCATTCAAGGCATGATATACACGTCTATCCGAGTTTCAGATCTATCCCATGCATGGGACATCTTCTCAGCAACCGCTTGAATCTTTCCCAAGCTACATATAGGCTTTCATCTTCCCCCTGCTGAAACACAATGATTTCCCTCCTTCTCTCTGAGGTGAGGGCTGGGGGAAAGAATCTACCTGGCAGGCCTCTACTAACCCTCCCAAGCATCACGTAATCCATATGGTAAAAAATCTGCGCTCATGTAGCCATAGATTCTTAGAGAGAAATAAATAGATGCGCTTGATGACTTCGGTCTCACCTCATTCAATTTCATCAGATACATCCCTGAGAAATCTTCCCAAAGCTCGTTTGGGTCCTCTGATGACCAAGAAACTAATGCCGCCTCGACCACTGAATTAGTGCCGGGTTTAAGCCCAAAATTATTTGCATCATTAGTCGGGTCGCCTGACGCAGAAAGTACCATTCAATAGGCTTCCAGATCCCATAGCACGTGACGTTTGAGCCTCTTCAGTCGCTTCTCTATGTAATTTCATTCCGATCCCGTCTTTCATCCTATGGTCGAAGCTTTCCGCCTTCTTTATCTTTCTGCTTCCGAAAAGTGTTCCTCTAATTCGTGTCCACTGAACTATCGTTGTTCGCTTCCCATGCAATAAAAATTTTGTCCCCGAAATCAAAACATACTTATATTAATAGGATTAGTCTCAATAACAAATATTTTCAATATGGTTTGTTAAAGGTTAGTGGCTAAAATAACCACCGCTTGAAAAGCTATTTTGCTTCTTTTCTTCAAAAATGTCCAAATTAGCATTTCCTTCTTTCTTCGTTCGAATATTGATTTACTAAATTTTCGATCTCAAGAACGCGCCATAAAACTTGTTAATCGACTAAAACATGTACAAATTTATACACTATTAAGCAAGACTATTATCCATCCATCACGCAACGGCGCCATAAAACTTGTTATAGAGACTATAATGATGTACACTTTCAAAAAATCTCCTAGAGTAAATCATTTTCACCTTTATTTTGGCCTAATATCCTCGTAAGGCAATGTGCTGACAAGTACAAAATGGATATAAGTCCGTATATCGATCCCACAGATCCTGGGCACCCTGCATCAACTATCCGACTACTCAAGTTCCATACTATTCGACTATAACATGAAATTGTGATCCGTGCCTTAAAAGTCGTTAAATATACAAGCATAAGGAAAAGAATGAACAATCAACAAACCTGAATCTAAAGAATAAAGAATAATGAATAGTTAAGAAAATAAATGGAACTAAATAGTTATCTTTTTAGAGAACTCCATCAAGACATCGCATGCTAAGTATCAATCGTATTAACACCGATAAAATCGCCAGGTATTTCAGGTTTTAAAACTGGGCCCAAGGCGCTTAGGCAAAGATACCGGATCTTCCATTAATTTACGCTTCATTATCTAATTCCTCTGATTCTTCAAGACAAGGGAATTAGATGACTACTTTAATAGGGATTTCCTTAATCCGGTATTTTTCTTTTCGAATACTTCATACCATTTTATGGATCAGAAACCTTACCCTGCCATCTGGGTCACAAGGACATACAACTTCCTCGGTTACTCTTCCTCTTAAATTAGAATAGATCACCTCTCCTTGATTAGATCTCAGCTAATACGGATTGGTTTACTATTCGACCGAGGTGAACTCTCTCGCTGTTTAAATTGATAACTCATTCAACTCTTTCTTGATTTCAAGAGAAGAGGATTTATCTAAGTAAACTTACAAAGCCTATTAGATTCTAATAGCGTGCTAATATACCTTCAAAGAAATGTTCATAACTCAGGAATGCCTGTGTCACTCAGAGGACCTCCTTGAAATCAGAGCAATGAAACAAATCCTAAAACGGGTATAAGAAACTGATATTCAGATCAAAAACATTAAACCCATAACCAGAAGTAAATTCTTAAACTGAAATTCACAAGCTGCTGGAAATAACTACAAGGAAGATAAATTATGACTATAGCATTCACTTAATGGAAGCTGGGTTTCACCATCGAATTACACACTACAAAGATTCCTCCGATTTGCAAGAACAATCAGAATTTGAAATCGTGTCACCTTAAATTTGTCCAATCTCCAACATTCCGTAGTAATTTGAAAAGAATGGAATTTTGCATTCAGCTTCAAGCCAAAATCGAATAAACATCCAGATCCAAAATAAAACAAAAATAAAGAAAGATGAAAATAATTCAATCTATAACGGATTTTAAATTAAAAAGAAAATAAAAGAAAGAAAAGAAAAGAAAAATAAATAGAAATGAGTTTCCCGGCCACATACAGATCTTCTGCCTCCGCCGCCCACGCCTTTTTTTCCTCCCGGGTAGTCGCTATTTATAGGGTTTCAGCTTGGGCCCTAATTCCAATGCATTCCTTTGTGGATTTTTCGCTGGATCGCCAAGAGTCGTCGTGTCGCGACTCAAATCCTCGTCGCGACATTAGTTAGTTCGCAATTTGCCGCATTTATCAATAAGTCGCGACATTCCTTTGTTTTCCAAGGCATCTCGGCGTCGCAATAAGGAATCAATGTCGCGACATGGAATCTGGCGTCGCTGGCGATCGATCTCTGTCGCATCAACTTAAGTCTCTCGCACTAATCGGTAACGCCATGTCGCGACATCAACTTTTCACGCTGACATCACTTTATGCCTTCGCAGGTTTCATCGTTGCTCTCCGGCGTCGCTACACATCAATCCTTTGTCGCCGACATCAGCTCCGTGTCTTTGCAATTTTCAATCATGGTTCTCGGATGTTAAGTGAGCATCAACTTTATCGCGACATCACTTTATGCCTCTCGCAGGTTTCACTGCTTCGCTCCTCGATGCCGCGATATCAATCTCTTTGTCGCGACATCGCCTCAAGGTCTCGCAGCCTTTCAATCGATGTTCTTTGCGTCGCGACATCAACTTCTTTGTCGCGACATCACTTTATGCCTCAGAGGTTTCCATTGCGTTCATGCTCCTCGATGTCGCCATATCAATCTCTCATCGACATCGCCAGAATCGCACCTTCAATCGATTACGCCTTTACGTAAATGACATTAATCTCTTTGTCGCGACATCAACTTATGTCTCCGGAGGCTTCAACCCGGTTGCTTTTTGCAGCGACATCGCCTTCGGTCGCGATAACAACTTAAGTCACAATAGCCATCTTTCAAACTCACAGCTTCACGCGCCTTGTCGCGACCTCCATCCTCTCGCGACATCAACCTTAAGTCTCGTTAATCCTCACCGCTTAACTGCGGATCCCCGTCATGACTGCAGATCAAATTTCCTTCAATTTTCCTGATGTCGGTGACATCATAATCGGGATCGCAAGCTCAAATCGCAACATTAGTTAACCAGCTTGCTTTCATTTCGCTCTGCCATTTTCTCGCATTTTACTTCACCAATCACGTATTTTTCTAATGCTTTTCTTCTTCACACTCCTCGCTAATAAATAAATTGGTGAGTTTCTTCATATTTCGCATATTAATTATTCCTTTTCGTATGAAAATCAAAATGTAAAATGGATTAAAATAGATGACTTTTAAGCTCATCATATATTAATCATTTTATATAAAATCAATCGTAAAATGGACTGAAAATGTATGACTTTAAGCTCACATCAAACTCCCTAAACTTAAAATTTGCTTCGGGTCTCCTGCCAAAGAAAAGAAAGATTTGTTTGTCCTAAATGTAAAAGGACATTTTTCTATTCTCGTTATAAAGAGTGTTTCAATTTAATTGAAATTGAAATTGCATTCTTTTCTTGTATTCAGCTTTAAGTCCGTATAAAGGTTAGTTTCTACTCAATCAAAAAGTACATAATCGAAATTGTTGAATTTGTTTTACAAACAATGTATAGTTAATTGATTCTACTGAAATGTAAGTTGGTTTTCTTTCTCATTTTCTTAATGAGTCAATTAACCCTTAGAGGATGTTCACAGTTTTGATCTTTTCCTGATTTTCCAAATTCCATAGGCTTGTTGTTCATATTGATCTCCACTAATGTAGGTGATTACAACCTTCAAGATCAATCAGGTCTTTTGGGCTTGTAATGTTAGGTTTGGGTAAGGGGTAGGATGGATGGAATTTTTAGGTTAAGATTACCAATACCCTTTTCCTTCTTACTCATCCGCCGGTCCCTTTTCCTCCTTGTAATTTCCTTTATTAAACTCCCAAACTTCGTGTTCGGGATACCACTCCTTGATTTTCTTCTATTCAAAACTGTATGTTCCCATTTCTCATTCATAATTCAAACTAGGAAATTTTCCTTCCTTGTCACCTTTCTCTCATGAATAGTGCAATGTCTTTGTCTTCCTTAGGCTTTCTAACACCTTAGCTTAATTTTGGGTTAGCAACCCCATACTGTATGGAATTAGGGTACTGTGTGCTGAAACACCCCTAAGAACTTAATTGTTCAAGAGAGTTAGCCAAGACAGTTTTCCATTCTTTAATCTTTTCTTTTTCTTGTTGTATTTCTTTTCTCTTCTTATTCCTTTTCTGTATTTTCTCCTTGAGTTCTCAAAAAAAATTATAATTTCAAACTTCTTATTTGTTCCTCGAGTTCTTTCGCAATCAAGGTGTTCTTTAGAGGATTGATTCTAGAACGGTTATGTCTCCATTGGCTTTTCTATGAATAAGGCTGTTTTGGCTCACCCCTGAACTAAAGTGTATGCATTAGCATATGAATAGGATGGCTAGGGAATGGTTCTTGTGTTTCCAAGAATGGCCTCGCATCATTTCCTCACTGTATCACCTAGATTTTCGCCTTGATCATTAATCAAACAAGTTCTAGAATTTGGGTTGATTAATCAGGATTAACCTCGAGGATTTTCTGATCTATCGTTGATGAGAATTTGATGATAGGTAGACAGCAGAAGAAGAAGAGAGCAGTCTCTCTCTCTCCCCCCCCCAACAAGTCTTTGACTCACCGCTTCATACTACAAACTCAAGAAATTGTTTTGTTCCTTCAATCGTATAACCTTCTTATTCTAGACTTATCACAAATCTGAAACTAAATCGCACTCTGTGTTTCAATTAAATTGCATGTTATTCAGTTCCTTATAGTCGGATTGAATAGAATTATTAAGTTAATTCCTAAATCAGAACTAAAATGAAATGGTAAAATAAAATCTATATTATGAACAACCAATTTGTAAAACTTGTAGCTGAAATCTTATTCAAATATCAAAACATTTCGATCTATTACAACTGCTTTCTCACGTCATAATCAGATCTAAGTTCGAGAAAACCCTTTATTCTGGATCTAAATCCTCTATATATTCTTTCTGTATTATGTACCCTGGTCAAAATTTGGCTCACTGCATCTGAGCCTTCTAAGAGTGATTCGGCTCTTAACAAGGTCATGGTAACAAATCGGTCGCTTCTCTTTTCTTTTCGAGCTTTGTCGACAGGATTCCAATCCAATCCATATTCCCTTCCATCAACTATCTTTTATTACACGCTTTATGGGAATAACAATGGAATTTATTTGTTTCTCCACCCATTCATTCCATAAAACTCCGTGGTTCAAACCTCGTTTCCTTTTCTCTTTCTCTCATTCTCACTTTCCACTCTCTTTGTTCGCTTTTCTTCCGTTGTTCTCCCATCCTTTTATAGTGCTTTTGTTTCTTGGGAGAACAACCATTATTCCTTCTTTATATTTTCAATGAGTGGATTATGAGATTCCTTTAACCTGCTATTCGGTAATTCCATCAGAGGTTCGTGGTTTTTGATAAAGAATTTTGAAAGTTTTTTTTTTCTTGAACTTATTAATTTCCCTCTGATTATTCCCCTCGAAACTGAGTGTATCAAACACATTGGTTCAATTAGAATTTAAATTTATGTTTCTGCATTAATCACTATTTATTATATCTGTTTAATTTCTACTGGTCTAGCCCTAACTTCAGCCGAGAATGTGCGCCGTCATTAAATTTAGCAAATTTGAAAACTCCGCCAAAGGCACTTATCCCTCCGTGTCGCGACATATTTTTTGTTTGTCGCGATAATACCAACCGTGGGAGGACAAGTCCTCCTAAGGCTGCACATCAGGCATCTCAGACATTGTTAAGTTATCGCTAATTTCTTTCTTCCTCGCCATGATTACTCATTACACCGCACTCTCTCGCTTCGACCTCACTCTTTCGAATGCACTTTTGGTCGTGACGTCAGCCTTGTTCTTCCTCTAGCATTGACTAAGTCACGACATCAACTTTTGTTGTGACTTCAGTCATTACGACATAAGTTTTGTCGTAACGTAGTCCTAATTTTGCCTCAAATTTAATGAACAACAGCTTTTCACTCTTGATCAATTAACAAATTCTCATCATCAAACAAACCAATTTCACACAACAATTAAAGAATGATTCTATTCAAATTTCATGCACTTATAAGAGGAAGAAATGCCCTTTTTTTTTTTTTTTTTTTTTTTTCCGTCGCTCTTCCTCGCAAGGCCGGAGTTGCACCGAGTTCATTCCTTCCTTCCCTGTTTCATTTTGCATAAGTACTCGCAACATTTACATAGTGAAGGATTCAATTAAACAAAAATTAACTTCTTAAGTACTAACTAATCATTATAATAACTATAGAAAACAAAATCAAGATTAATTCAAAAAAATTTCAAAGTCTAAAAACAGAAATTAAAGTCTCTATGGGTTGCCTCCCATCACCGCTTTCGCTTTTGAGTCCTTATCGACTTCACATTTCAAGGATCTTTTCTTTTCTCTGAACGAATTTTGTCAGGAAATTTCCTCTTCTTTTCCTTCCTCCTCGCTGATAATGCTTCTGGTCATTCATTGACTTCAAATTTCCCAAAGATCGCCCGAGTGTTATCATTTCCAAAAGTAGTGCTTGATAATTATCAGATATGGTCCAATTCCACCTTGATTTCACCCTTCCTAGAACAATCTTGATCCTGAGTTAAATGTAATCCCGATCCTTCTCCGAATTCCTTCCAAGAATCCTTTGATCATGCTACCTTGTCTCTTTCTCTTTGTAGATCTTAGCATCATCATAGGCCTCATTTCGAGTTCTTCCGCTCATCTGGGCCTGAAGCACCCTCTTCCTTCTCACGAACGAATTCAGCTTCACGGCCCACATACCCTCAGATTCCAAATTTGAGTGCCTAACAGTACCGCAGCTCCAAAGTGCATCATCAAGTCTTGGACCAATCCTTCCCTTGAACTTACAAATTCTTTCCAAGATCCTTTTAACCTCCTTGGAAAATTCGTCGCCATTAGTCTGGATGATAAGCTAGGCTCATTATATGTTTGATCCTATATTTGCCTGCCATGAGCTCATGAAAAATTTGCTTGGTGTGCTTTTGGCTTCCCCATCACTGATAATAGTCCTGGGTGTTCCAAATCTGCTCAATATGTTCTTTTGCAGGAAACTCACAACTATATTAACATCATTCCTTTCCTAAAGCTACTGTTTCCACCCATTTAGAAATATAATCCACTCGCTAGCATATACAGTGTTTCAACCGATCAGGAAAGGGTCCCATAAAATCTATCCCCATACATAAAAAATTTGCACTCACTAATATGCCTCGAGGGCATTTCATTTATGCCATATTTCCAATCTTTTGCATCTATCACATAATTCAATCTATTCAAGATAAATTCTCAAAACACAAAGTATTAATAAATCCTCGATTGAGTATCTTATGAGCTGTTCTTTCTCCAGAAATGCCTCGATATATAATGGCTGGCCTTCATCTGGCACTCCGCTTTGTCACCTCCGGCACACACATCTTCCATAATCATATCGCCTCCTCTTAAATAATAGTAGGTCATCCTTATATAATACCCGCCGTCACCCCGAGCTTTCTTTCTGTGGTCAATCTGTAAGGAATCCACTCCACAAGCCACAATTCACAATATCAGCATACCATGGCATTCGAATGACAATTGAAATAGTTGCCTGCCCGGGAAGCTCTCTTAATCCGATCTCCCCTCTTCTCGCTTGATTTCTTTCTATTCTAAACAAGTGATCGCCATCACATCGCTTAATCCCTTTACCCTCTAATTTAGATCAACTTTAGCAAAGAGCACCCACCTTATCGCCTCGCTTAGCTTCCTTTTTGACACATAAGATATTTTGATGGCTGCATGGTCTGTGTGAACTATAACATGGGACTTAATGTATGGCCTAATTTTTCACAAGAAAACATTTCTAGCATCTCCTTTCAGCTTGGGGAATAGCTATGCTTCTATCAAGGTTCTGCTAGTATAGTATATGATCGACATTTTCTTTCTTTGCCTCTAAAATAAATTCCTGATTGGTAAAATCACTGCATCACACATTACTTTGAATTCCCTGATCCATTCTGTGCAAATATGACAGTTCTTAAACTAATCGATCTTAATTTTTCAAAAGTACTTACAGAATCATCAAAATTAAATTTTGTGTCTTTCCAAAGAATCGCATAGTGGTCTCAGCTATTCTTGAGAAGTTCTTGATGAATCTCCTGTAAATCCAAGATGCCCTAAGAAACTTCTCATCCCTTTTAATGCAAGGAGGTGCAAGGGCTTTGATAATATAAATCTGATCGTCCACTAAACAGAAGAGAAATTTTATGACCAAGAACAATACCTTCTGTTGGCCATGAAATGGCATTTTCCCACCCTAGTGCTAGCCGTCGTCTCGCTTCTTTCAAGATCGTCTGTGTCGTTCAAACATCGTTTCAAAATCGGACCGATACACTCGTGAAGTCATCCACAAAAATTCCATAATCTCTTCTACCAAGTCTGGAACATTGACATCATACATCTCCTCGAAAGGAAGAAGAGTACGCACAACCCAAATGTCATCCTTTCCAAGGCAAGGTGCCATAAGGGCATGTGAATGTGGTCTTCCTGGTCCTCAGTACCTGCAATCCGGTTGTGAAACAATACCCGCCAAGAAAAACAAAAGTGAGGATGTCCTAATAATCTGTCCAACATCTGATCAATGAATGGCAAAGGGAAGTGATCTTTTCCCGGTTACTGTTTAGTCAGAATCAATGCATACTTCCATCCTCACCGCTCTTGTTGGAATTAATTTTATATTCTTTCATTGAGGATTACAGAATCCACCTTCTTTTGAACCACACATCAAGCACCTAACACTATCTGAAATTGCATAGATAAACTAAAGATTTAACTATTCGAGTACTTCCCGACTACTTCTTTCATTATCGGATTGAGCCTCCTTTGATGTCTGCTAACAGCTTGGCCTTGCATTTTCTTTCTAGAAGTATTTTTGTGCATGGTTATTGATGGATTGATACCTTTAACTCTTCAATGTACTCAATCTATAGACTTTATGATTTCTCACCCCAGCAATCTCCTCGTCTCATCACTAAGTCTAGTAAATTATTATCGGGTTTACTCTTTGGAAATTTTCGTAAGCATACTTTAAAATGACTTGGCAACACCTTTAGAACTACTCCTTCTTCAACGTTCGATGAAATTCCTTTTCTTCCACTCGCCCTTTTCACTCGCTTGCTCAAGACTCATCACTTTCGCAGAATGTAAACTGATGCGTAAAATCGAATCAAAATTCCTAAGATACTGGAATTCATCTCTTTTCATTACTGAAAATCGGGCACATAACTACAGTAAAATCTGTAGTTGCTGACATATACATCTTATATCGACCTTACATCTTCCTCCCATGTCTAAACCCCCAAACTCTAATTAAATTGAAGTCAAATTTTCTCCAACTCCGAGAGTAAGAATTCCCTCTCAGATATCGGGGACAGAGCCGCCTGGGGCCTGCAAGGAATGGCCTCTCCCAAGAGTTGCAGGGACTGTGAATCTTCCTCCACATCCAAGCACGATGAAGTCTAATGAAATAAAGTTCCCCACCTTTACCAGCACATCTTCTCTATGATTCCTTCCAGGCTTTGCCAGGTTCTATCTCGCCATTCGAGAGCAAACTCGCAGGGAATAAGCTCCCAAACTTAACTTCGCAACGTATCAAGGCATTAAATTGATACTGCACTGAAAGGATAGAGAGCTTGAAACTCAACCTCCAATGGTGCAGAATGGGTGAAGCCTCGGATCCTTCATCTTTTCTCTCGCTGTAAGCCCTCTGATCATAGTATTGCAAGTTGCAAATAAATTACAATTCCTTCTTCAGCACCTTCCTCGTCAAGAGATCTCTGTAACTTTCAGATAAAGTGGCATCCTGAGTAAACTACTCCGTGAAAGGCATGCTGATCTCTACCTCAAAGGTTTTCAAGAACCTGCAACCTGCTCTCTATCTTGACTTCGGCACTCTCCGTGGAAATGGATCGCAGCAAAGGTTCTTGGTTTTCCTTACTCCTTCTTCTCCTGACAAATGCTCCTTTCCTTTCTTTCTTCTTCAAGGTTTCTGCATTGTCCGGGCTTTCATCTCCTTGTATTGCTTCATCTTTTCTGTCCTCTCCAAGTCTTCTCCCCACTTCCGAGCCGCACTGCCACACAGCTTGATTCTTCTTTGTGTCACTGGGAAAGGCATCTTTCATCCGGTTTTTGCGGTGCTTTAGCCGTTCCTATCTCTGTCTCCTTCCATGTGTTCTCGAGAGAAGGCCATGTCTTCTAAAATTTGAGAATTGCACTCAGGCTTCCACTCGTAAACTTTTGCCTGCTGCAGGTTTAACAATTCTTCTTGTCATTCCCCCATGAATTGGCAAAGATTTGATCTTCAAATGGCGGGGCCTCCTCCGATCTCCGATATTCATTTCCTCGCTTCCTCCTCATCGCCGGGCCGCTGGAACCCGTGGCTGGGCCGATATCCTTGCCGAGACGCTGCTCATGCCTCGCCTCAGGAGGCTCCCTCCACCATATGAAAATTTTCTGGTTCCTCAAAGGCTCGATGATAGGCCGCAGGTTATGATTTGTTTGAATCGATAACTTCTTGGCTTCCCAAGTACTTAACCTCCTCAAGATCATAAAATGGGTTTTTCTGTAATGGGTTACCTCCCAACACTTCCTCTCAATAGTTCCTCTAACTCCGCTCCTATTTCATGAACAAAGTAGCATCTTCCTCTCTGCTTGTCCATTCATGCATGATGGCATCTAATCTTGCCTCCATGGCTGTCATCTTGCTCAGCTCCATGACTCCTCTTCCTCCGCTAATTACTTTGAAAACTCGATGGAGCTTTCATATTGCATTTAGCCAGTCCTCAATCGTATCTTCGCTCTTCAAAGATTTACGCTTGAATGCTCCACAAAGATGAAGCATCAATAATACCTTTAGATGTGTATCATTCATGCATGATATTAATTATGTCCATTTGGGCCCCAAGTCTGTCCCATGCATCGGACATCTTTTCAAAGAACCTTTAATCTCTCCTATGCTACATAAAGGCTCCTTATCTGCCTCACGTGGGAACACAATTATCTCCCTCCGTCTCTCCGAAAGAGTGATAAGAATCTACCTGGTAGGCTTCTACAAGCTCCTCCCAAGCATCAATAGAATCCATATGGTAGAGATCATACCATGGTCAGCCAGATTCTTAGAGAAAAATGAAATAAATGCAATTTAATAACCTTTGGTCTCAATCTTTATCCAACTTTACTGTGAGCCCACATTCGAGAAACCTTCCCGCATACTCATTCGGGTCTTCGTGGGATGACCAAGAAAACTCGTTGTTGCCGGAATCCATACAACCGCTGCTGGCTTTAGTTCAAAATTATTTCTGCATCCACGCAAAATGGCCCTCGACTGCGCAGTATTCATCCCGAATAATAGGTCTCCAAAAGTCCTCCATCAGACGTTGATCGGAGGCCTTCTCTCGGGTCGCCGCCTATTGGCCCCCGGGCCCGTACGGCCTTTCATCTCGCTTATAACTGGAAGCTTTTTGATCTTTCGCCTTTCTCGCTTCCGAGTGTTCTTCTAGCTCCAAGATTCGCCGAATCGGGACGTTGTTCTCGCTTCTCAGACAAAGTTTTCCCTTAAATCAAAACACACTTACATTAATAGATTAGTCAGCCAACAAATATTTTCACATATGGCTCGGCCGGTGCTAGTGGCCAAAAATAACCACCACTATGAAAAACTATTTTTGCTCTTTTCTTTAAATGTCCAAATTAGCATTTCCTTCTTTCGCCATAATATCGATTCATCAAATTTTTCGACAAGAACGGCGCCCATAAAACTTGTTGACTTGACCAAAGACATGCATAAATTTATAACACTAACGCCAAAAAGACTATTGTCTAATCCACGGCTAACCCGCACTATAAAACTTGTTGACCGTATATGTCTTAGCGCTATTTGATTAGTTTGAAGACTGTTTCAATTGAGTAAATTGTTTACTGAGTGGTTTTGATCCGCGTTATGCACTGTGTCGGACAAGTAGTAAATCGATTTGTTAGTCTAGATATCGATCCCACAGATCTCAAGAATTTTCAATCACTACTCCCAAACTCATCAAGCTTTATACTATTCTGACTATACGACAATTTGAATTGTAGCCGTGAAAGCCTTGAAATAATGAAACCTAAATAATATGAATGAATAACAAATGAATGATCATCGAAATAATAAATGACAAATTTAGATCGAATGTGATATCTCGTGAAAGAGAACATTGAAAAATAAAGCTATTGTGAAGAATCAATTCCTTACAACTTGTATGGTAATTATTTCAAACTGCGCATTTTAAAACTAGTCCAAGGAATGTGATAGTGCAACTCGGGATCTCTCAAAACTACACTGCTCATCATCTCACCTTCACCAAGCTTCTAATACGCTGGGCTAGATAACTACTTTTAACTGCAGCCTTGTTCTGTGTATTTTTCTTTCTCAATACTATACCTATAACATGGATCAGAAACCTTAGCTCCTTTGTATAATCATTGCATGGTTTATACTTATACTGTTCCTCTTCCTCAAAATTAGAACATCTCATTCTTTCCTTGATTAGATCGCTAACACGGATTGAATTCACGATTCGACCGAGGCTAACTCTCCAAGATGCTTAAATTGATAACTCACTCAACTCATTCTCGCTTCAAGTGAAGAGGATGTATCGATTTAATTTTTGCACAGAGCACATTAGATCATCAATATCGTTCTCATACCTTCCGTAAATTATCTATCACTCCTGAATGCTTCCTCTCAGGTCACTCGCAGGGCTTCGAAATCGTGAGCTTGAATAACCCTCAAGCATGGTATAAAGAGATCACATTGGGATCAATTCCAGAAAATACGCAAAAACCGCTAAGTTTAATTATAACCTGGTTCAGCAATAATGAATAAATTTGGCAGAAAGATACTTCGACAATAGCTTCATTTCTCTAATGGGAGCCGTTTCAAATCACTGGATTACACCACATTGGCTTCAGCAGATCAAGAAAACCATCAGAATGAAATCGGTAGTTCAAATCCAAAATTTGTTTGGAATTCAAACTACTGCATGTGCACCTAAGAAAATATAACCGCATTCAACTACACCCTTTACAGCTAACGTTCAAGTCCAAATTTGAATGAAATACAAAAACTAATCTAAAATAAAAACGAAGAAAAGAAAAGAAAGAAAATTAAAATACAGAGCCTTCAAAGAACCCGTGATCTCTCCTCCTTTGTGTCGCCAAGAGCCTGCCTATCTGCAAAGAGGCAAATTTCCTTATTTATAGGGTTCAAGTCGGGGCCCCACTCGATGCACTTCTTTCGAATGCGCTTAAATGGGCCTGGGCCAAGGTTGATGTCGCGACATCACCCCTTGTCACGACTGCTGTCTTTAGTCATGTCGCAGTCTTTGTTTGTCGCCACGTGTCTTTGGTGTAGATGATGTCGCGATACCAAGACGCCACGACCTTAACTATGTGTATTTGATGTCGCACAACGGATGTTGTCGCCACCTCTTCTCTCTCGTAGCGGCTTTCGCGACTGATGTTGGGTCGCAATTTCAAGTCTTTACATTGATGCTGCTACAACTCCGGTGTTGTCGCGTAATCTTCTTCACAATGCTGTCGCCACTCACCAATGATGTCGCGATTTCCCTTCGTAGCTGATGTCGCGGATGCTGATCTCGGTCGCAATTTCTTTTGAAGCTGAATCATGCCGCGACCATTAGTTTCTTGCAAATTGATGTCACGACTGCTTCGTCAAAGGTCGAGGTCGCATCACTTAACTTCAGTTTATGTTATGACCTAAATGTTCAAATAATTTTTTTAGCCTCGCCGAGAATCTCTGTGTCGCTACATCATATCCATCAGATCGAAGTTAAATTGTCATGACTTCCGATCGATGTCACACATCATTTCTTCTTCTTCATCAATTTCTGGGTTGTTTGACCTTGAGCTCCTTTCACGCCCACTTCGCTTGTCTGTTTCAATTATGCTTCAATTGCATCGGACTTTGTAATTGTAAATCAAGATGCATTTTGATTGCTGTCAAAGCCTACGACATCAAATTCTCTTTAATCCTTTTGCACTTCTTGCTAAACTTCCTTCAGCCCATTATATCGCATTGCATGTACCTACATTCCCATTTTTTCTTCGCATTTTCGTTTTTTTCAATTTCGCCGCATGTACAGATTGGTGAAGTTATTCACTTTCCCGCATATTAATCACTTTTATATAAAATCAATCAGAAAATGACTGAAATAGATGATTTTTAAGTCATCAGCAACTCCACACTCATCTTGTGTTTTAAATTTATTTTATGATTTCTTTAGTTAGGAATTTTCTTTATATATGCAGTTTTAAAATTTTTTGTGGTATTCTTTATAAGCCGCAAAAACTGAATGAGATGAGTCTACAGTATCAGAAATTATAGCAGGGACACAAGAATACAAGGGGAAGTACCATACTCTATGTTTAATATTAATTGTTTTGGGAGAATGAATGATTGAAGTTTGCGGGAATTTTATTTTATTTTCCATTCAATATTGAATCTGATGCTTCATGAATTGATTTGTTGCATGTTTGAATGATGAAGGTTGATTATTTTTGTTTGTTGAAATTGGATTTATTGATTCAGTCTTTTATGAATTTGAACTGTTACTGAAGACCAGAAAATTTCTCATGTCGCAACATATTTTATTGGTCACGACCATTTTTGGGGTCGCGACAAAACTTAGGTAGGTCACGACCAAAATTGTGTAAAATGCAATAAATTGAGGTTTTAAACCTTCTAATTTGGGCGTCGCAACTTTAATTGGGACATTAAGTGTTAGCAATTAGTTTTGTAGCGTAGGCCTTAATGTCGCGACATTCCATAAGACAATGATGACCTAGAGCCTATTCGTCATAAAGACTGAAACTGAATAGCCAAATTTCATCCCGAATTCCCATCCAATTGCAGCTTCACCCAACTTTCCACTTTCTTTTCCCTCTTAGACTACCAAAACCCTACAACCAATGCTTTATTCCAAATTCCCATCCATGGCAGATAACCAAACCCTGCCTGCACTCAAATGCACAATTGACGAACTTATGAGGGAACACGTTAAGGAGTGCAGGAGGAGGTTCACCAGAACCTCGCCCCGAGACTATGATTTAATGCAATCGAAACAAATGTGAAATGGAGGAACCAAATGAGGAGGAAAGGCCTAAAAAAGACAAGAGGGGTAGTGAATAAAAAGGAAGAAGAGAATCAGAGGGAAGACAAAGACTTTATCAAGGAAGCTACATATATGGACTAAGGTGTCGGGTCGTGACAAGGGCTTCTTGGTCATGAAAGAGGTTTCGAAGCACCTCCCATTTTTCTTAAATTATAGAAAAGAGAGGTCGAGAGCTTCGTGGCACACATGTCGCTCGGATTCGCCCAGCTGTGGGAATTCATGCAAATATGGTGGGATGAGAGAAGACACACTGGTGCGAGGAGTTTGTACCTTGGATATAAAAGAATCAATGAGATATTCGCTTTCAAAGGAACCCAAGCATGGTTCCAATTAAGAAATCGGTAGAGAACCCTAATCATGAGTAAGATTATTTAATTTCCCGATCATTGGATGTAAAGTGGAAAGCCACAAAGAAGAACCTCACTACTTATCATCAGAGCCCCCACCGAGGAAGCCAAGGTTTGTCTACTCTTCAAGAACTCCTCCCTCCCCAACTAAACATCTCTATGCGTTGAGAGAGTAGGAAATAATCATTCCT
Source organism: Tetrastigma voinierianum (assembly GCA_016808115.1). Taxonomy (NCBI): domain Eukaryota; kingdom Viridiplantae; phylum Streptophyta; class Magnoliopsida; order Vitales; family Vitaceae; genus Tetrastigma; species Tetrastigma voinierianum. The sequence continues at coordinate 642,795 of JAEQBH010001980.1, read as the reverse complement.
GGCATGCCTTTCAAGGCTTGCAAACAAATGTTAGGGTTTAATAGAGGGGCTCGATAAGATATACCACTTGAGTTAAAGAAGAGGATCCATCCTCACCTAAATAACAACTGTGCGCATCATGCATCTTCGTCAAGTGAGAGGATCATCGATGAAGAAGAAATACGCCCCAAGGTATCTCTCCGACCCTTTACTCGTGACAAAGGGCCAGGAAATAAAAGTAACAAAGAATGGTGGAAGAGAAGCAGAGCATGATGAGATAATGATCACAAGAGAGATGGAAGCTTATTCCGCAGCAAAATCCTCCAAATTAAGAAGAAGAGGGTGCATCTCGTAATGAGCCTATCGAGTCATTCCTATCCCCGACGGATGTAGAATTTCTAGGTGCGTGAAGCTCCATAAGAGGAGTAGAGAACACTCAAATCATGGAATGCCAAAGACAATGAAAAAGATATGGAAGAAAGAGTAGAAAAGAAATGGGAAAACAATAAAGAATTCAGAATATCCAGTCAGAATCTAGGAGACAGAACAACTTATTCGTTAAGACTTCCAAGACAGTAGAGAGGAAGAATGGAGAAGAGATGAAAATGAGAGAGGACTAACAAAGAGAAAAGATGAAGGCCAACAAAGCTTCACACAAACCATTTAAAGTAGATGAAGAAGTGCTTACATTATGAGGAAAGAGGTTTGAGATGGAAAGTAATATGCTAAAGATTTATCTGCCTTTAAGTACCTGTATAAGGAGCGCTTCAAGGAGTTTGGGAAATTAATGAAGGACAGAGATAAAGAGCTAGAAAATAATGATGTTTATAGAAGAAAAATCTTGCACGAGAGTTTAGATTTGATAAACAAAAATTTATCAGACATGCTAGGTTGTATTTCTAAGTCGGAAAAATAAAGGAATCGATGGTTTCAAAACAAGACAATTCTTTCTTTGACTTATTTGTGGATTTAACAAATGATTTAATTCCATTGATATGTAGAATCCTACACCCTCTGAAAAGAACCATATGACCTTTCAATTTTCCTATGCTTAGTAAGCTGAATTCTAGATCAATATCCTAACATCATACCCAAAAGCTTTTATAAGAAAAGGAGTATGAGAAAGCACAATTATACTTTTCTTTTCCTAATCAGACTTTTCATCAGCTATGAATATAAATTCGTAGTTCATTGGAAATGGCCGTTCCTGGGATGTGTTCTTTTGAATTAATGAATTGTGTTTGTTGCTTTCTTAATAATGTTGCAATAAGAACTTAACATTATTGAAATGCTTGATTGACTCAATGTCAATAAGGACGGTTTTCGATACTATCCGATTAAGTGGAATTTGCGGTTGCTCAGGTTATTCATTGTCTGGTTCGTTAAGAATTGACTTATGTATTCAAACCTTATTAGTACAATGACACAATTACCACTATTGAAATCCAGAACAACATTATAAGAAAAATAAGAGCAGGAACTAGTGAATTGAAATAAGAAGTTACAATTTTAGTTTGAATCAAGTTTAAATTGCACTGAAAGTACAATAATTGAAAGAACAAATATGATGATTAGTTATGTATAGACAAGGAGTCAGTAAAATTCTTAGAAAGACATGCACATGGTCAAGAAAATTTAAAACTTTTGAGAGACTTAGGTTCACCTCCGGTGATTCAAGCAATCAAGGTACAAGATCCTAGAACTTGTTGGGATTGTCATGCAATTTAGGTAAAAACAACCATCAAGAAGGATAGATAGCCATTCCTTGAAGTTTGAACCTTTTCAAACCTACCCTCATTATATGCAAGGGCATACACTCTAGTCCCCTGCTTTGAGCCAAAAATGCCCAAATTCTTCAAATAGCAGCATTTAGAAACCTGAAATCCCTCATTTACAATAATTCTACAGCAAAGAACCCCAAATTACTCAGTTTTCAGAATAAGAATGTTTACTTTAAGTAAAGCAAATAAGCTTGGGGAATATATTTCTTTGGATTTATATGATAGAAGAGGAAAATGAATTGAAGAACTAGAGAAAAGAAAAAAGTTGAAAAGTGGGGAATAAGTTTTATTGCCCTTTGTGCCTATCTCTCTTGAACAATTAAGCCTCGTAGGGGTGTTTCAATACCTAGTACCCTAATACTAACTCGGTATGGAGCTACAGCCCAAAGTTCTCTAAGAGTGATAAAAAGCCTAAAAAGACAAAACATTGCACTATTCCAATTCTCTGACAATGAAGAGAAACTAAAAAGAGTTCTAGTGAAAAGGAATTGAGCTGGTAAGTTGAAAGTGGAAACCAAAGGAGCCACAACATCCAAGATAATGTACAAGGCCAAGTTTGGGGAAGTTTACATTGTTCAGAAATGAAAAGTGGAATCTGAGTAATTTGTAGCCTAAATTTTCCAATTGTCCACCCAATTACCTAAGCCTAACATTATAAGCCTAAAAGACCTATTTGATCTTGAAGGCTGAACTCTATCACATTAGAAGGAGATCGATATGAAAACAAACTTATGGGATTTCACTAACTATAAGAGATCCTGTAAGATTAACTAATTCAACCAAAAAGATGAAAAGAAAAGATGACCTACACACACTCACAGAACAAGATCTATTGATTGAATTGTTTGCATGCAGTATTCGGTAGTTTATTTGTAATAGAGGTTGAAAACATTCTTTTTTCTCAGTTGAAAACTAAAGTTTGAAATGATACAGAAAAGATTGTGCTGTAGAATAGAAAAATGTCCTTCAAAATAAAGTTAAATTGTTTGAGGACAAACAAATCTTTCTTTTCTTTGCTTGGGGACAAGCAAAACTCATTGAATTTTTAGTCCATTTTTCTGATTGTTCTTACAATGTAATTGCTTGTTTTTATGCAAAAATATGTACTATTTACCAAATTTCTATTTTTCAGAAATAATTGGCAGAAATGAAAATTCCAGCAAGGATCAGAAGTGAAAATAGTTCAATGGCCACGCGAGGTCGCGACAGAGAATTGAGGTCGCAACCAAAAGTCATACTATGCTGAATGAAAAGTCACATGACAGTAAGAGTACTCATATACTAAGATGTGAGGGACTTCTAAAGAAGATAATGCCGCCGGCGACACTAAAAGATATTGTTGGTCGAACATTTATAGGAAGGGAGTCGACTAAGGATCATATCGACAACAAAATGAATTAGATTGGTTTTTGAGGTCCCACATAGAATACAGAGAAAATACACAGCCAAAGTCACGACATGGAATCAAGTCGTGACAAAAAGAATTTATCAAGTGTCAAAACAATGACAACAAAGATCATAATCTGGTACGTGAATCGATGTCGTGACATCAAATCCAGGCTATGGCATATATTCCAAAACAGTATGGTAACAGCCGTCGCCACCGTAAATAGAAAAAATTGAAGGGAATTATGAGACTGAGAAACAGGTCATGATTTTTGATAGGAAGAAGGGATGGTCGTGAAATACTTTTGAGGTCGCGACAAGAATTGTAGTGATTCAAGAAAATTCTTGGTCGGGACCTAAATTCCACGACAAGAAAAATACACTGAGCAGTTTTGAGTCACGCACCGCTTGAAAGTTTCGGGGATAACTTAAGGATGTCGCAAATGAAAAGAGGTTGTGACTAAGAAGGTAAAGATATGATGAAAATGTAAAATGAGGCCTTGACATGTAAAATGAAAGGCAAAGAGAGCAGGTCGCTACATCGAATTGAGGTGACGACTGCCACCAATTTCGAAACAAGAAAGGAGGTCATGAATGAGTTCCTACATCGCTGATAATTCAACGGTCACTAGCGGAAGAATTCATGTCGCTACTACTAATCAAGGAAATCATGAAAATGTAGTTACCACCAGAGCATCAGATCAACTAGTAATTGCAAGAACAAGAGAGAAAGAAAGTTGCAACCAGCTCTCGAGGTCACGATAGATCGACAAACTAAACTAGAATTTTACGTCACGATAAGCTTTAAGTCATAATTGAAAACACAGGCCGGGCCATTGATTTGGGGAAATCCACCGGAGTTCTCGAATCGTGCCCAAATTCAAAGTTATAAATAAAGGCATAAAGTTTTAGTAAAGTTTAGCTTTTCTTTTTGGGAACCCAGAACGGTGATTAGTGCCCAAAAAGTGCTATTTTGAACCCTATTCAAGATAGGTTTTGGGTGCTTTTTGCGCACTAATCATATCAATTAAGCCAATTGACGTGTGTAGGTCCACTTAGTACTCAATTGATGCCATTTTGTGTCATTTTGCACTTATGCCCGCGCATCCCAGCCATTTAGTTCTCAACCATGTTGGCATACGTGGCCGAATACTAAGATTCACTTGTTGTCTCATCCATTAAAATTAGGGAATGTGAAGTGGATTTCAAGAAGAGATGAAAATGGATGCAAGAGGGCAAAGCTTCTGGACATAAAGAAAAGCAGAATTGGCCATGATTAAGTAAAATTTCACAGATTTTAAAATTTCAATTGTGAAGTAATTGAGAATTGTCGCCAGCCAGCGAACTACTAGCAGCGAAATTTACTGTGCCCAGCTAAATTCCACCTCACACTCACATGGGGCCTGCATTGGGTTAACTCGCCATTAGCCAATTCACCGCTGATAAATAAACCCCCGACTCACTATCTCGCAGAACTCGCCAGGCCAGTGTACCGCCAGTCGGGTTAAATTTTCGCCAGTGCCAGCCACCCCGCATAGCGAAACTGGTTGTCGCCTGTTTTTGGTATTTTTGGTTCTAAACGACTACGCTTTTGATGTATTACCATTTCACCCTATGCACTCTCATATTTTAGGCATTTTTGTATTTTCACACTTTGGGGTTGACTATATAAGCCCCTCAAACTTTGTAACCCTAAGCAACTTTTCATTTTTATAAACTTTTCCCGTAGGTTTCATTTTAGGGTTTTATTTGCTCTCTTCTCTCTCCTCTTTTTCTTTCATTTTCTTGGCTGCCAAACACCTATCAGATGAGACAACCTAAGTGGATGCCAAGGTTCTCATAGCCTTGAAGAGGAGGGGCCAGCTTGGAGCTTGGGGTCATGGAAGGTCTCATACTTTGAATGTGCCACAGCATCGAGATTTATAGCTCCCAAACAAACTAGGTTTAATGCCATTTAATGTTGTTTCTTCGTCAATACTCGCTTATGCTTAGGTTCATGTGGGCAAGGCATGCTTTCATTACTAAGATGCAATCGATATCCTTTAGATGTCATTTACGAACTGCGGAATGAGGTTAATGATTCGCACACTGAGGGGTGATTCTAATCAACAAAATTTGTATTCCTGTTTCCTCCTACCGCCGTAGTCAAGCTTACCCGCAGCATGCTGGTCCTGGCTCAATTACTTCGTGGACGGGTTTCTCATCCTAAGGAATGACTTCCAGACAAGGTTGAAAATGGTGAGGCTTTAGTTTGGATTTTTGGATTTGTTTCAAAATAAAGGTGAGAAGTTTGAAAACTCCATTAATCGTAAATCGAAATCATGTGAAGAGGTAATTTTTGAAGATTTAGGTCACTAACTTGATAACATAGTGGCAAAACAAGGTCCCTGCTTTATCTCATTATGACAAGCAACCTATAGTCCAAGCCACAACCCATCTTGTTTAACTAGCAAACCTAATCCTAGAATCACTCCTATTTGAGCCAACATGTGTAATATGCATCTACAAATTTTTAAAGGTTTGAAACTCCTAACATTCAACATCATTTCAATGGCTCAGAAGGCCATCTAAAGAATCACAAAGACATCTAGTAATAAGTATGCACTCAGATTCCAAAGCATGGTAAGACACAAATTAATGACATTAAATGATATTCAACCCTAGTTTTAGAAGATGGGGAGCCTATAAATACAGACTTAGCATTTAAATACATGAGGACAACTTGCACTGCTCTACAACCAAGCTTCAGCTACCTTCCTCTTCAAAGAAAATAGGCTTAGCCAAGCATCACTTGAGTTGTCATCCTCAAGAGGGTTGTTTGGTAGTCTAGAAAATGAGAGAAAGAGGAGAGAGAAGAGAGAAAACAAAACCTAAACAAAGCTATGGAATTGTATTGAAATGCCAAAAGTTACTTAGGTTAGAAAATGGGGGCGAGATAAAGCACCCAATGTATGAAAATACAAGAAAGCCTAACATTTTGGCTAAAATAAGGGACAAGGGAAGTAATATAACAAATGAGGCCTGCTTGCATTAATTATAAAGGATGATACGCAGAGATTTCATTAGGCAGAATCACTCAAGCAGATAAAATTTCATTAGGTAGCGAAATTGTACGAGATAGCTTAAATCGCAGAATTTCGCAAAGACCGATAATTCGCATAGCTAAATTTCGCTAGCTTAGCGAAATTAAGAGATAGCTAAAGTGTGTAATTCGCAGGAACAAAGGTATAGCTAAATTTTGAAGTTTAGCGGTTTCAATTTTCGCTAGGATTGCGAATTCTGACTATGATCAAAATTTTCGCAATCCCAACTAAATTCCCTGCAATCTTAGTGAAATTCCTCGGGGTTTGGTATATTCTTCATTGCTGCACACGATCCTCTATCAGATCATTTCTTCTCACTTTGCCTTCATTCCTTCATTGAATTTTGAGGATGTTCAAGGCCGATAAACGAGTTCGATCTTTCATGGTTCAGCATATCTCGATATCAACTCCCTCAAAGATGCAAAACCTGCAAAACAACCAAAAATAACCTCTAAACGGCATAAGGATACTTCAAGAAGACTCCGAACACTTTAATTGGTATTATTGATATGATTAGTAAGAAAAAAGCACTCAAACCTATCCGATATAGGGCCTAAAATAGCACTTTCAGTACTAATCACCCCAACCGAACGCTATATTAGTCCCTTAGCAACAAATGCAAAAATAATAAGGGCATGCATGCAGTGATTTTCAAAAAGTTTATGATTCAAAAAGGTGTATAAACAAATAAACACTACCTTTAAACTAAAAAATTGACACCAAGTTTGAAAACCGACATGAAAGAACCAAAACCATACAAGAACAAATTTTAATGGCTATTGGTTCCATGATTCTCAACCTGAATTTCCACCAAAGTCTAATGGTTCTTATAACCGCATCGAGCCAACAAATCGCAAAACTGTCCTCCCCCAACCTAGCACCGGCATGGCCTTAAGTTGTTGAACAACCTAGATAGGATAGCTACACCTTTCTTTATTCAACTACATTGTAGGTGCACGCTTAAAATCCGACTTCACCAAAGTCCGCAGAACGGGTCCACCGATGACTCTTAACCAATTAAGGTTTCAGGCATCAACAAAAGGATCACTCGACCACAAACTGCTCAGTTTCCCACCCCTGATCCGACGACTTCGAAATCTGCTACACATACACCAAGAATCTACCTATCCACCCATGCAATCTAACACTAACCGATGACTCCCAACCAATTACTAGCTTCTAGTGGCATCTGCCTGAAGGTTTCTATACACCCCTGACTGTTCCTCAAGCCAAGGCAAAGTATCATCGACTTTATTTTTCTTTTTCTTCTTTTCTTTTTCTCTTTTTCTTTTTGCTTTTTCTTTTCTTTTCCTTTTTGGAAGACTACATTGGTCTTCAAATGTGGGTAACACAAACCTATCCTAGGTTGCCAACATGCTCAAGGCCGGCTATGCAAAGTGAAAGGAGGCAACTAATTGGCAGCCTATCAAAACAATCCGTGTAGTGTGTGAATTAGCTTGGCTGAGAAATGTTCAAGCCGAGTATGCCTGGAACTCTTAACCGACTAAAAATTATTTCAAACATGGAATTTGTTCAATATAAAGGTAACTTACAATGATAATTTTCCAACAAAGAATTCAATTGTCCAATCACAATTCAATCATTCCAATCAAGATAAAAAATGAATACTCATGGTGAAGGCACAAAACATGATATGCAAAAGTCTCAGATATATATACCAATAGCTTTGATATAGCCAAAATGGCTAGTACATGAATACAAAGCTAAATGATACAAAAGTATCACTCACTTACCATAAGCACACATAAATCCTAAATCAAAATTAGTAGGCGCTTGATAGCTGTAACTATACAAAAACATGTAAGAAATCCCAACCACCTAACTGCTGTGGTGGTGGACCGAATCACACAAGAAGAACAACACATCCAAAGATGATGCCAGGGTGGGCTCCCTCCGACCGGGAACACGAGGAAGACCCAGTGAGTCATAATCAATACAGCATGGAATGACACCGAGCCAACCTCCGATCCCGTGGCCGCCCCGAGAACCGCTAAAGAACAAATAGCATCCATCACACCAACTATCTCTCTCGAGCTGGCATGAATGTACTCGCGACGATGTGATGTATATGATGGGCCAGGAGTATCGGCCGCGAAATGCGGACGAGTACGTGGATGAGAGATGAGAGGACATATGAACCCGGACTCCGCCTACCCGGGCTCGTGGGCATGACTATCATCTCGTGGGAGGTTTCCGTCTCGAATCGAACCTCCTCCCGTCCCACCGCCGGAGGAGAAGAGACACGGTACGGCCATCACCGCCTTCCATCGATGTGACCAGAGGACACGTAATCCTCCTCTCTATCCGGCTCCTCCAAAACCTAAAATGCCTGGGCGACCCGCATAGTAGTCGTGGCATCAGCAAGTGTAAACCCCCGCCGAACCAAGCCCCTTCCGGCGGACCTTTCTTCAAATGCATCGTGGAGGTTGTCACCAACCAGAGGACTAAAACCAGCATCCCTCTTCAACTACCATAAGTAGCGTTCGCGGCACCATCCCCTTTCTGGCGCCATTTGATTCGTGCTACAGTAGGCTGAGCTGAATCAATAATATTTATATACTCTAAATCCTACCGCGAGTCAAGCTACTGCAGTGATAGTGGTTCAGGGCCTAACACGGGATGTTTCATCCTAGAAATGGTTTGCATTAGGGGCATGAAGGTGAGGCTTCTATTTGACTTTTGGATTTGTGTTAAACCTGTAAATGGTTTAAAAACTGAAAATCAGAAATCGGAAAATGTAAAATCGAAATTAACAATGAAGAAATTTGGCCAAGATTTAGGGTCACTAACTTGGCAAGCTAGGCAACACACATGTCCTCGTGTTTTATCCTCCTATGAGTTTACCACAGATGCGCTATGGCCCCTTGTTTAAAACCCTAACATTCCTTTATCATTTTCTAAGGCTAGTAAAGACCATCTAGAAAGAATCATGAAGGCATCTCTCATCCCAGCACCGAACCCCAAAGTATGAGGAGTATCGTCAAACAATAAAAGCCAATGTTATTTAACCCTAATTTGAAGAACCTAACATGTAAATGCTACCTCAGAGAAAAGTATGACCATCTAAAGAGCCACAAAGACTCGCTACTAAGACTGATCTAAAGTATGGAGAGTATTGGCCAAGACAATAACATCCTATGTTATGAGTAACTAAATTTTGAAAAATAAGGGGCCATAAATACACTACCCGTGACTTTTAGTACAAGAGGACAAATATGCTTAACCCCACTACTAAGCTAGCCTTCAAAGGAAGGAGGCTTAGCCAAGCATCTCTTGAGTCACATCCTCAAGAGGTGTCTGCAGCCGGAAAAGTGAAAGAAAGCAAATAGAGAAAGAAGAGAGAGAAGAGAGAAAAGCCAAAAGCAAAGCTAAAAATAATTTATTTACAAAAGCAAAGAAAAAGAAAACTTACAAATCACCGAAAACTTGTATTCACCTCTCTATCCCCTCCTCTCCCTTTATTACAAAACATGAGGGTATTTATAGCTCCCTCAAGGTATGAAAAATACCAAAACCCTAATAACTAGGCTAAGTTATAGGACAATCTGGGTAATAAAACTAAGTTTGAAGGCGGTCAGATTAATTACAAGAGGATGACAAGGCCCGCAAATTTCACACAGTGAGAATTTCGCTAATTAGCGACTTATATGTTGTTTAATTTGGTAACAATTCTAAATAAATTGGCAAGGCTCAATGACTGGCACGTTGAAATTTCATTATTAGCTAAATTTCGCTGTTAATAAATTGTTAGTGAGAAGCTTAATTTCGCAAATGCATGTTAAGTTATTAGCTAATTTTTAATTTAGCCGAGATTGCGAATCGTTTATGAAGTTGGTTGGGTAAATTCGCTTAAGATTGCACTGATTACACAGTCATAATCATAAGATTGCTAATTGATTGCACAGGTTGCGAAAATTCGCTTTGCTGTTCCCGCATGCCTTCGCCCCGTTCTTCAATCGCATCTCATTTCCTCTGCACTTTTCCTTTGTTTTTGGGCTGATTTTGGGCTTGTTAATGGCCGAGATCAAATTTCCGACTCTCATGATTGATCATTCAGATTGAGGTTGAAGTTCAAATGTGTACAAGTCTACAAAACAACCAAAAACACCCTCAAATTGGATATAAGTGTTACTAAGATGACTTGAACACTTTAATTGGGATATATGACATGATTAATGATCAAAAAGTACTCAAAACCTATCTAATATAGGGTTCAAAATTGCACTTTTTGAGCACTAATCACACCCCCCAACCGAAACGTTGCTAGTCCCTTTAGCAATGCAAAATAAGAATTGAGGATGCGGCATTTTCAAAAAAGGTTGTGATTCAAAAAGAGTTGATTATGCATACATTACTTAAACCAAAGATTGAAATCAAAATTTGAAAACCTATATGAAAGACTCCAAATCCATAAGAGAACAATTTCGTAACAACACTAGTTCCATGATTTCAACTCGATTTCCCACCTAAGTCTAATGGTTCATTATATAACTAGATTGCTAATAAAACTCCGCAAAACTGCCACTCCCTGGGTAACCTAGCACCGACATGGCCTTAAGCTGCTGAACAACCTAGATAGGCTAGCTTACTCTTTCCTATTTTATTCATCAAACATCATAGAGCAATGCTTAAAACTGACTTCACCAAAGTCCGTAACGGGGTCCACCGATGACTTAACCAATTTAAGGTTTAGGGCATCGTCAAAAGGATCACTCGACCACTAACTCCAGCTTCCACCCCGACCGAATGACTCAAAATCAAGCACCTACACCTACAATCTCTACTCTATCCACCCATGTAATCTTAACACAAAATCGACGACTCCCAACCAATGAAGGTTTAGGGCATCGGCTCAAAGGCTTTCGCCATACACCCCCGGACTGCCTCCTGCTCTGCAAAGCAAAACTTCACGATTTTATCTTTTCTTTTTCTTCTTTCTTTTCTTTTTTCTTCTTGCTTTTTCTTTTCTTTTTCTTTTCTTTTCCTTTTCGAAGACAACATTGGTCTTCAAATGTGGGTAACTCCAACCTATCTTAGTTGCCAACATACTCAAGGCTTCGCTATGCAAAAGCTAAAGAAGGCACACAATTCTTACACCCTATAAGAATAACTGAGGCAGTGTGTGAATTAGAATAAAAGTGAAAATTTCCGTTGAACATGCCGAACAAAGGATCGAACACAAATTGCTTTCAAGTATGGCATTTGGCTTCTAGCATATGGGTGAAAATATGATGATTCAATTATCCAATTTAAAGTAATTCAATTGTTCAATTTGGAAGCAATTCTATTGTTCTCAATTTAAAGCAATTTAATTATGTAGTTTGAAAGAAAAACACATACTTATACATAGGGGACACAAGTGAAATACACATGCAAAGTCGAATATATATATAATCCGAAAGTAGCTTTGATATAGCCAAAATGGCTAATACATGCATAACAGTTACATTAAACATATCACCCGCCTACTATGGCTAATACAAAAATCATAATCAAAATTAGTAAATTGATGTTTCGAACTATACATAAACCAAAGAGACCTAACTACCTCACCGCGTGGTGGGCGGTGAAGCTATCACCGCTGCCAGCATATTCAAGGAGGCCATGGAACGGAGCTTAGGGAAATGCCGAGGTTCGGGTGCTCCAAACTCGAACCCGCACTCCAAACCAAATTCACCATGCAATGCAGGCGCTTGCCATCTTCTTTGATGCAGTGGCAAAGCCAGGCAATGGGCCACTAATTTCCTAAAGTTCTCGCATGGCATGCAGTTGATGGTTGGACTATGGTTAAGTAGGTGCTGCATGTGTTGATTGCTGCGTGGGCTGTGGTGCAAGTGAATGCAGAATATATACTTGGTCAACTCAAGGGCCACTTGGCAGTTGGCATTTGCATCTCGGCGCTGGCAAGGTATCCAAATCCATGGGGCTTCACAACGATGGGCCTCGGTCCTTCCATATGTTTGCCATCCACCGCTCTCCTCGCTTAATACAGTTGATTTGTTCTTCTTGTCCAAGGCCAAAATTAATCAGTATCCCCGCAGCTTCCTCAGAGCTTCTAATGATTCCACTTTCAATTCCTCCCGAGGTCGGCATTAACCTCGTCAATTAAAATTGTTTCAGTCAAGCACTCATCCTCTTGACTCTCTTCCTCTTGATGAACAAACTGATTGGTGAGCTTTGAGATGGATTCCTGCAAGATGTCCAATTTTTGATCAATTTCACTTTGGAACCCATCTAATTCTTTGTTCAAGGAGCTCTCAACTCGCTCCCGCTCTTGATTGGCTCCGATGTCACTACCCTTGCTCCTTCTATGAAATTGCCCACTTGTTTACTCAAATTCGTGATGGCTTATTCAACATGACAAGGGGTGGTGGTTACAAGGAAGTTGAGGTAAATGCGGAGAAGCATGAGGTATATAAGCTGAGGGAAGAGACAGTGCACTCATCCATTGTCTCTATAATCCCTCATGGATCTAAGTGGGTTCGGGATTTCTCCCACAGTTGTTGCCATCGGGTATGAAGGTCTTATAGTCCCCTCATTGTCATAAGCTCTAGGGTTACCTCTCCTGATCGTATTGCTCCATATGGGTGTTCCATTTTCAATTCAAAACCACCTAAAAACAATCTCAAAGAAATATGGCACACAAAACTCTCCAACCCCTTTTTTAGGTTAAAATTAACTAACAGAAATTAAAATCGACGAATGAAAAATTAAAGCCGACCAAAGGCAAAGCACTACTAAGTAAGGAAACTTGCAGTTCCCGTAGAATCGAGATACAAAAAGAGGTAAAAGAAACATTCCTCTTCACTGTGATGTGGATCACAAGTACTCTCTCAACTTTACCATAAGTAGTTCGCACCATCCCGCAACGGCGCCCATTTGATTCTGCGCTAAGCGTATATCGAGTCGAATCAACAATATTTATATACCTGTTCTCCTATCGCAGAGTCAAGCACGCAAAGATATGTCTAGGGTCGAACACGGGATGGGCTTCATCCTAGAAATGGTTTGCATTAGTGTTTGCGTAAGGCTTTCTATTCGACTTTTGATTGTGTCAAAATCAGAAATGGTTTAAAATCAAATTGTAAAATCGAAATGGTAAAATCGGAAATTAACAATGAAGAAATTTACTTTGAAGATTTAGGTCACTAACTTGGCAAGCTAGGCAAACACATGTCCTCAGGTTTTATCTCCTCATGAGTCAACACAGATGCGCTTATGGCCCTTTTTGTTTAAAACCCTAACATTCCTTTACTAACACCTAATGACAGTTTTCTAAGGCTAAAGACTATCTAAAGAATCACAAGGCATCTCTCACCCGAGCACCGAACCCTAAAGTATGGAGAGCATTGGCCAACAATAAAAGTCAATGTTATTTAACCCTAATTTGAAGAACCTTAACACAAATGCTACCTCAGAGGCAAGTATGACTATCTAGACACAAGATCATTACTAAGACCGGATCTAAAGCATGGAGAGACACAAGACAATAACATCCTATGTTATAAACTAAATTTGAAAAATAAGGGCCATAAACACAATTACCCAGGGACTTTTAGTACAAGAGGACAACATGCTTAACCCCACCACTGCTAGCTTCCTTCCTCAGCTGAAGGAGGCTTAACCAAGCATCTCTTGAGTCGTCATCCTCAAGAGGTGTGTTTGGCAGCCGGGAAAGTGAAAGAAAGAAGAGAGAAAGAAGAGAGAGAAGAGAGAAAATAAAAGCAAAGCTAAAAACAATTTATTTACAAAAGCAGTAAAAGAAAACTTACAAATCATCAAAAACTTGTATTCACCTTCTATCCTCTCTCCCTTTATTACAAAACATGAGGTATTTATAGGCTCTCAAGGTATGAAAATTAAAACCCTAATAACTAGCTGCTATAGGACAATTGGGTAATAAACCAAGTTTGGAAGGCGGTCAGATTAATATGAGGATTTAACAAGGCTCCGTAAATTCTCACATAGTGTGGAGAATTTCGCTAATTAGCGAATTTGGCAAGTGTTTAGCGACCGGCAATGTTCTAGCGAATTGGCAAGGCTCTAGCTTAATTTGGCAATGTTGAAATTCTTCAATATTAATAAATTTCGCTAAGCTAGCTAAATTGGGTGAGTAGCTTAATTTCGCAAATGCACAAAGCAAGTTACAGCTTAATTCTCGCAGAATTTCCAGCCGAGATTGCTAACTGCTTATAGTTATTATAAATTCGCTAAGATTTGCAATTGATTAACAGTTAAGTAAATTCGCTAAGATTAAGTAATTGATTATAACAGTTAAAATTGCTTTGTCGTTTCTCGCATGCCTTCTCGCCTCGTTTTCAATCGTATCTCTATTTCTCCACTTTTCCTTTGTTTTCCATTGATTTCGGGCTTGTTAATGGCCGACTAAATTTCCGACCTCATGATTGATCATCATTTGCATTGAGGTTGAAGTTCAAATGTGTACAAAAGTCTACAAACAACCAAAAACACCTCAATTGACATAAGTGTTACTAAGATGACTTGAACACTTAATCGATATATGACATGATTAATGATCAAAAGTACTAAAACCTGGCCTCCACATAGGTTCAACATTTGAGATCCCACAATGTCCATCCCGCATCCCGTCTCTGTCATCTCAATCGCAGCATCACTCCGGTAATAATATCGCTTCTGGGGTCATAAAGCGCAGGGAATAGTCCGCAATCAACCTCATAGAATCCCTGATCTGGGATCAGCCGCCAATGCCTGGACATCGTAGTAAGACTCCTGATGAAAGTCCCTCGAGTGTAGTGCGACATTCCCCCCGACGGGGTGCCCGACAACAACCCGCCCCTAATCCTGGAAGCAGGCGACAACTGAGGTGAAGATGTCGTCTCCGCTGCTGATGTGACTGGCGATGACTGGGGCCTAGATGAGGATGACTCACCCGGGCCTGATGTGTGGGCCCGCTTGGAGGGCCAGGCCCTCCTAGCTCTGCGCTGAGGTACAGGTGAAGGGGCCCGGGGTCCCATCCGAGTCTGATATAGTCTGAATCCCCCCGAGGCTCCTGAGATCGCTGGACAGGAACTGCACTGGGCTGACCTCGCTCCGGCGCACTAACCGACTCGCGCCAAAGTGGACCCACTCTAGTACGCACCATAACTATAATCCAAATAAACACCGAATACCTACTGACGAAAAATAAAACCGTTGCATCGCAAAGTCGATCTCGTGGCTCATCACGAATGAGTCATCAAATGACACCGATGACTCAGGCGCTCACGCTACGATCACACTGTGCTCAGATTAGCCAAACAAGGCTCTAAGAGGTGGATGAATCAGTCAAGGTGATTACAAGTCGAGCCATGGGCACGGCTACTGATCTCGGGCAAAGGAGACGCGAATGTAGCAAGAGCTCAGTAAGTGTGGCTAGACGCGCGGCAGCAGGAGCGCAATAACTACCAAAGGGCAAAGTGAACGGACGGTCGAGCACGCCGTGGTGACCCGGCCTTGGCCGGCGCTGCCACGGCTGGCGGGTAGCGGCCGTCAGCGCTCAAAGGTCGCGTAACGGTGGCCCAAAAAGGTACCAGAGAGGAGAATACGGCGAATGAATAGCCAGCCCCCTCCCCTCTTTTTATAAGCCTGAGACGGCAGTCGAAGAGTCATTTTTCTCATAATTTCGCTAGTATAGCGACTCATTAATCTCAACACCATCCGCATTTCCAAATTTTTAGTTTAAATATTAATAATATAAGAAATAAAATTATTATATAAAAAAATTAATATATAATACTATAATTAAAATTTACTATAAAATTTTTAATATATAAAACAAAGCTACTAATAATGAAAAATTGCTAAATTAAGGAACTTTCTAAAATAACCTAAATTATTGAAATCGATCAAACTAAAGCAAAGCAAAATTGTCGAGCCAAAAATTTGGTTCGTGAGAACACCAAATCAGCTTTTACCCAAATTGCTCGAGGAGGTGAGGAGGATGATCTCCTCAAGCCGGCGGTGGTGAAATTTGAATCAGCGGTGTTGGATTTCCCATTGTTCGGTTTCTCACTAATGGATTATAGATTGAAGCGATTGCCCTATAGTGGGCTCACGGTATTCCAGCACACTTGCTTCACACAGGTTGGCTGCCTCCTATAGTTCTTGGTCATTGGCTTCCACACTCATCTGACACTGCCCAGGCACACATCATTGGTCGCTTGATTTCGGTTCCATTAATTTATACTTGTTGTTCAAATGAAATATGTTCAACTCAGTCATGTTACCAAACGTAAGTTGCATGACTCATTCGACAATTGATGATTGCATTGGCGGTGTGAAATGGTCTTCCTAGGATAATTGGCACATGATTGGGTTCATTTGCAGTGGCTTTCAGTGTCGAAGTACAACAAATCTTGGGTAGTAAATTTGTCTATTTTCACTAAGGCGTCTCGACTATCCCTTAAGGATTTTTGCGATCTATCGACGATGAAAGTGTGATGTTGGTGCGGTTTAAGTTCACCCCAGGCCTCTTGGCTGAATACGGCGTGGAGTTCTGCTTGGCTCCTAAATCAAAACCGTGACTTGTGCCAATTTCCACCAATATTAACTGAAATTGTGGGAGATCCAGGATCCTTGTATTTGACTGGGTTCTTGCTTTGGATTATGCTTGACTTGTTCGATGAAATGCCTTTTCTCAATACTAATCCCTTCTTGATTGTGAAAAGATCTTTCAAAAAATTTTGCATAGAGCGGGACATTTGATTATGTCGAAAGAGGTATGTTGACTTTTACGCCTAAGGACTTAGGATCTTTGCTTCTTTGAGATGCCTTCTTCTTGCCTCTAAGTGCTTGTGGAAATGGAAGTGGTATCTTTGTATTTTATAGGTCCTCCTTTAGGAGGGCTATGCTTTCCGGACTGCAATTCTTCTCCACATTTGGAGTCTTGACAGGCTTTGGCATGGGGTGTCGACCTCTTTTCCCTTTACCGGGAGTGATTATAGCCTTAACCTCATCCATTCCTGAATTACTGGATGATCCTACCTCATGGACTCCTTTTGGATTTGGCAGTGTTTGGGAAGGGAACCTTCCTCTCTCCTGTACCTCCAGAATATTGTTGATCTTTGTGATTGAGTTACGCCCAGGTTGTCAATTCTTTTTGTTTAGATTGCTCTCGAAGCCGTATTCTTTTGTTCGAAGTGCTCTCTGATGTCAATGTATTGCCAGTGTGCATTGATCCACTTTTGTTCTTCCACAAATTACACACCTTACTCAAATTTAAAATGGCTTGTTCCACAGTAAGGATGGAGGTGGTTGTGGTTGAAGGTGGAACAAGCGTGGTTTGGCACGGGGTACATAGAGCGGGGATTAGGTCTCAGGAGGAAGGTGGGGTGATTCCTCCGGTGGAATTGTAGTGTGCATATTGGGTATTAGGTTATGGTGGCTTGTATTGACCTACCACATTTGTACTCTGACATCGTCCTTCATTGATGGAGCACTCGTGTCATATTCTCTGGATTACTCGTGGATTAGGTGGTGAATGGGTTGATGCAGCGCGGTGTTTTCCAATCCAGTACGCTTCATGAACCTTTCCTTCAAGCTTCTCCGCGCTTCTAGCTAGGTTGAAATTACAGCTTTCATTTACATGTCTGATTGTATAAATTCCTCCCTCGGGTTGGTGAGGCCTCATTATTTCCATTTCTCACAGGGTTTGGTTACATTGACCTTAGAAGTTTCATCCACATAGTTTAAAAAATCCATGGCTTCATCGGGATGCTTGTTCAGAAAATCTCCCCCACACATGGTTTCTAACAATTGTCTCATAGCGGGGTATACCTCCCATAAAAGTGGTTTACTAACATCCCGATTATCAAACCCATGGTGTAGGCATGCCTTGATGGTCTCCATGCATCCTCTCGACCTTTGGTAAAACCCTCTCACCATCTTGAAGAACACCAAAGTGTAATTTATCTCTTCAAATTTGTTGGTCTTATGAACGAAGAACTTCTTTAGAATTACGCTTGCAGCTCGGCCCAATTTCTTATGGTTCTAGGCCTCAGTGAGTTGAGCCAAATCTTGGCCTTGTCCTTTTAGAATTCGTAAATGCTTTTCGGCTAGCGGAAATCCATGTCGATCATACCTTCCTTAAAGGCGTTGCAAACTTCCTCAAAATCCCTTACTTATGTGTGTATGGATTTTCATTTTCCATACCATGATATGTGAGGAGTAGGGTACTAAATAAGGCCTCACTACATCTTCGAGGCGGGAGGTATGGTGCGGGAAGAGACCCTTTAACTGGGGTGGATCGCCAGTCCTCATCGATCTATAAGTTTTGTTGGATTCACTTAGAAATTTTGGTGACTCGTGTTCTTGAGCGGAGGATCATGTTTTCACTATGTATCTTGGTGCTGCTGATCTTGTAATCTGCACGGTATTCCTTTGTCCCGATGCGCCTGACGACACTGGCGAGACCTGACAAAGAGCCTGAGCTGACTTGAAAAGGTTAGGGTTAACTAAAATCTTTGCACCACCAAACTTGGCGCATGAAAAACTAAAAGCAGTGCGGTTACTACAAATTGATGAACACTTGCGATTCACGGCTGCGAGATTCAAAAGGGTTAAAAAAGGTCACCTTCACTTGTGGTGTAGTCACAAGTACCTCAACCATCAAACGTAGTTTGGCATCATCCCCGGCAACGACGCCATTTGATTCGTGACACGGTAAGGTGATTCGGAATCAACAAAATTACAGTCTAGTTCCTCCACTGCCGCCAGCCGTCAAGCTACTGCAGCATAGTGGTCTAGGGTCGAACACGGGGATGGGTTTTCATCCTATGAATGACTTGCATCAGTGTTTGAAAATGGTAGGCACAGTTTTGGATTTTTGGATTTGTTTCAAAAGTGATGGTTGAAAACTGATTAACTGTAAAAACTGAAGTGAAGTGTGAAAAGGTAACTTTGAAGATTTAGGTCACTAACTTGATAACATAGGGCAAACAAGTGTCCTCGGTTTTTATCCTCGCATTATGACATGCAACCTATAGTCCAAGCCATAACCGGATCTTTGTTTAACTAGCAAACCTAACCCTAAAATCACTCCTATTTGAGTCAACACAGGTAACATGCATCTACAGCCCTTTTTAGTTTGAAACCCTAACATTCAACATCATTTCAATGGCTCGTAAAGGCCATCTAAAGAACCACAGTACATCTAGCAATAAGTATGCACTGTATCCTAAAGCATGGTAAGTGGCCAAATTGATGACATTAAATGATATTCAACCCTAGTTTTAGAATATGGGAGCCATAAATACAGTACCTATAGCATTTAACACATGAGGACAACCTGCAACTGCCCCACAACCAAGCTAGCTACCTTCCTCTTCAAAGAAAGAAGGCTTAGCCAAGCATCTCTTGAGTTGTCATCCTCAAGAGGGTTGTTTGGTAGTCTAAATGAGAGAAGAGGAGAGAAAGGAAAAACAAACCTAAAATGAAGCTGAATTGTATTGAAATGCAAAAAGTTACTTAGGGTTACAAAATAGGGGCTTATATAGGCCGCGATGTTCAAAATCTGAAAGCCTAACATTTTGGCTAAAATAAGAGACGAAGAGTAATATACCAAAGTGAGGTGGTTTGCATTAATTACAAAAGGATGACAATGCGAGAGATTTCGCTAGGCGGGAACAATTTAAACTAGGTACTGAAAATTTATCCTAGGTGGCGAGTAACACGGAGATAAGTAATCGAGAGAATTTATTTGAGCCTTCTAACAATTTAAACTAGCTAACGAGCTAACTAATAACGAGAACCACAGGAATAGCGGTGTGTATTAGCTAGGAGCGATTGCATGGCGAATTTTTTGAAGCCTAGCGAAATTTCTCGATTTAGCTGAAGTTGGCCCTCTCAATTTCGCTAGGATTTAATTTTGGCTATGATTCTTGAAAATTTTAAGCTATGATTGCGAAATTTTCGCAATCCCGGCGAACACAGCAATCTTAAGCGGGAGATTCCACGGGTTGCATATTCTTCCTTTGCTGCACCTTTGCATCCTCTTTGCATCATTTCTTCTCACTTTACTTCATTCCTTCATTGAATTTTGAGATGTTTGAAGTGATAAATGAGTTCGATCTTCATGGTTGACACATATCTCGATGTGAATTTCAAAGTATGCAAAAACACTGCAAAGCGACCAAAAATAGCCTCTAATGGCATAAGTGATACTAAGAGGAACTGAACACTTTAATTGGTATTAGGCATGATTAGTCTTGTAGCCTCAAAACCTATCGATATAAGTTTAAATAGCACTTTTTGGGTACTAATGATTCAATGCTAAGTTTCAAGCGAATGGGACTTTAAATGTTTAGTATGGGTTGACTCGAATAGGAATTGGTTTTTAGGGTTAGGTTTATAGCTAAACAAAGAAGCCGGGTTTGGCTTTGACTATATGTGTCATTGCCACCCAATGCGAGGAAAGAACCCAGGGATCTTGTAATACCCCATGTTGTCAAGCTAGTGACCCGAAGCCTTGAGGTTACCATTTCACACTCATTTAAGCCATTACGTCAACCCCCGATGCTCTTGACCTCCCACATTTTTAACAAAATCCAGAAATGCAAACTAAAAAACCTCACCGTTTTCAAACAACGTGCTAATCATTCGTGGGATGAAAACCCGTCCAGGAGTGTTCAGCCCTGAAGCGGCTATCTTTGCGGTAGCTTGACTACGGCGTGGGAGAACAGGAATATAAATATTGGTGATTCAGCTCACCTATACTGTAGCCGCAGAATCAAATGGCGGATTCTTGGGGATGGTGCTGAGCTTCATTGATGAGTTGATGTGTACTTGTAATCCACGTTACAAGTGTTGGTGACCTTTTAGTCCTTTTTGAATTTAGTGTCAAGGGCGCAGTTTCTTCACTTGGCGATCCAACTGCCGCATTTTTTCTTACGGTCAGTTTTTGTTTTAAGCTAACACTAACCTTTTGGCGGTTGTTTGTGTTCTTTGTTGTGTCTCATTTTGTTTGTTAATAAGCCGCTGACTGAAGGATGTCCGGTGAATTGCAAGGTGGTATTTTTGGTGAACAAGAACGTGAAGTGGTGTACCTGGTGACCAAAATGGATCCTGCACGAGGAGCTGCCAAGTCAACAAACGCCGCCCGCGATCAGCGACATCAGATGATGAGAGACACCACCTCTCAGAGTTCGATGCCCCTCTGCGTCATACCTCACTGCTGAAGATTGTATGGTGGAGCCTACCTGAGTGCCCTGCATGCTGTGTGTGAAGGAATGAAATCATATTCACATCCGGGATTTTGAGGAGGTATGCACTACTTTCAAGGAAGTATAACTGACATGGATTTATAAGTTAAGCGTTTCCCTTGACACTCAAGGACAAGGCAAATCTGATAACTCCAGTAAAGGCGATTAGAAGTGGACCCGATCATGGTAATTTTGAAAGAAATTCTTAGTGCACAAGATTCTCAGTTTGAAAATGAATCACCACTGACTGACCGTAATTCTACCAATGCTGGAAGATTCATAGAGTGTCAGTGTATCCATCATGGTTTGACACCTGGATATTTAATTGAATCATTTATAATAGTATGTCTACCATGAAAACAGTACTGAAACCATGAGTGGTACGGTAAAATCGAGGATGAAACTGGATTTGCTAGCAGTTATGTGGCTCAACTTCGAGATAGGGATGAGACAGCGAAGGTGGAGAAAATGAGGCCCTGACCTTGAAAGGAGAAATTTTTTTGCACTTTCGAGAGGACATGGAAATGAAAGCAAAAATCTGGCAGCTGAGAAAGTTGGGAGGCCCCTAGAAGGAAAGAGGCTCCATGAAGTGCGGCGGTGTAAACTCACCTGTTTTGATCATGCACCAATTCCAATCCTTTTGCAGAAAGAGCATCAATAAGGCACTCATGTTGAAGGTTGATGTGAATATGCAAATGTTGTGAAGTCAATACAAGCCACAACCCAATGCCCATGTTAATACACAATTCAATTGGAAAAATCACCTAAATCTCTTGAACGATCTCCTGCTTTATGTGCCCCACAGTGCCAAGCAGCAGGTTTGGTTCTCATCTCAACCACATCCAGCATCATCACTTCTCTGTTGAACTCAGCCATCTTGAATTTGACAGGTGGTGGGAAATTTATATGGGAGGAGCAAAAGAAGTCCAATGCACGGTGGCTACAAAGATCAAACACTTGTTGAAAGTACATTGAACAAAAGAATAGATGGGCTTGAGAGCAATCTTAATAAAAAATAGACAACTGCGTGTTAAGTCACAAGGTCAACAATATTATGGAGGTAAGGAGAGGAAGGTTCCTTCCCAAACATTGCCAAATCCAAGGGGGTCTATGAGATAGTTCATCAGCAATTCAGGGATGGATGAAGTGAAATCCATATCACGAGGAGTGGAAGAGAAATAGAACAGCTTGAGCCCATGGGCTGTGAGAAAGAAAAATGCAAGGAAAAGGAAAGTGAACACGAGATGGTATTTCGGTGAAGACTTCGTGAGAAGCTTCTTTGCGTACCACCTCATTCCCCGAACAGCGAGAAAGCGAGAGAGGCATCGGCGGGCGGGCATCCTAGAGTCTAAGGCGGTGAAGGTCGACATACCCCTTTTGGACATCATCAAACGAGTCACGCCTAGTAAAGTTTTTGAAGGATCTGCGTGCAATCAAAAGGGATTGGGCATTGAGAAGAAAGCAGCCTAACCAGAAACGAAGTTGGTGCCATAATCAAAAAGCAGACTGATCAAATACAAGGATCGGGATCCCCCACAGACAGTCCTTATTAGGGAAGGACATAGATAAGGAATTTGCTCTATTTGGGGGCAGTGTAAACTTCTTTGCCATACTAGTGTATAAGCAGTTAGGTTTAGGAGAGCTAAAACCTACAAATATCACTTTGTCATTCGCTGATAGATCAGTGAAGATTCCTAAGGGAATAGTTGAGGATGTGTTGGTAAATGTAGACAAATTCTACTACCCAATAGACTTTGTAGTGCTTGACAATGATCCAGTGCGGTGGGCCAATCATGTGCCAATTATCCTGGGAGAAGACCATTTTGGCCCTTTATAGTGCAATTATCAATTGCGGAAATGGATTCATGCAACTCACATTTGAAACATGACATTAGAGGCTGACATATTTCACTTGAATCCACAAGCACAAACCGGTGGAGGGTGATAAGGAAGGAGGCTGATGAAGTCTGCTCAAGCGAATTGCTCGGCTATGCGGAAAACCAAATTTGCCCATAAATTGCAAAACATGTTTAAGGGAAATGAAACAACTGGTGCATGATTGAATGCTTTAGTCACCACTGCAGAACAATTGACCAGCCCAAAATCACCCTGTGACAAGGAAATCAAGCATGGACCAAACATCAAGGTAGTAGCACAGGCCACTGCCGGAGTGAAGGAGCTCTTCCTCCTTGACCCTCCATGAATATTTTAGTGGCTTTGGGCTGATTGTGTGTCAAATGAAACGGTGTAAAGAGAATTTTTGCGTGATATTGTTTCTATCTTTCCACGGTCGTCAGTGCCACTCCACGGTCCACCTTAGTGGTTGAGCCACGCCTCATTGTCCTTTTTGACTCTGACCATGGTCCACAGAGTGGAGTCTCGCCTCGAGCCCAGAAGTCAGTTGGTACTCGGGTGGCGGAGTAGGCGGCTCAAGCTTAGTCCCGAGCAGTCGTGAGGCCTCGAGAGTTGAGGAGGTACGGACGGATGGGACCCGGGCCTGCAATGCCTTAGAGGAGATCG
Organism: Tetrastigma voinierianum; assembly: GCA_016808115.1. Classification (NCBI taxonomy): domain Eukaryota; kingdom Viridiplantae; phylum Streptophyta; class Magnoliopsida; order Vitales; family Vitaceae; genus Tetrastigma; species Tetrastigma voinierianum. Next base: position 618,807 of record JAEQBH010001980.1, on the reverse strand, counting down.
GAGGGCCGGCCCTCTAAAGCGGGCAGTACATCAGGCGAGAGTCTTGACATCTAAGCACGAGCCATCCGCGAGTCCTGGCGGCGGAGGCGCCATCATCGCCACCCAGTTATCGCACGCCTCGAGTTTGGCGACGTTGTTTGTTGGGACCCGATTCAGAGCGTGGACTCCACGCTAGAGACTTCCATGGAGAGTCTTATTACGACGTCCCGGCGCTGATCGCTGATTCCCGGTTCAGGGATTCCATGCGACTGGTTGAGCATTACTCTCTTGCGTTTATGGCGCGCGACAGTTCTACTATCACCGGTGGTGCCGGTTCTACCATTACATGACCTCGGGAAATGGCCGAGTCATTGGAGCTTCCGTTGGCGTATTGATGATCGACACGGAGTACTTCCGGCGACGAACATTTACGGCGGCAGTGAGCTGCGGTGATGCGAGCGGTGCGAATTGCTCGAGCGCTCGGCCGACTCGGAGATAGATGGTCCAGTTGTCGCTCGAGACACTGCTGCGGGCCGGTACCTCGCCGAGCGGCGGCTCAGCGGTCTTCTCATTGATCCGCACCGCTCGGATAGCCTCTTTTATTCGCCTCGTCCAGCGTAGAGCGTCTCGGAGAAACATGCGAGTATCTCGAGGATGCAGTTCAGTCCCTCGGAAGTTGAGTGATGGCATTGCTTGCATTTCGAATGGAGTCCACCGCAAGGGCACGGCTTGAAGCGAAGTATACCCTTGCTGATACCACGACTTTTGAGCCAAGTCCTGGAGCACTTGGGTTTCGAAGACCGGATTGACGGAGGATCGGATGCCCTCGGAGTCTTTGTCTATGGGCGAGCTATGGTGATGCCGTTTCTTTTCTCCTCGGCATCGGGACGGAGAGTGCCGGACGAGCAGGATTCCTAGATGCTCCCGAGGTAGAGAGATGGAGAGGGAGTCTGGTGCGGATCATATCTATCGTCTATACTCCACACTGCTTCAGCCACGGCCCTGTGGCGCTCCGGCCCATCATATACGACTGCTTACTCTGGGATGCGTTCATATCGATGCGGGGAGCTAGCAGGTGTTATGGATGCTGTCTATTCGTTAGCCTCTACACAAGCATCGATGGACCGGAGATTGACTCGAGCCGAGACCACTTTGGGGCAGTGTCATACCATGCTCCAACAGATCATGAGTCACCTCGGTCTCCCGCATGTTCCTGACCATAGAGATGAGCCAGCAGGCAGCCTCCTTAGACATGCTGGCCACAGCAGCAGCAGCTTCGGATCCTCCACCACCACGAGATTGAGGTGGTCCCACTCCTGTCTCCTAACTTTCCTATTCTGTACATATACATGCTCTTCTTGGAGGAAAAGTTAGATTTAGGAGTGTCTTCTATCATGCTTTTGTATAGTTTTCAGCATTATCAACTTCCTACTGATTTTGTTTAGGATTCATGTATTAGCCAAGAGTAGGCAGTGATATTTTTGTATGTTTAGCTATATTTCTTGTATTAGCCATTTTGGTTATATCAAAAGCTTTGCATTACTTATTCTGGGTTATACTTGTGCAAAGTACTTTTGTGTCTTTATTTTGTGTATCTACTTTTGCTTTCAATTGGACAATTGAATTGCCTTTAATTGAACAATTGGTGCTTTTAATTGAAGAGTGAAACCTTGTTTGTTACCTTAATGTTTAGAACAATTCCATGCATTATTTGGTTTTGGTGATTGAGATTTTGGCGTATTCAACCTTGAACATTCCCATGAGCTAATTCACTGCACTTTTGCAGTTGTACTAATAGGTTGTGAAATTATGCCTCCTTTCACTTTGCAAAGTCGACCTTAAATTTGTTGTGACTTTTAGAATAGAAATTCATATTATATTTTAAGATATCATTTTTCTTTCTTTTCTTTTGTGTATGGATCTGAACCAACGATATGTTGGAATGTCGAAAATTTGGAAATAATATTTCAATTTCTTTTGATTTGATAATATCTAGACCATTTAAAATCGTTTCTTTTCGGTTGTGCAAATGCGATGGGTGTAATTCATGGTGCTCCATTAATCGATTGTAATGCGGAGTTTTGAAACACGGCTTCCACTAGTTTAAATTTATTGTTGATTCTGATCTTTCTGCATAAATTAGAAGGAAGTACCTAGAAGTTGGGGAGGATTTATTTGATTGATGTGTTTTTCATGTAATTGTTCCCAATAATAGTTTCGAATACCCGTCCAAGGATTGTATCCCGCTCTGATTTCCAGGAGGCCCTTTGAGTGACACAGAGATGGCAATTCCTAGAGTTAGGAACATTCTAATTGGGGGTATGTTGGACCATTATCGAAAAAATATTGAGCTCTAAGAGTTCACTTGTATAAATATCCGGCCAACTACACTGACTGGGCTGAGGGAATATTTATCAATTTAAATAATCGTAGATTTCACCTTAATAGGTCGGAAAACTCGACCTCGTGTTACCGTGGATCTAATCAAGGAAGAGAAATATTCATTAGATTTTAAGGTCGTAGTCATCAATCAAAGTTGTTGAAATCTCGCGATACCTCACTCGGGAAGTAAGAAATCAGAATCAAGAAATGGGTATGAAGTATCGAAAGAAAATACCCACCTGTGGAAGAAAGTGTGCAAAGGTAGTCAAGTTAGACCCCCTATCTTCGAGAGAAGTTGTGGTCTCTAATTTGCTGGAAAATCCAAGCCGCACTAGTAGTATCTTTTGACAAATCTCTACCCAAATTTAGATGTAGTTACCGGGATACAATGCAAAAATTGACTGCTTACAAGATTGGATAGTGTCCATTTTTACAGAGAATTGATTCAGTCCAATTCATTCTAGTTATTATGATTTAATGAGCTTATTTTTAATATCCTAGGGTGTAGATAAATCCCTTAGACGCTTATCCTTAATTTTTAGTTGATAAATCTTATCGAGGTCCGTATAAGATGATCTGAAAGTAGTCGTAGTTGATTTGAGAATTCAAGCCACCCGTGGAATGATATCCGACTTTACACCAAATTTTTACTACTTGAATTACCCGTGCACTCATAAAGGTCATGTAATTAAACTCCCATTATTAATTCCAGAACATAAAATTAGTTTTATTCATTATCAAACAACTCCATTCAACTTGACATAGATGTAAGAGAATTGTAAGGCCCCGTATAAGTGTTAAATCGAGTGGTTTAAATTCACACTCTCACAAACAAACACCGTTGTCGGGTCATCTGGCCAGCGGCAAGATCAATTTCTCGATATTTCGCCTAAAAGGTTTCGTCTCTATGATGAAATATAGTTCAGTCATCAACAGATATTCAGGTTATAATCAAATTTCCATAGCCCTTGAGGACTAAGAGAAAAATACTTTTACATGTTCTTATGGCACCTTTTCTTTTAGAATGGTGCCATTTGGATTATGTTAGCTCATGCACCTTCCAAAGGTGTATGGTGTCCATATTCTCAGATTTGGTGGAAGATGTTATGGAAATTTTTATGGATGACTTCTCAGTGTATGAATCAGTTTTAAGCATTACTTGAAAAATTTAGAGACTTTACTATAGAGGTGTCAAGACAAGAATTTAGCTCTGAATTGGAAAAAATGTCACTTCATGGTAACATAAGGAATTATCTTGGGACACAATTTCTACAGTTGGGTTAGAAGTTGACCAAGCTAAAGTTTCTGTCATAAAAACCCTATTGCCACCTACAAAAGTAAAGGGGATTAGAAGTTTTTTAGGACATGCTAGATTTTATAGAAGATTTATCAAAGACTTCTCAAAAATCTCCAGACCATCATGTAGATTGTTGGAGAAGGACGCCAAGTTTGAATTTGATGACTCTTGCTTGTCTAAATTTAAAGAAATAAAATCCAAAATGATTATACCTCCCATCATGGCAACACTAGACTGGAACAAAAAGTTTGAAATCATGTGTCATACTAGTGACTATGGAAGAGGAGCAGTATTGGGACAAAGAACAAAGAAAATTTTCAGAGCAATATACTATGCCAGCAAACCTTCAATGAGGCATAAGAGAATTACTCAACCACGCATGAGATCGGTAACATGCTTGTTTCATGGGAAAATTTAGGCCATATATATTAGGGTCCCATGTCATCATACTCCCTGATCATGCATCAATTAAGTATCTAATGGAAAAGAAAGATGTTAAACCAAGTGTGGACCCTACCTGATCCACGGGCCGGCGCGACTCGCTTTTAAATGAAAAGAAAATGTGGGTTGATTTTTTAATTTTAGAAAATCCGTCCCTGAGGAGGAACAGTTTTTCTTTGGAGTCGCCATTTACTTTTGTCATATTTTATAAAGTGGAAACCAAGTAAGAACAAACCCCAATGACTCCAAGATGGTGCTTTTGCCTGTGAAAACCAGATTCGGGTCCGGGATCAGATTACCTATCTGGGAAGGTACCTCATGAGTGTAGCACCCCCAGGCCCTAACTTGTCTGTTTAGCACTGGTATGTATACGGGGTCAAAGATCGATAGCGTCTCCTAGGCTAAACATACAACTCGATTAGACCAACCCACTGTACCTAGCATGCTTAAAACACTCAACCAAAACTAAATGGCGCAGACTGTGGTCCTGCCACGTGCTACATCAGCGTTAGCCAACAAACATAGCAAGCATGCATGACACTCAAAAACACAAAGCATCCATGTGAAATTCATTATCCAACATTAAAGCACATACCATGGTCCTAAATTAAGCGCCGCATAAGAGGTTAGTCAACAAGTCTGTCAAACACATCAAATCCAAAACACCATGTACTATAATGGCAAATACCAACGCCTAAGCATGTACCTAAGGTCCCTAGCCATGCACAGCAGGAATAGGTAGGGCAAATAATACATCATACATAATGCATTTAAAACCAAATATTGGATCCCATACCAAAAGAAAGGAAGCAGGCTGAAATTAGGTAAGTGGTTTGCTTACTTTAGCACACATTCCCTTTAAAATCCCACAAACCAAACCATACTTTCCAATCCCACATTGCCCACTACCCCACTTTATTCAAACCGAAACTGAACTCAGACCCTAAAGTCGGCCTACAGGTTCCTTGGAGCAAATAAGAGCATGCCATAATAGATTCAGGCCTGAAACATGCTAAAATAGGGGGTTACCCATGAGCTGTCTTTCACAACCAGTTGAATCGGTTCTCAACAAGTCCAAACGATTGAGAAAAATTCTTCCTCAGACAGTCAGGAATCTAACAAGAAAAATGATGCATGATTCCAAGCCTGGATGAGCGACAACCAACCGAAACACGACAAAGTGTTCTAAAACGGGGCTACAACCAAGCCACCCCTTTTTATTAACATGAAGACCATTGCACTCAACTAATTTATATGCAATGCAGCCACCAAATTCCCTAGAACGAAACTGAAATTCAGCTACCTAAATCCCATGAACCTAGCTGCAAATTCAACTACATAAAGACTCCAAATGTGCTTCATTGTCTTAAAGTCATGCCATTTACAAACGTCCTAACACAAATTGAATGAACCCAAGTAACCCTTCGCATGCAATGCCAAGGCTCAAACCAACTTCTAAGGATAAAAGACAACCTTGCAATCACACACCAACATCTCGCCTAATAATCGGGAACCAGCCATCCAACTCAATAAACAACCTGGGCCATTGCTTGAAAGTAACTAAATAACCATTGTTACTTTCACAACTCCGTCCGCACGATTGACAAAGGATCTCAAAACTTGTCATAACCTTCCTCAGAAAGTCAAGAATTCAACAAGATAAATGGAGTGCAATTCTGACTCTGAATGACCAAGAACTAATACAAACAAAGCAAAGTACCCAAACTGCCATTCCGGAAAACCTAACCCACTAAACCAGCTGGTTCGGTTTCCTAACCGGTCCAGCTGGTTGAGAAAAGATCTCAAAAATTGTCAGAACCTTTTTCATAGAGTTAGGAATCTAACAATACAAATGGAGGGCAATTCCAAATCCGAATGACCAAGAACCAACACAAACAAAGCAAAGTACCCAAACTGCCGTTCTAGCGAACTAAACCCAATGAACGGTTGGTTCGGTTTCCCAACCTGTCCAGACAGTTGAGAACAGATTTGATTTTTTTTTAAAACTTTCCTTACAAAGTCATCAATCCAACAAGATAAATGGAGTGCAATTCCGACTCTGAATTACCAATATCCAGCCATTAAACAGCTAGTACCTAAACCGCCAAGCTCTGCAAATCGAACCCAATGAACCGGATGGTTTGGTTTCCCAACAAGTCTAGATGGTAGAAAAAAGATTTCAAAAATTTTCAGAACCTTCCTTAGAAAGTCAGGAATCCAACAAGACAAACGGAGTGCAGTTTCGACTCCGAATGACCAAGAACCAACACAAACAAAGAAAATCTGGCTCCAACCGCCGTTCGCGAACCGACCTAATGAGTAGTCGTCTTCGCCTCAACCAACCCATCCATCCGAAAAGATCTCAAAATTGGGAACTAACAAGAGCCAAACTGAGGTAGTTCTCGACCGAATGACTAAGAACCAACACAAACAAGGCAAAGTACCCAAACTGCCATTCCGACAAACTTAACCCAATGAACCGGTTGGTTTGGTTTCCCAACCAGTCCAGACGATTGAAAAAAGATTTCAAAAATTTTCAGAACATTCCTTACAAATTCAGTAATCCAACAAGACAAACGAAGTGCAGTTCGGACTCCGAATGACTAAGAACCAACACAAACAAAGCAAACTACCCAAACTGCCGTTCCTTCAAACCGAACCTAATGAAACGGATGGTTCAGTTTCCCAACTGGTCCATCCGATTGAGAAAATATCTCAAAACTTGTCATAACCTTCCTCACAAAGTTAGGAATTGAACAAGACAAACAGAGTGCAATTCTAACTCCGAATGACCAAGAACCAACACAAACAAAGAAAAATACCCAAACTACCATTCTGGCAAACCGAACCTAATGAACCGGATGGTTTGGTTTCCCAACTGGTCCATCTGGTTGAGAAAAGATCTCAAAACTTTTCATAACCTTCCTCACAAATTTAGGAATCCAACAAGACAAACAGAGTGCAATTCTGACTCCGAATGACCAAGAACGTTACAAACAAAGCAAACTACCCTAACACGAGTCTGCAAACAACAAAGGCAAAGAAAAGCATAAAAGAAACGGGAGAAGCATATAACTTTCAGACTCGTAGGTTCACGGCCATCCCATTTTTTTTTTCTCTTCTTTCTTTTCTGCTTCCAGCGAAACCGAGTCTCCTCTCAATCAATGAATCTGGCTAAGAAGATCCTGGAACCGAGTATCACCTCTCCTCCCCCCCAGAAAAATGCAAAAAAAAAAAAACTCCCGGTTTCTTATTCCATTCTAGCCTTTATATCATAAACCCTACCTCAGCCTATGAACCCACCTTGTTCCTACCACTTTCAACTCTGGAATCAACTCCTTCAACATGGGATACACCCCCCATTAATTCCTTTTCTTTTACATTCACGAGGCTACCTACCTTTACTGCCATTTTTTTTTTTTTTTTTTTAGTTTGAGCCACCACTCAGCAATCCATATGGGATTCATGGTGAGCCGCAAGGAACCCAACGAAGGCTCCGGGGCAAAATGGCCCAATAATATTTCCTGTCGAGCCGAGCGATAATTCAACAATAAAGGATTTTGCCTAATCACAAAATCAGCGCTTCCACACAGCCGGTTTAACTAACTGCCGAATCCTGGCGCAATCCAAGAAATGATTGAGGAAAATTATGAAATTTGGATGTAATGTTCCTCGAATAATGAGACCAACAAAAACGGCACACCTGTGTTCCTGATGAGGGAGATATGATCAAACAAGTGTTGTATACTGCATCACTCACGAACAAGTCAAAAAACCTCAAATCCCATCTTGCTTCCTATGGCACGATGCCAATAACTAAAAAAATAAGCCACGATGAGACTCTAAAGTGAACTACATACGCATTCAATGGACCATGAAGTCTACCCGAGTTCAAGACGTAATTAAGTCTAAAAGGGCCCTAATGGTGTTATATGAGAACGATGGGTGAGTATGACACCAATAGGATAAATGCAAGAGTTGAGGCAAAAAATTGAGGGTCTACAAATATGCCCCTCTTTAGTAGAGTGAATGAACGAGTGAATCATGGGTGCAAAGTGCAAGCGATGCAAGAGTGAAATGAATCCTGAGCGAAGAACCAGAGATGACCAACAATTTGTCCCTTTCCTAAGACTGGGCACAACGAACAGAGTCGTCTGATCAAGGACTTAAAGAAACCAGTACGATGCCTGAAGATGAGTGATCCCGCACGCCTGAAAAGATAAATGAAATTCGCAAGCTCAAGAAGCGAACTCGTGCACGGAAAGGCTTGATCCCAAAGTAGCACCTAACGTAGAATCACTGAGGCCTAAAGTAGAACCTGCCAAGGCTCGAATATGGAACTGTGAGAGTACCGAGGGAGCGGGTATAATCCGAGCTGAGTACTGATCCCGCGAAAATCAGTGCGTAGAATTCATGAAAACAAAAGTGCGGATCCAAGTAGTACCGAAAAATGCGTAATCCAAGCGAAGCCGTAAAGTAAAATTTGGGCGAGTACTAGTAAGTAGAAATCCGCCGCACGGAAGCGCTGATTCAAGTAGTACCGAGGCTGGTCCGAGTTCTAGCGCGGATCCCGGCCAGTATCGAGGTCCCGGTGGGCCGTAGGTGGATCCTGGCCGAGCACCAGCGTTGATCCTGGCGGTACCGGTGCGTAGATCCGAAAGGAAAATCGGAAGCGTGGATTCGGCGAGTAGCTAGAGGTCCCGGTGAGATCGAAAGGATCCGGCGAGCACCTAAAGGTCCCGGTGAGTACCGAGTGTGGGATCCGGCGAAATGAAAAAGTAGAAATCCAAAGAAAATGTAGTTGTGGGATCCGGCGATATCAAAGGTGATGCAAGAAGATTCGAGAAGGGTCCGAGGCATCTGGGGATTCGCGAAAATCGGTAACGCGGATTCTGGCAGTACTGGAAGCGTAAAATTTTCGGCATGAAGTTATAGATCCAGAGACCAATCGGGAATCCCAGTACTAGCGCGGATCCGCAAGTACCGAAGGAACCGCGAAAATTTAAATGGGAACTGAGCAGATGTCAGAGAACCAAACAAGCCAAACGGCAAAGAAACTCGTGGAAAAGGGTAGCCCTAAGAGACGTCTGTGGTCTCACAAATGACCCTAATGTTTCTAAATCAAACAATCATGACAAAAGAAGTGGGGATGCCCCAAGACAAATTAAATACAATGATAAGCGAAACCAAGAACTTAACAAGCCTGAATAAAGGGTACGCCCCATAGACAATCTAACAAATGACCAAGGGTGAAAGAAAGGCCTGTGGTATCAACGCCATGTCAAACCCATAACCGTTGTATGGTCAAAGTCGAGAGCTGAAATATCACAATCATTCATTCATAAAAATCATCCATTTTATTACATAAAACTGATAGTAAGTACGCCCTAACAGGTAATATCCGATATGCAAGTGCCTCGATGAAAAGACTTTGAAATAAATTTTGAAGACCCAATCGCCCCGAACATTAACAAGACAACATATGGGGTGTGCGCCACTGCACCCCTACCGAGCTGACGGTCATTCATGAATCTCAATCTCGTGCCAAACTTAGAAGCACTCGCAAGGAAGAAATTTCTACGCACAGGAGCATTTATTACACTCAAAAAGTGCTATTTTTGTCCATTAAGATAGGGTTTTTGAAAAGCTGCGGCATTTCAATCATATTAATTAAGCGATTGACATGTACGTCCATTAGTATTACCGATGAGTCAAGATTGTTTTTGGTAGTTTTGGTGTTATGTGAACCTCCACCAACATTTCTGTTGACATCGTAATTTTGATATTTTTATACTGAGTTCATGACTTACTTCATCATTTCATCAAGCCCGGGTGAAGAACTAAGCTTCGAAGAGACGCAGTGTTAGGCACAAGAATTTCTATGGCATAGCAAAATTTTCGCAATCATAGCGAAAATTTCGCAGTCATAGCGAAAATTTCGCTATGCCACATTTTCGCTATAATAGCAAAATTTCGCTATCATAGCAGGAATTACTGTGCATAGCGAAAATTTGAATTTTCGCTATGGCCGTATTTTTTCGCTATGATAGCGAATTTTCGCTATGATAGCGAAATTCACTATGCATAGCGAAAAATCTGCTTCCTCGTTGTGATCCAAACTGACCTGCTGAAAATTCCTCTTCGTTTCCTCAATGTAATCATATTATTTTGTTTATTTTGAGCTTCACATCTTTATAAGGCTATGTGCCAAGGCATGACATATCAGAATCCTAACTTTCAATCCACGAGTTTTTCATACGCCTCGCTTTGGCTCCTGCTTTCTCTTTCTCTTTCTTTCTTCTCATTTTTCTATTGCCAACACAACCCTTTCGAGGATGACAACCTCAAAGGATGTTCGCTAAGCCTCAAAACCTCAGTTATGAGGGTCATAGGTCAGTTAATGATGGCTTTGTGTGTTCCTCTATTTACATGAAGTGTGTAATCGTATTTATGTTTCAAACTTTCCAAACTAGTTACATGCTATTTAATGTATTTTCTTTGGTCAATACTTGCATGTTTTCTTGTAGTTCAGAGCTCAATGGTGTATACACCGATGATTTTAGATCATTTATTTGTTAATCAATTAAGTTGAAATGTTATATTTTTAATCGCCGGAACATTAAATGCTCAAGAAATGCTTTGGTTCAAATATGAATGTTTTAAGGGTTAGTTTCAGTTAAATAAAGATCCTGCTTTGTAATGACTATATGTCATTCACTTAATTCGAGGAAATAACCCAGGACACCTTCTTATAACCTCATCATATCAAACTGACCCAAAACTTCAAGGTGTTTTTCTTACATCTTATTTTAAATCGCTTCACTTAGTTTAGTGGACACCACTCAACCACACTTTTTAATGCAAAACCCGAAATCCAAATGAAATAGATCATGATATGAGTCATTTGTAAGATGAAAACCCATCCCCGAGTTCGACCTTAATCAAGTATAATCGTAGTACTGACTACGATGGGGCTTGGAGGAAATTTAGATACAAATATTGCTTATTCCGATAACCCTAATGTGGGCCCGAATCAAATGGCTGCTGTTTCTAGGATGGTGCCAAACTACAGATGATGAGTTGATATGTACTTGTAATCTTCATTACAAGTGTTGGTGATTTTAACCCTTGAATTTCATCATATAATATGAAGTTTTTTACACGGTAATAATACCGAGTTGTTTTTACCATTAGCCTATTTTATCATTTCGCTAACACTAATCTTTCGCAAGCTTCTCAGGTCGCTCTCGCTTCGTCTCTCAGGTCGTGTTTACGATCACCCGGGATGGGAGAGGATATCGTGTAGACCGCAAAGAGTTAGTAACCAATCGGAGCAAGGTCATGAGGTCGTGTGCACAACAGCAAATGGATCCTCTACCTAAGGAACAACAAAGTCAACAAGTAGCTCCTATGAATCCAATAGCATACAGATCAATGAGGGACCATATACACCGTCCTAGAGTTAGTGCTCCATCCTGCATCATACCACCTGCAGAGGATGTGGCAGTAAGACCCTATTTGGTGCCCCTTCTCCCAACTCTTTTCTTATGAAAGGGAAAAATGAAAATCCATACACACACATTCAGATTTCGAGGAAGTATGCATAACTTTTGAGTGGTATAACCTGATACGGATTTGTCAAGTCAAGGCACTCCCATTAACTCGCGACAAAGCCAAAATATGGCTCAATTCACTCGAGGCCGAACAATTAGAAATCGTCGATCTTTCGCTGCATCTTTAGAAGAAATTCTTCAAGACAACCGTGACCAACAATTTGAAGAGGCAAATCTATACTTACCGACCTATGACAATGAGAAGTTTTATCGTTGTTTGAGAGGTTCATGGAGACCATCATGTACGTCTACATCTACTGTTTTGATACATGGATGCTAGTGAACGGCTCTTATGATGGTTGTTCCCACCATGAAGCAACCGGTTGGAAACCATGTGTGAGGTGATCAAAGCAAAACCCGGATGAAGCCATGGACTTTTGAATTATTGTGGTCGAAACTTCAAAGGCATGGGACGAACCGGTTTGTGTGAAGTCGAAAGAACGAGGGGCCTCGACCCACCCATGGGGAGGCATTTACGACTTTCCGCACACAGAGATGAAAGAAAACCCACCACTTCGACCCGAGGTCGGAGAGTTTTGAAATGAGAACCAAAGATGAAGTGCAAGTAAAGGAATGAATCGCCTCGATCTCACCTAGCCTCGTTTTAATCAAGCCATCAAATAGCCACTCTGGGCCGGTGCATCATTCAAAGAGCCTTCTTCCGCAAGGGAATTAACGAAGAGCATGCCCATGAAACTGGTCAAAATAAGCACCTACAAATGCTCCATATGGCACACTTATAACCTCAATCGAGAAATCATCCCATCCTTCATGGAAGTTAAAACACTCGTATATGCCCCAGAGTACGCTAGCCAGCTTGGGCTCCACTTCAGCACAACAACATCCTCCACCTTCTTCTCCCGCTGAAAGCCATCTTCACCTGAGCAAGGTGGTAGGAAATTTTGCAAGAGGTGCCAAAGCCATCAATGTCCAAACCACTAGGAAATTGTGGCGCCGAAAAGCTCACTCAACAAGAAGTTAGACAAGATGCATTCTGAAGCTGCAAAGTTCCACACAAAGTTGTTCGCCATGGTCTAAAAGGGAAATTCCTTCCCGTGACACAACAAAACCCTGGGGAATACATGAGATAGGATTCACAATAATTCTAATGCAAGAATGGATGAAGTAAAGGCTCACTTGGAGGAGTGGAAAGAAATCGAGCACCCAATGCCTAAGATCAGCCAAGAAACAAAGAAAGAAAGAAGCTGAATCCCGAGAGAATAATAACTGTGAGAAGATTCAACATGAAAAACATGCCCCTCCATTTCAAGCACTTAGAGGCAAAGTTAAATCACGAACCAAACTGGAATTGGGAGGTGCTACAAGTACAAATATCCCAATTACTTTATTACGATTAAGAAGGTCCCGATGATATAAATTTTCAAGGACCTGTGTAATCTGGCCAAAAGAGGGGTCGCATCAAAAGAAGGCCTTCCCACAGCAAGTCAAGCATCATTCGCAGCAAGACCCTAGAAATACAAGGATCCGTGATCCCCACAATATCAACACGGGAGGAACTTGTATCGATAAAGCACATTGACTTCAATAGCAAACCCACGCCATATTCAAGATACAAGCAATGTTTGTATTTAAACTCACCAACATCACTCTATCCTACCGATCGATCGCAAAAATTCCTATGATAGTTGAGGATGTTTTGCAGCAAAATAAATTCTACTATCCAGTTGATTTTGTAAAGGGTCGATAATCGAACCGACGGCAGCTTGCCTAATCATACCAATCATCCTTGAAGGCCATTTTCGCCACTTCCAACGCGATAATCAATTGTCTGAATGGAGTCATGCAAATTCTCATTTGGTAACATGACACCGAGCTCAACATTTTCACACGAAAGCAACAAGCACAAGCCGAAAAGGTCAAGGACGTTCGTTTAATTTTGCCCAAGTGTGAAACCAAGCGCTTCACAAACTCAAAAGAAGAGGAATTGATAAAGGAAAGCCGGCACCGTGGAGAATGGATCGGTGATAAGTCCCTCCCCGCAGAGCCAATGATCCCCACCGCACTTCAACAAGTGAAAAGAAGTTCAACACAAAGGAGCCGAGCATGAAGGCAACAGGCAAAGACACAACACCGGGAGGCGCAGTTGAGCCCCTCCTCCCGATCCAAGCATGAATGGAACTAGGAGTGTTCGTCTCCACTCGAGACCAAACTGCAGCCTCAAAAATTTTGATTTTAGCTTAATTCCGATCAATGTTCAGCTTTATTTTATTTTTTAGCAATTTTCTTTATTTTAATTTTAACCTAATATAAATTTTTTTATTTTTTAGTAATTTTATTTTCAAACTTTTACTTTTATTTTTTTTATTATTTTATTTTTATGTTTTTATATTAATTTACTTCAAACCAAATTTTGTGTTTTTCTCACAGATTTGAGTCAGGCAGGTATACCTTTAATAATAGCAAATTTATTCTCGCGACTCGCTTCGAAACTCAACCGCTAAACGGCTTTATGTGCGGGCCCTCCCCCCCCGAGCCCCTCGCTCTCTCTCGCTCGGCCAGCCCCGAACCGCCCCTCGGCTGACTCCAGTTGTTCTCGCATTCCCCGTCGCACCGCACGCCCAGCCAGACGCTCTACGCCGCCCACTGAAATCTCTGGGCAGCGAGCGCCGTTCTAGCACCCCATCAGCTGACGACCGACTTCATGGCTAGCGCTCCCGCTCCGGGGCCGGGAGCCATTGCTGCGCTGTCCCGCCACGCCCGCCACTACGCGCCCGGGTGATTTAGCTCCCACCAAGGTTCAGACTCACAAACACCATGTGCCCAGTGGTCCCGCTCAGCACCCCCAAGACGCTCCGAAGACATCCAGTGGCTGCAAAGATGCTCACTCCTCCTGACCAGTCAGCAGAGACACCACCCGCATTGGCCCTTCGCTGCCGAGGAGGCCTGAAGCACAGCCCCATTCAGCGATACGAGACCCGGGAGGGGCGGACCTCTGGCCCCTTCTCCAGTGCATCCGAGACCACGCCGCAGGGGCCCCGCTTCTAAGCGGCTTGACACGTCTGAGCGAGTCATCAGATCTAGCCCGAGCCAAGCCGCTCCTCCACTGGACGTGGTTCGTCAGCCCCGCTTATCGCCGGCTTCGAGGATCGTGCAACCGATGTTTACCGTGGATCGATCCTGTGTGGAACGTAGATCTTCTCGTGCTCTGGATTTATACGGGAGTTATATTACCATATACCCCAAGATTGACCGCGGATCAGCGATTCAGATTCGACGGGCGGCTGACGGACAAGATTCACTTCTCCCATGATTAATCGAGGCAGTTTATATCCCCAAGTGGTGCTCGAGTTTTATCACACTATGACATCCCGAGGGAGGCCTAGTCCATTGAGATCCGGTTCAAGATAGACGGTCACCTTGGGTGCTCGAGCCGTGGATATTATACCGTGACGTGGGGCCTCGCTAAGCTTCGCGAATTCCACCTGGACTATCTACGGCGGGTCACTTATCACAGAGAGATGGTTCGATCTCTACTTGGGAGATACCACTACTGCGGTTTACACTATTCACGACAAAGCCTTCCCCTACGATGTTCCTAATGGACCACGTATCCTGACCAGCCTTATTCCCACTTCGAAGACTACGTGATAAATAAGCAGGGAGCTATACTGAGGCCTCATGTGATATCCGAGGGTGAGCTGATGAGCCTCATTGCTACATTTTGAGGAGAAGGTCCTGCGAGGTTTGGCTCGGGTGGAGGCTTTCCTGCTGTTGATCATAGGTTGTTGAGCCAGGTCCTAGAGCATCTAGGGTTCCCTGAGGAGCCACATATAGAGCGGCGAATCAGTTGTACTCAGGTTTTATCCATCTAGCGATCTCTATATATGCCACTCTCCATTATTTTGCAAAGAAGAGCGGAGGCAATGACACAGCATAGAAGGACCGGGCTGAGATGAGTGACTCTGCTCTGCAGGTGGAGGCGGGAGAGACCTTAGTTCCGATTCATCTCCTCTAGTTCCACTCCTTCATTTCTCACTTCCACCGACACCGGCCGACCCATTTATACATCACAGTTAGCTCACCGTAGAGCATATCCAAGGTCGCTTCTGGGGAGTTAGCCGTTATGGATGCCGCTCCCGGCACACTTCATACTATCACTCTCAAAGGCTGCCGTTAGACGAAGCGGATGGCTCCGAGCCGGGTCACTTTTGCAATGTAATCACGCCATGCTTCTTCGGATCATGAGCCACCCCTAGCCTCCCACTGCCGGGCCAGGACAGAGCGCCTACGCCACCCACTACTCAAGATCATCCCGACGCAGTTCCTTCGATATGTCGAGAATTACTATGCTGTACCAGATCCACCGCATCTACACTAATTACGAGAGCTGAGCGGTCGTGACTCCCTTCTAGTTTTCCGATCCCTACCCAATGGAGACATGTTTATACTTTGGTTGGGGGAAAAGTTAGAGTTGGAAGTGTCTTCTATCACATTTTGTTTTGTTTTTAGCTTTATTAACTGCCTACTTATTTTGTATAGGATGCATATATTAGCCAATAGTAAAAGTAAATGATACTTTTGTTTGCGGTTTAGCTATGTTGCTTCTGTATTAGCCACTTGGTTATGGTATCAAAAAAGCCAGATAACAATATTTACATTTTTCTATACGTTTGCAAACCTGTGCCTACATTTTTATGTTTATGCTCTTATCTTAAGTTAAAAAATTGAAGCACTGTATGCCACCATAATGCTAGAACAGTTCCATACATGATTAAGTTTTTGGTCGGTTGAAGCTCCAAAGTATTCAACCTTGTACATCCGCCTTTAGCCAATCACACATGAATAGGTTGTGAAGCTATATACCTCTTTTCACTTTGCAAAACCAGCCTTAGATCTGTTGACGACCCATAATAGGTTTGTGTTTCCCACAAAAGAAGATCAATGCAGTCTTCCAAATGAAAAAGAAAAGAAAAAGCACAAAGAAAAAGAAAGAAGAAAAAGAGAATTGAGAGCCGTGACACTTTGCCTTGAAACCCGAACGCAGTCCGAGGGGTATATGGCGAAAGCATTTAAAGCCCGGTGCCCTAAACCTTCACTGGTTTGGAGATCATCGACTTCGTGTTTCGCACACGTAGACGTGGGGTGGAGTTTATAGTCAGAGGTGCTTAATTTCTAAATCATTCAAGTTCTAAAGGAGCCTCAAGAGTTTGTGGTCGAGTAGATCCTTTGGCTTGATGCCCTAAACCTTAATTGGTTGGGAGTCATGACCTTCGTTACACGGACTTTGGGCGGTCGAGTTTCAAAGAGATTACACCCTAAGCAATACAAAGGAAGTAAGAAATAAGGGTGTAAATCGAATCTATTTTAGGTCATTACCGCCTTAAGGTCCATGCGAGCTTGGCTGGGGGAGGAATAGCTTAGCAACTTATTGGTTCAAACTCGGTTACCTTTTAAAAAACACTTAGGTTTTGGTGGAAGTTCGTGCTGACTTCCTTGGAATATTGATGTCGCCTAAGCTTGTTCCCTATATGGCATTCGTTTCTCTCATGATGGTTTTTTGTACGTAGTCTAAATTGTTCATATCAAGGTAGATTTCACTTCAGACACACACTTTTTGAACAAAATACTCTTTTTGCAAAAGCATAGCCTTCATACCCTTTATTTGCTTTTAAAGATTACAAGGGACTAGCAACGTGCCTGGCTGGGGTGTGATTAAAATTCAAAAAGTGCTATTTTAGTCCTATTTAAGATAGGTTTTGAGTAAGCCAGATACTAATCATATTAATTAAGCCGATTGACATGTACATGTCCATTAGTATTACTGATTTTGTTTCGAGATTGTTTTTGGTAATTTTGCAGGTTTTGTGAACCTCCACCAACATTTCAAGCTTGACATCAATTTTGCCGATGAGGCCGAGTTCATATGACTTCATCGATTTCATCAAGCCCAAGTGAAGAACCATCAAGCCGGAAGAGATGCAGGAAAGAGGGCATTGAAGAATTCGCGCAGTGGCATAGCGAAATTTCGAATGATACGAAAAATTTTTCGCAATCATAGAGAAATTTTCGCAAATAAAATTTCGCTATTACATTCGCTTATGATAGCGAAATTTCATTATCATAGAGAAAATTCCATATAGCAAATTATCGTGCATGTTTAAAATTTGAATTTTCGCTTATGCCTCAGATTTTTTAGCTATGATAGATAAAATTGGCATTATAGCGAATTCTTTCGCTATGATAGCAAAATTCATTGTGCATAGCGAAAATCTGCTCCCTGCTTTTTGTGATCCAAACGACCCCGTTTTGTGTAATAATTCCTCTTTCGGGCCTCAATGTAATCATATTATTTTGTTATTTTGGTATTTCTACATCTTTATAAGGCTATATAAGCCATGTTATGGACATATTGTAACCTAACTTTCAATCCACGCAGCCTTTCACATAAATTTCTATTTTGGCCTCGCTTCTCTTTCTCTCTTCTTCTTTCTCATTTTCTCGCGCTGCCAAACACACCCTTTACGACAACTCAAAGGATGTTCGCTAAGCCTCAAAACTCTCAAGAGGCTGCTAGGGTTGGATAAATGATGGCTTGCAGTGTTCCTCTCGTTTACATGAAGCAGTATCACAGATTATGTTTCAAACTTCCAAACTAGGGTTACATGCTATTTAATGTATTTTTCTTTTACACATTTGGCATGCCTCTGTGGTTCGGGCAGATTCTTAATGGTAGATACATCAACATTCTTTAGATGTCATTTACGAGCCACTGAAATTAGGTTAAATGCTGAATTTTTAACTGTTGAACATTAAATGCTCAGTAAATGCTTTGGTTCAAATAGGAATGTTTTTAAGGGTTAGTTTTTAAAGTTAAACAAAGATCCGGTTTTGGTAATGACTATATGTCATTTGCCCTAATGCGAGGAAATAACCCGAGGACACCTTTATAACCTCATCATATCAAACTAGTGACCCAAAACTTCAAGGTGTTTCTTTTCTTACATCTTATTTTAAACTGCTTCACTTAGTTTAGTGAAACCACCAACCACACTTTTTAATGCAAAAATCCGAAAATCCAAATGAAAGCCTCACCATTTTAAATCATGATACGAGTCATTTGTAAGATGAAAACCC